>CM060884.1:13905000-14440000 GCA_030762935.1 Hymenopus coronatus
AATTGAAACCAATAACAAGGAATATCTCAGAAACGGTTACCTCCACAACAAAAACGTAAAGGACATAAATTGTGTGTTTTGTCGTGATGCACGTTTTTTGTGTAGTGAGATGTTTTCTATCTCTTACGGTTTAGCGGTTAAGCAAAATTCATCCAGAATAAAGAGGTCTTCAGAGGCTATTCCCAAAACATTCGAGATATACATTTTATTTCGGACATAAATAGTTTTAACATACGGGATTTTAATCAAAATCGTCAGCGTCATTTTTAAGAAAATCAAAATTTTCGAAATTTTTTCCATGTAAAGAGTAGTTTGTGGTGGGGGAATTTTTCTTTAAAATCTTCGTGTCACATCCTTGGACAATACCAAACTTAAATATCAAGTTTGGTATTTAACGGTCTTTTTGTTTTTGAGCTATGCTGCCCACAGACACATACACATACACACAGACAGACAGACAAACATACACGGACATTTTTCTAAAAATGCTTTTTTCTTTTGGATTTAGGGGGTCTCAAAATATATATTTCCGGTGAAATCTCGGTATCGTAATTTTGGGTACATTACAATACCTTTTCTATACTATATGCATAGTACGTATAGAGAAAATAATAGGAGGCCCTTGGAATACATTACATCTAGAAATCCCAATACAGAAATTCCAGGGCCGAAGAAAATGATACCTGCTCCCGCTTTTATGTACATATCATCAAACGCCAAGAAGTGGTCATGTTTGGTTTGCACTGAAACTGTAAGAGTTTGAGGAATAAAACTGCCGTTAACGAACTATTCAAAAATTCATTCGTTTCAAATTCGGACTTCATTCGGCTTCCAAGATTAGCTGGCTGATGCGACATAGTTCTCTGAAAATGAGACGGTTTGGACCTTAAGTTTTAGGGCCCCTTTCGGGCTCTGAAGTTGGGGTATTCGGCTTGTCTCTCAATGAGCCGATCAGTATGCTGAGCGCATATTCTTCGGTCAGTCACAAAGGTGTGTCGAGAATTTGTGTTAGCCACGTGACATTCATAACTCCTCCTATCACTGTCTAGAACACACTAACCAAACACACCTACTATGTACATAGTATATAGAGAACGTATTGTAATACACCCAATAATTTGATACCGAGATTTCATCGGTAATACACGTTTTGTGTCCCCCTGAATCCGAAAAGGCTGCGACATAAAATTTTCAAGAAAATCCCCTAACCCCAACTACCCTTTACATAGAAAATTTTTCGAAAAATTTTATTTTCTCAAAAATAGCTCCAACGATTTTGATTAAAATATCATATTTAAAGATATTTACATGACAAATGAAATGTATATCTTGAACTTTTTTGGAATACCCTCTAAAAACCTCTTTACTCTGGATGGATTTTTTTGGATTTTGCATAACTAGTAAACCGTAAGAGATAGACAAAAACTTACTACACATAAAATGTAAATGTTAAAACACACAGTTTATGTCATATACATTTTTTCTGGAGTTTACCATTTTTAGATATTTCTTGTTATTGTTTTCAGTTTTAAAATAAAAATAAAAAAAAAAATAAAAAATAAAAGAACTTGTCATCTCCTGACCACGCAAACAAACTGGTTTCAATCCCATAGCAACCACATTTTAAAACATGTGACTGTCTAGTGTATTCCCTTACTCCCTGCTACTTATAACGAACTTATAAGATCGTTTCTGCTAGTGTTTATCTCCACTATAATGAAGTAGATATAAGAATAAGTTTTTAACAATAATTTGCTACAGAGATATACAGAAAGTCATGTCAATGGAACACATCAGAATTTTTTAATTTATTTTGGTCATATATATTCTATTAAAATGATTTAAAAAAGTAGTATATAACTCTTACGGTTAACAGCCTTTTGTCAGTTTTACAATTATAATTATTATTATTATTATTATTATTATTATTATTACTATCATTTATATTATATATGGTTCAAAATCGTCAATATAAAGAAATTTCACCACCTCACTTTCATTTGACTTCCAAAAATTATCAGAAATTAGAACTGTAGATTTATAAATAGTTTGATAAGTGTGAAGTAAAAGAGATTCATTGTAGCTTACTCCAAACATAGCATTTCATACTGGGAATTACTAAAAGATAGTGCATTTAGAAAAAGTTGATGTGTTCCATTCACATGACTTTTTCTACATCTCTGCAACAAATGTTTCTATTAACTTCACCTAATCGAGAAGAAACTAGCAGAAATAGTCTTATTATCTGCTTCCTTGTAAATAGAAGCGAAATAAGGGAGTTCCATAGGTTAAAGTGATAGTCAAAAGCTGGCTGCTATGTCACTGAAGCTTCTTTGTTTGTATGGACAAGAATTAAGAAATTCCTGTATGAGGATGGTATAAGTTTTTTAAAGCTGAAACCAATAACAAGGAAAATCTCAAATACGATTCACTCCACGAAAAAATAATGAATATAACATAAAATTTTCGTGTGGCAAGTTTTTGTCCATCTCTTACAGTTTAGCAGTTATGCAAAATTCCGTCAAATTCATCCAGAATAAAGTAGTCTTCAGAGGCTATTCCCAGAAAATTCGAGATATACATTTTATTTGTCAAGTAAACATTTTTAATATACATTTTAATCAAAATCGTTAGAGCCATTTTTGAGAATATCAAAATTTCCGAAAAATGTTCCATGTAAAGGGTGGTTTGTCGTTGGTGGGGGGAATTCCCGTAAAATCTTCGTGTCGTACCGACTTTTCTTTTTGAGTTATCATTTTCACAGACATAGGGACCTTTTTACTGGAAATGCGTTTTTTAAGATACAGGGGACCCTAAAACATATATTTTCGGTGAAATATGGGTAACAAATTTTTGGGGTACACAGAATGTGTAGAGTAAGTAGAAATGGAGACTTAAATAACGTATCGTAAATATGCCATTTCTGCATTGAAAATGAAGCAGAAATACATCTAGGTTAGGTATACTATGCATATTTTTCACAAAACCGTTTCAATTAATGCTCTAATGGTGTGTTCACAAAATCACACCAGGAAGCTTTGTGCGAAAGGGTGGAAGCTTGGTCTTTGATGTTGGTCTCTCGTGTCCGGTCCATCACTACTCCATCATCACGGACAATGGCATCCGCCCTAAGCATGTTCCTCTGGATAGTTGCTTCTTCTGACATAGCCAAAGGGCGGAGAAGAGAAATCTTCATGGCCAGAACTCAAGTGCTAGCAGCATTTCCAGTTGGTATCTTAAGTAGCGTTAGAGGTGCACAGTAAGTGGCACCTGTGTTTAGAAAAATGCAAATGTTGTTATAAATACTACGATTCTTAAAAATAAAACACTTTTCTTAGATTACAACGCTATATTTCTCGAACATTGTACTAAATGAGGAAATTATAATCTATAGTCCTTGTAAACATAATAATATTTCGATTTGAGTGAGTTTACATAGCCTGTGTTTTATGATTTTTTATTAAAAATAGAAATAAGCAGAAGCGAAAAAAGAGGGTACCATAGGTTAAAGCGATAGTCAAAAGCTAGTTGCTATATGACTGAAATGTCTTTGTTTGTATGGACAGGTGTTGACAAATTCCTGTATGAGAAAAGCACAAGTTTTTCAAAGCTGAAACCAAAAACAAGCAATATATAAAAAATGATCAACTCCGCGAAAAAAAATATATATATTACATAAAATGTGTGTTTTAGCGTGCTCTACATATTTGTGTGGTAAGTTCTTATTCATCTCCTACGGTTTAGCAGTTATGCAAAATTCCGTAAAATTCATCCAGAATAAAGTAGTCTTCAGAGGCTATTCCGAGAAAATACAAAATATACATATTATTTGTCAGGTAAATATCTTTAATATACGATATTTTAATCAAAATCGTCAGTCATTTTTTTAGAGAATCAAAAATTCCGAAAAATGCTCCATGTAAAGGGTAGTTTGGGGTGGGGGGATTTTTTTGGAAAATCTTCGTGTCCATCCTTGGAAGATACGAAACTTAATTACCAAGTTTGGTATTCAACGGTCCTTTCGTTTTTGCTTTGCTGTCCACAGACACACACAAAAACAGATAGACAGACCCGCACACACCCACACATACACACCGACCTTTTTGTAAAAATGCATTTTTTGGATTCAGGGTGTCTTAAAACATGTATTTCCGGTGAAATCCCAGTATCGAATTTTTGGGGGGAATACAATAATTCCTCTACACATTATGTACATAGTACGTGTAGAGAAAGTAAAAAGATCATGCTTCTATCTACCTCATGCTGCTAATCGAGAAAAAATTAGCATAAATGGCCTTATTACTGGCTTCCTTGTAAGCAGAAGCGAAATAAAGGAGTATCATGGGTTAAAGTGATAGTCAAAAGCTGGTTACTATGTGACTGAAGGTCTTTTGTTTGTATGGACAGGAGTTAACAAATTCCTGTATGAGAAAAGTATAAGTTTTTCAAATCTGAAGTCAAAAACAAGGAATACCTCAAAAACGACCAACTCCACACACAAAAAAAGAGGTATTTAACATCAATTGTGTATTTTAATGTGCTCTACATTTTTTGCGTGGTACGTTTTTGTCCATCATTTACGGTTTAGCAGTTATACAAAATTCCGTAAAATTCATCTAGAATAAAGTAATCTTCAGAGGCTATTCTCAGAAAATTCAAGATATATAGTTTATTTGTCGGGTAAATATCTTTAATATACGATATTTTAATCAAAATCGTTAGAGCCATTTTTGAGAAAACCAAAATTTTCTAAAAAAAAGTTCCATGTAAAGAGTAGATGGTGGTGGGGGTTTTTCTTGAAAATCTTCGTGTCGCATCCTTGGAAGTTTCCAAACCTAAATATCAAGTTTGGTTATTAACAGTCTTTTCGTTTTTGAGCTATGCTGCCCATAGACACACACACACACACACACACACACACACACACACACACACACACACACACACACACACACATTCACACAGACACACATGGACATTTTTGAAAAAATGTTTTTTTTAGATTCAGGGGGGTCTCAAAATATGTATTTCCGGTGAAATCTCAGTATCGAATTTTTTGGTACAATACAATACCTTCTCTCTATAATATATACATAGCCGGTGTAGAGAAAGTAAAAAATGGAATTTTATTTATGGACGCTCTTTGACTATGTGGTTCTCAGCGTTCCATTCTATAAGTATACATAATTTTGCTCAGAGGCCTCTTTTAACAGACTCGAGGTTCTTTTTGACGTGTTGTAAATCTACAACACGGGACCAACGGCTTTACTTCCAAGGAAGCCATACTAATGGGTTTTATGCCCGAAAAATCTATTGTCCTTCGCCGGTTTTTACCCGCCAATTATACCCACTTTCTCGTAATCATGCTTCACTTACATTTGATTTTAGTAAAAATGTATATGAAAGTATAAATTGGAATTTTCAAAAAAGTTTCAGCTGCTTTCAGAAACTTTTTGCCAAAGAAAATTTGAATTTAAATTCGTGATATTGTATTATTGGACTTTAGGAAATAAAAGAGTAGTGATATACGAGGTACGTCCAGAAAGTAAGTTCCGTTTGGTAATAAAATTCAATTGTGTACAGATACAGAATAATTATTTATTGCACAAAATTTTACAACTCTTAAACTACTTTTCCACATAAGTGCCGAAATTTTCGGGCATTTGTAATAGCGTGGCACAAGTTTTTGTATACCTTCTTCATAGAAGTTTGCCGCCTGTGTCTTCGTCATTGTTGAAGTGTTGACCGCCAAGGAAAGACTTGAGATGTAAGAATAGATGAAAGTCGCTAGGAGCGAGGACAGGGCTGTACGGAGGATGGTCAAACACGTCCCAGCCAAATCCCTGTAGGAGGTTTTTCGTCCTTCATTGAACTGTCGGACCTGTAATCTCATCATTGAATCACTCATCGCATTTTGTCCGTAAACCTCGCAAATTTGCCGATAACTTTCAATTGGTTTCACTTTCCTAGCATTCAGAAAACGAATCACAGATCTGATTTCACAAGCGGCGGGATTTTCAATCAACACCGACATTGTAAACAAGCACAACAAAGCGTATGTAGCTGACAGCGATTTCAAAATGGCGCGCGTTTCTTCTCCTTGATACAGAGCGTCTACCGCGCAGGTGCAGAATTACGATCGTAGCGCTGCAGAGATAAATTGAAACGGAACTTACTTTCTGGACGTACCTCGTATTTGTGTAATGTTTCAAAATGATAACATATTAGATTTTCCTGTTTCTATATAACCTTCTATAAAATAATTTACGCCTAAATTTAAAAAGATCTAACAGTATACGACAGTGAAAATAAGGAGTGTGTAAATATTTTCACGTCAACTTTACTAAAATTCAGATGAATTCTTAATGACCCATGAAATTTGGCATAGTCCGCCGCAATTAAGCAGTTTCAAGCACTGAAGTATAGCTTTTATAAATGTAACAGAACTTTTTGTTTAACACACACTTTCATTATAATTTTGCTAAACAGTTTAATGTGAACTTTTGTTATATTTTGTAAATAAAATCACATACGAAGCTTACTAGAATGTGGCATTTATTATACTTGTAGAATTTATGTGGTGGTGGTGGTGGTGGTGGTGGTGGTGGTGGTGGTGGTGGTGGCGGTGGTGGTGCTGATGATTTTCAATTTTGAGTACAGGATTAAATGCAATGTTTATTTTCTGAAGCAAAATTGATATGTTTAAAATAATTATCTCTAATTATCCAGAAAAATCTGTATCAAACCTGGTTTTTAAACAGTTTTCAAATGGTTAGTTACGAAAGAATATAACTACACCTTTTAGGAATGCAAAAATGTTTAATAATGCTTTGCTGTCTGGTTGTTCGTTAGTACATTTAATTATATGGTTCATATCCTTTGTGAAACAATTAGACTACGAATCCCAGCGTCAATTTAGTGTTCACTCATAACTAGTGGGGAAGAAAATTGTCAAAGTACAGAATAGTGGTCAATTATTATAACCAGAAGTATAAAGTATTTGAAGTATTGCTAGTCGCCTTTAACGTATGACATATCCTATCTCAAAATAAAATTATGTTTTTTACATTATTTTAAAAATTAAAAGCAAAAGAGTTTTAGCAGTCATCTTTCTTTATATTATCTATGTTCTTTATATACGAGGGTGGGCTGACAAATCCCGGGCCACTCAATAAAAACAGCATTGAATGTGTTTTTTTTTTTTTTTTTTTGCTTTATTTCTCAATATAATCTCCAGAAAGGCTAATACATTTGTCATATCGGAGCTCTAATTTAATTAAACCATCTTTGCAGTGCAATTTATCAAGGTCATCAAAATAGCTGTTTACCGCATCAATGACCTCCTCGCTACTGTGAAATCTTTGTTCTCCAAGAAATTTTTTGAGGTTTTGGAAAAGGTGGTAGATACTGGGTGCTAGATATGGCGAATGGGGTGGATATTCAAGCAATTTCAACTTTAATTCGCACCTTTTTCCCATTGCAATGACTGAACGATGGGCCATAGCATTGTCGTGTTGAAAGAAGGTTCTTTTTTTTTTTTTTTTTTTTTTTTTTTTTTTTTTTTTTTTTTTGTCAAGATACTTTTATACTTTTCCAAGTAATCAATACAAATAATTCTCTGTGCATCCCAGAAAAACTCGCTATAACCTTGTTAGCTGACAAAATTGTCTTTGCCTTTTTATAAGTTGGTTCACCTGGCGCAATTCACTGTTTTGACTGTGATCTACTTTCTATAGTGTAGTGATATATACAAGTTTCATCCATGGTAATAAGCCGTCTCAAAAATTCGCTGGGATTTTTGCGGTAGAGCTCCACATTCTTAACAAAAACAGTTTTTCTTTGCAACTTTTCATCAGTGGTGTCAACAAACGCGACACCCATCTTGCACAGATCTTTTGAAAGCCCAAAACATTACTTAAAATATTACTTGCACGTTCTTTTAATATGTTTACAGCCACTGCTATCTCAAAACAACTTTAATCTGCGGTCTTCCAGTAGATACTAAACGATGATCTCTGGAATTGTCACTTCTATCAGGGCGTCCAGAGCGAGGCTCATCACTAGCGCTCGTACGTCCCATTTTAAACTCTGCAAACTACCTTTTAATCATTGAATATGAAGGGGCAGAGTCTTTCAGTGTGTTGTCCATTTCCTCCTTCATTTATTTATGCGTTAAGCCTTTCAAATAGAAGTATTTAATCACAGCTCGTTTTTCCAAATCCTCCATTTTCGTGAAAACTCTAAAGTTGTCTTGTTTAAAATACTGTCATTCGAAAACTAATAAAGCTAATGACCTGTAACTATGGATACAAGCTAATCTAGAGTTAAATTATACGATGCTACCGTCTACTTGCCTAGTGGCGCCATATGTGTATGAGCCCGGAACTTATAGCCGACCCTAGTATAGTAAATGTTGATACTTTACCCAACCTATACTGATCACATACTTGGTTGCAAAATGCACAGTAAAATATTTTCTCTGGTGTGTTCGTTTTGATTTTTTTTTTGTTGGTAAAAGATTGCTCATAATTTTTACATTCTCTACACGTACTATATACATAGTGTATAGAGAAGGTATTGCATTCCACACAAAAATTCGATACGGAGATTTCACATGAAATACATGTTTTGGGTCCCCCTGAATTAAAAAAAGGCATGTGTTCGTCTGCGTGTGTGTCTGTGTGTGTATGCCTGAGTGTATGTGTATATTGTGTGTCTGTGTGTCAGTGGACAGCATAGCTCAAAAACAAAAAGACCGTTGAATACCAAACTTAGTATTTTCGTTTGGTATCATCCAAAGATGCGACACGAACATTTTCAACAGAATCCCCCCACCCCCCACTACCCTTTACATGGAACTTTGTTTGAACATTTTTATTTTCTGAACCCCGGCT
Source organism: Hymenopus coronatus (assembly GCA_030762935.1). NCBI lineage: Eukaryota > Metazoa > Arthropoda > Insecta > Mantodea > Hymenopodidae > Hymenopus > Hymenopus coronatus. The sequence continues at coordinate 13,913,895 of CM060884.1, forward strand.
CTAAGGATTTTGAATAAAGTATCGTAATTTAAATATATAGTTACCTGAAAAATAAAATGTATATCTTGAATTTTCTGGGAATAGCCTCTGAAGACTACTTTATTCTGGATGAATGTTACGGAATTTTGCATAACTGCTAAACCGTAAGAGATAGACAAAGACATACTTCACAAAAAATATAGAGTTCGTAAAAGCACAATTTGTTATATACATTTTTTTCGTGGAGCTGACGGTTTTTGTGATATTTCTTGTTATTGGTTTCACTTTAAAAAACGTATAGGTTTCTCCTGTCCATATAAACAAAGGAAATTCAGTCACATCTCAACCAGCTTTTGACTGTCACTTTAACATATGATACTCCCTTATTTCGCTTGTACTTACAAGGAAGCAAATAATAAGACGATTTCTGCTAATTTCTTCTCGATTAGCATGAAGTAAATAGAAGAATACGTAAGCCTTTAAACAATAATTTGTGTAGATATTTAGAGAAAGTCATGTGAATGGAACACATCAGATATTTGTAATACTGTAATCAACTTCTTAATGGTTAATTTTTTTTATATTTACCTTATGTCTGCTTTATGAAGCCTCACTTTTCAAGTTATAGTTCTTTTATTTTAGTAATAATGTTCCTAATTAGCATTTTTTGCAAAATAGAGAGACATATGGAAAAATAAAAGTACATAATACTTAAAAAAAAAATATGATGTATTCCATTCACATGCCTTTCTCTACATCTCTGCAACAAATTATTGTAAAAAGCTTATACTTATATTTACTTCATGTCAATCGAGAAAAAAATAGCAGGAATAGTATTATTACTTATCTCTTTGGAAGTAAAAGCGAAATAAGGACGTACCATAGGTTAAAGTGATAGTCCGGTTGCTGGTTGCTATGTGACTAAGGTTGCTTGTTTGTATCGACAGGAGTTGACAAATTCCTGTATGAGAAAAGTATGATTTTTAAAGCTGAAACCAATAAAAAGTAATATCTCAAAAAGGATCAGCTCCACAAAAAAAAATATACATTTAACATGAAGTGTCTGCCTTAACGTGCTCTACATTTTCTGTGTTGCAAGTTTTTATCAATCTCTTACGGTTTAGCAGTCATGCATAATTCCGTAGAATTCATCCAGAATATGGTAGTCTTCAGAGGCTATTCCCAGAAAATTCAAGATATACATTATATTTGTCAGGTAAATATCTTTAATATACGATATTTTAATCAAAATCGTTAGAGCCATTTTTGTGAAAATCAAAATTTTCAAAAAAAGTTCCATGTAAAGAGTAGTTGGGGCTGGGGAGATTTTCCTGAAAAGCTTTGTGTCGCATCCTTGGAAGATACCAAACCTAAATACTAAATTTGGTATTTAATGGTGCGGACCTTTTTCCAGAAATGCTTTTTTTGGATTCAGGGAGAATTTTTGGGTGCATTATAGTACCTTCTCTATACACTATTTTCATAGTACGTGTAGAAAGTATAAAAAGGGAATGGAAGTGATTATATTGACCACAAGAGGATGCTCCTGTTAGCTTTTGCAGCATATCTGTGTGTTAGTCCCTTAATTTAATCAATTTTCAGCGAGAGAGGCATATTTGGGCAAGAGAAAGGAAGCAGGCATGCACAAAGAGATAGCTGTCGGCTATACTCTGCCCAGACGGTTTATCCGGCCTTTGTTTCTGATGACATGCCTCTCCCTCTGTATGCGTCGATGATACCGGACTATCAAAGCATTCCCTTCCAATGTCCACCTAGTCTTGCCCCAAGCATTATCGTTAGAATCTGCAAGAGTACGGCTTCTTTTCCAGCTGTCCTTACACATAAAAAAGATTACTGCTTTCATAATATGCGTTCCACAAAGCTATCCTAGTTTCAAAGTGATCGTCGTTCCACATTTTACGCTATATTCTAATTTGTTCAGAAATATTTTATACAATTATTTCATCATTCAGTACGGAAAGGAAAGTACATAGAATGTTCATGCAATAGCCGCTGAATTTTACTTTCTCTATACGTACTAAGTACATACATAGAGTATCGAGAAGGTATTGCAATCCATCCAAAAATTGGATACCGAGATTTCACCGAAAATATATGGCTTAACTGTATCCAAAAAAAAAAAAAAAAACAACATTTTCAGAAAAATATCCGTGTGTGTGTGTGTCCGTATGTCCGGGTGACATTATGATCGTGTGACTGTGAACACGGTAACTCAAAAACGAAAAGTCGGTAAAATATCAAATGTGGTATTTAGATTAGTATCTTCCAGGGATGTGACAATAAGATTTTGAGAATAATTCCCCCACTCCAAACTACCCTTTATATGGAAATGTTTTCAAAAAGTTGGATTTTCTCAAAAATGGCTGTACCGATTTTGATTAAAATATTGTATATCCAAGATATTTACCTGACAAATAAAATGTATGTCTTGAATTTTGCATAACTGCTAAACGGTAAGAGATGGACAAAAACTTACCACACAAAAGATGCAGAGCAATTAAAACACACAATTTATTTTAAATAAACTTTCTTCGTGAAGTTGATTTCTTGTGTTTGGCTTCAGCTCTGAAACACTTATACTTTTCTCATACAGGAATTTGTCAACTCGTGTCTATACAAAGGAACTTCAGTCACATAGCAACCAACTTTTGACTGTCACTTTAACCTATGGTACTCCCTTATTTGGCTTCTACTTAAAAGCAACCAAATAATAGACTATTTCTGTTAACTCTTTCTCGATTAGCATGAAGTATATAGAAGCATAAGCCTTTTGACAATAATTTGTTACAGCGATGTGAGAAAGTCATGTGAATGGAACACATCAGATTTTGAATTTTATTCTTGAATGTACAGTGACTTCGTAGTACCTATAGTACTACTAGCGACGATATTAGCGACGATATTAGCCTACACTGTCCAATCACTAGATTTGCGTAGTAAACCAAATAACAAGGAATATCACAAAAACCGTCAATTCCACGAAAAAATGTATAATAACATTAAGTGTATGTTTTAACATGCTCTACGTTTTTTCTAAAGTAAGTTTTTGTCAATCTTTTACGGTTTAGCAGTTATGTAAAATTCCGTAAAATGCATGAAGAACAAAATAATTTTCAGCGGCTATTCCCAGAAAATTAAATATATATATTTTATTTGTCAGGTAAATAAAATATACGATATTTTAATCAAAATTGTTACAGCCATTTTTGAGAAAGTAAACATTTTCGAAAAAAAGTTCCATTTAAAGGTAGTTTGGGGTGGGAGGTTTTTCTCAAAATCTTCGTGTTGCATCCCTGGAAGATACTAAACTTAAATACCAAGTTTGGTATTTTACCGTCTTTTTGTTTTTGAGTTATCGTGTTCACGGACACACATACACACACGCGGACCTTTTTTATGAAAATACTTTTTTTTGGATACAGGGAGCCCTAAAATATATATTTCCAAGGAAAGATACTAAACTTAAATACCAAGTTTGGTATTTTACCGACTTTTCGTTTTTGAGTTACGAGTTCACGAACACACACAAACACACACACACATACAAATGGACCTTTTTTTTTTTTTAAAAAATGCTTTTTTTTTTTTATACAGGATGCCCTAAAATACATATTCCTTCTCTATACACTATATATATATGGTACGTGTAGAGAAAGTAAAATGCTTTCATAATATCCGTTCCACAAAGATATCCTACTTTCAAAATGATCGTTGTTCGATATTGTACGCTGTTTTAATTTGTTAATAAGTAGTTTAAACAGGTATTTCATCATTCAGTGCCGAAAGGAAAGTACATAGAATGTTCATGCAATAGGCCACTGATTTTTAATTTTATTTTTAAATGTACAGCGACTTACTAGTACCTATAGTCTCTGCTAACGACGGTAGTGGTCTACAATGTCCTATCACTAGATTTGCGTATTTGAGGCTATTAGTATCAAAAAGCGTAATCTCCACCTATCTAAAACTTTCAGTAGAACCAATTTGTGTTACAGCTTTTTCTTCCAACTCGTCCTCCTTAATTTTTGTCTTGCATATTCCTCAAGTTATCCTAATATAAGTAACCAGAAGAAAACAGGATTGGATTAATATTTTTTTTATATATATTTTACTCTACATTTTGGATATTGTCTATTTTGATTCACACCTTAGGGATTGAATTGTTTTTGCTACATTTGATACTTTTCTACTTGTTCAGAATTTGCTTTCAAACATAACATTAAAAAAATCTGATGTATTCCATTTACATAACTTTCTCTACATCTCTGTAACAAATTATTGTTAAAAAGCGTACGCTTCTATTTACTTCATGCCAATTGAGAAAACATTATCAGAAATAAGCGAGAACCATAGGTTAAAGTGATAGTCAAAAGCTGGTTACTATGTGACTGAAGTTCCTTTGTATGGACAGGAATTGAAAAATTGGTGTATGAGAAAAGTATAAGTTTTTTAAAGCTGAAACCAGAAATAAGGAATACCTCAAAAACGATCAACTCCACGAAAAAAATGTATATAACATAAATAGTGTGTTTTAACGTGCTCTACACTTTTTGTGTGGTAAGTTTTGTCCATCTCTTACGGTTTAGCAGTTATGCAAAATTCCGTAAAATTCATGCAGAATAATCTTCAGAGGTTATTTCCAGAAAATTAAAGATATAAATTTTATTTGTCAGGTAAATATCTTTAATATACGATACTTTAAACAAAATGATTAGATCAATTTTTGAGAAACTCAACATTTTCGAAAAAATTTCCATGTAAATGTTATTTGGGGTGAGGGAATTTTCTTGATTATCTTCGTGTCGCATCCTTAGAAGATACCAAGCTTAAATACCAAGTTTGGTATTTTACCGATTTTCGTTTTTGAGTTATCGTGTTCACAGACACACGGACCTTGTTCACAGGCACACGGACCTTTTTCTGAAAATGCTCTTTTTGGGTACAGGGGAACCCTAAAACATATACTTCCGGTGAAATATCGGTATCAAATTTTTGGTTGAAGGGCAATACCTTCGCGATACACTATTTACATAGTAAGTGTAGAGAAAATAAAAATCATACCTTTCCTTCTAATCAAAGGAAGTATTATATTTTTCATCAATCAACAGTAAAGGTGTTGCTTAATATAGTTTCAAAAATTGAGCTCATTGTCTTAAATAGTAGTTGATATAATGAGTCAAACTTTAACATTCGCAAGATGGGACGTTTCGACTCCACTTAAAGATCAACTACAACTTCTAGGAAGCATGCTACTCGCCGTTCCGTCATACAGGTTGCGACCGACCGTCTCGCCGCATCAAAACAAGTCATTGATAAGATCGTAGGGGGAGAGGTAAAGAAACCTGTTGTCAAGTAAACAGTACTGTTTCCAGAGAACAAAAATGACTTAAGAGATATTCATAAAAGCAAATCATTATGTGTAACATACAAATTGTTACATATATAAGGCTGACTGATTTCCTTCTTTAGATCTGGACATTATGAAATCACCCAGGCAATTATAACACGAAGCGTAATGTTTACTGATCAAATGTAAAATAATATCCAAATAATAAAACTAATTTCTTAAATATCTTAAGACTCTTACCAGAAAAAACATAAGCAGGAATTAAACTAAATCTTTACTCATCTGCAGCCGTATTACTGAAAACTATATGTACTTCTGAAGCCTTTCAAATGAAAATCTCATTCTACGTTCCGACAAACAAAATTGGTGATGCGAAAAACTTTGTTCCAGTTTGCATGATGTATCAGTATCACCAAGAAAATAGCAGTTATTGGGATCTAAAAGTGCAGCTTGTATGTGATACATCACACTGAACCCTACATTCTTTTCATTTACACTTTTTATTTTCATCTTTATCAGGTAGGATGCTCGTGGTTTAGTAGATCCGTCTGAACAGTTCTTCTACATGCCGAACAGATTCAGTTCAGCTCCAATACATTTGGACTGTAGCTGTATGATAGTTGTGGGTAAATTTTTGAACAAATTTCCAATCAATAAAGTGTTTCTGTGAAGCTGTTCTGTTACTAGACGTTTGACAGTTGGTTTACTAGAACTATCATCGGTTTCTACATAAGTACATGCATAAGTACACTGCTAGAAGACTTACTATGGTTGTAAAACAAATTAATTTTGCTCACATTTGAGCAGGACACAGAAATTATTCGAACGTCTTCCGTCCTACTTACCGACGTGGTTCTGTGTTATACAGTTATAGCTGTTTTGCAGTAATGGGCTGCACCTCACGTTGACCTTTGTTCACGCAAGTAGCGCCGCATGGTATTGTCAACCCGGGCCACTCTTACTCTCCATAAGGAAATCGGTACGAACTACCTAGCTGTGGCGATTAAGTATTGTGATTTATCAGGATATGCAGAAAACTCTATATGTGGTGATGAAATAAGAAAATAAAAATTTACACGTAATGTCGATACCGAAATCGTTCAGGGAAAATTATCGTCGTCCAAAATTACATTGGTTCTGCGTTATTTATCAGTAGTATCTAAATGAGCTTGCTTTATGCAGTGTTAATTAAGAGAAACAGATTAAATTGCGGTAGGCAATTGTTCATTATAGCCCCTGAGGCGTCATTTGTCATCCAAGATATGCCACACGAGTTTATTGGTAGTTCCACCCTGTTCAGCAGTGCTGCGTTAACACGTTTTTCTGTAAAATCCCGTGAGAATCACAAGCTATGGAACTGCAAAGTATCAGAATATATTAAACCAAGTGTTTTAAATTATATTCGGCGCATATGTATATTTATTTATCAATGGTGTGTGTAATTTGTGTCATTGTGTACGATGTAACTGTAATATTTATATTCTATATTCTACATAGGCCTATGAGTAAAATTGTTTCTATTTATATTATCAAAACATAATAGTAAAACTGCAGTTGACGCTCATACATTTGCGTACTTTAGTTACACAATGCTCTTAATACTTTTGGTCCATCTAATTCTTATTGAAATTTCGAAATAATGTTTTAAATGGTAATAAAATATATACCATCTTAAGACTAAGGGAACGTTCACAATGAGATGCAAGCGCAAGAGTTTGGAGTCATAATATTTTATGTAAGTATTCACATAGAAACACGCAAGACGCAACGCAACGCAAAAGTTTGCAAACTCCAAACTTTATCCTTGCGTTGCTTGCAAAGAGGATTAATTTTTCTCTTATCCTCTATGCAGTGTCTGCCGTCTAATATCAGACGATCTCAATGCGAGCCTTTACAGCGCCCTCTATACACACATGCCGATCTTCCATTTGACTGTGACGCGCCATTTTGAAATCTGACTTTGTGCTTTGATTTAATGGACGTACCCAGTATCTGCGGCTAGATTTCTTGGTTCTCACAATTCGTAATGCACAAAGAGATAATGCATATTGCATTAAAAGTGCAGCTTTATAATTTTCTGCAGTCTCCATATTTGCACAGTTTCGAATATGTTGGTTCAATTTATAACGTCACAGCCGTGTCAGTTATGTGTATAATTTTATAACTTAAAAAAGATTAAGTTAATTTTTTGATATAATATTGTTTGTAATGCTATTAAATTTGAAAATCACGGTACATAATATCCTCATGTATTTATGAATTTAGAAATCCGTGCTTGCGTTGCGCTTCTTACGATTGCATTGTGAATGGTGTCTCCTTGCGTCTGCGGTTATGCTACGTTACGTGTACGCTTGCATCTCATTGTGAATGGTGTCTCCTTGCGTCTGCGCTTATGCTACGTTACGTGTACGCTTGCATCTCATTGTGAATGTTGTGTCCTTGCGTCTGCGCTTATGCTACGTTACGTGTACGCTTGCATCTCATTGTGAATGCTGTGTCCTTGCGTCTGCGCTTATGCTACGTTACGTGTACGCTTGCATCTCATTGTGAATGGTGTCTCCTTGCGTCTGCGCTTATGCTACGTTACGTGTACGCTTGCATCTCATTGTGAATGCTGTGTCCTTGCGTCTGCGCTTATGCTACGTTACGTGTACGCTTGCATCTCATTGTGAATGGTGTCTCCTTGCGTCTGCGCTTATGCTACGTTACGTGTACGCTTGCATCTCATTGTGAATGGTGTCTCCTTGCGTCTGCGCTTATGCTACGTTGCGTGTACGCTTGCATCTCATTGTGAATGGTGTCTCCTTGCGTCTGCGCTTATGCTACGTTACGTGTACGCTTGCATCTCATTGTGAATGGTGTCTCCTTGCGTCTGCGCTTATGCTACGTTACGTGTACGCTTGCATCTCATTGTGAATGGTGTCTCCTTGCGTCTGCGCTTATGCTACGTTACGTGTACGCTTGCATCTCATTGTGAATGCTGTGTCCTTGCGTCTGCGCTTATGCTACGTTACGTGTACGCTTGCATCTCATTGTGAATGGTGTCTCCTTGCGTCTGCGCTTATGCTACGTTACGTGTACGCTTGCATCTCATTGTGAATGGTGTCTCCTTACGTCTGCGCTTATGCTACGTTACGTATACGCTTGCATCTCATTGTGAATGTTGTGTCCTTGCGTCTGCGCATATGCTACGTTACGTGTATGCTTGCAGCTCATTGTGAATGCTGTGTCCTTGCGTCTGCGCTTATGCTATGTTACGTGTACGCTTGCAGCTCATTGTGAATGCTCTGTCCTTGCGTCTGCGCTTATGCTACGTTACGTGTACGCTTGCAGCTCATTGTGAATGCTGTGCCCTTGCGTCTGCGCTTATGCTACGTTACGTGTACGCTTGCAGCTCATTGTGAATGCTCTGTCCTTGCGTCTGCGCTTATGCTACGTTACGTGTACGCTTGCATATCACTGTGAATGTAGCATTAAGTCCTGAGTTGCTAACGTAAACAGATAAAATCATATAAGAGATAATGCGATCAGGAAAAGAATGTAATTATAATACAAGGCCTGTCTTATGTTTTTATGATCCGCGATTTTATAAGTAAAGTAGCATTAGCACTAGTAGTAGCATTTTATTATTAAGTTTGCAATAATACAATATTTGCATCACAGAGTCGCTTTGGGCGGGTGGCGGCACATGCTGTCTAAAAATACTTGAATTAGAAATATTACCTACACACGCATAAATATATATATATATATATATACTTTAACAACATTGGAAATACACACACTGCACTCACAACCGCACCACGTATTCATACATAGATTACTCAAGACACCAAATAAGTCTATACAATATTTACACAAATATTTTATCTCTTAGGGCACGAACTTCCATTAATTATATGTATCCAGGCTTGGCCAGTTTTGGCTGTTTAGAATTAAATCCCAGAATACTTGCGGTAATAATTTTTTCCTAACGTCCTCCATCTGCGCGCAATCTGCCAAAATATGTGTCCAGTCTTCCTGATACCCGCATAATGGGCAAATCCGCCTACCAGTTTCATCGACAGGTTTTCCACACTCCCGACCTGACCTTTATTTCATATATAATTATAAAATATATGTTTTAATACCCCACCCAAGTTTTATTTCGTTTTGTAACTGCAATGACGACTTTTTTCTGCATTCAGATTCTATTTGCTGCCTGTATATATCGCATAGTCGTCTTCTTACTTTATTCACGACGTTATAACTACTTTTCGCTACCCCTTTGCCAAATATCGTTTAAACCAATCTTTGATAATCCCCGTTGTAGCCCTGCCGCCCAATTTTTTGTATGCCCTATGTTATATACCTGATGTCGATAACATATTGCTCTTTGATCACCTTTAATTATTCGCAGCTTACAGTGGTTGAGCTATTGATCATAGACGAAATACACTGTCATGAATAACCTGGGATTAATTTGGAAGGCCGATTATCTTTGAGCTACTCAAAGATAAAATCCTAATTTGCTTTAATTATTGGGCATCCTAAAAGTGTCCTATGCATGTATTCTGTACAAACTAGAATAAGAGTGCCGGTTCCCCTCCAAACAATTTCAACAATACTTGCATGGACTCCTGTCCCGAATAATCGTATATTTGCGTTATTTTTACTTTCTCTACACGTACTATGTACAGTGTATAGAGAAGGTATTGCACTCCACCCAAAAATTCGATACCGAGATTTCACCGGAAGCACATGTTTTAGGGTCCCCTGTATAAAAAAAAAGCATTTTCAGAAAAAGGTCCGAGTGCCTGTGAACACTATAACTCAAAAACGAAACATCAGTAAAATACCATACATGGTATTTAAGTTTAGTATATTCCAGGGATGCGACACTAAGATTTGGAGAAAAAAGACCCATACCAAACCTCCCTTTACATGGCAATTTTTTTGAAATTTTTATTTTTTAAAAAATGGCTCTATTGATTTTGATTAATTTACCGTATATTAATGATATTTACCTCACAAATAAATTGTATATATTGAATTTTCTGGGAATAGCCTCTGAGGACTACTTTATTCTGGATGACTTTTACGAAATTTTGCATAATTGCTAAACCGTAAGAGATAGACAAAAACTTACCACACAAAAAAGTGTAGACAACCTAAAAACACACATTTTATGTTATATACATTTTTTTCGTGGAATTGATCGTTTCTTAGATATTCCTTGTTTTTTGGTTTCAGATTTAAAAAACATACTTTTCTCACACAGGAATTTGTGAACTTCCGTCTGTACGAATAAAGGAACTTCAGTCACATAGCAACCAGCTTTTAACTATCGCTTTAACCTATAATACTCCCTTATTTCGCTTATGCTTACAAGGAAACAAGTAATAAGACTATTGCTGCTAATTTTTTTCTCGATTAGCATGAAGTAAATAGAAGCATAAGCTTTTTAACAATGTTTTGTTGCAGAAATGTAGAGAAAGTCATGTGAATGGAACACATCAGATTTTCACTACACTCGTAGCTACCGGTTAGCAATATCCTGCAGTGGAAAATAAATGTTTTAGACCGCAAATAGAGCAGTTCAGATTTTAATCACTCAACCTATGCCAAGCTAGTTGTTATAGAAATAAACTTTATGATCGATTATGTAGCCCTGTTGCAAAACTATATATCCTAAAATGAAAATTACAACAATAGAGTTCACGACTGCCTCCTTGGTCGAGTTCTGACTTCTCATCCTGAGGTCCCGCGTTCGATTCCTGGCTTTGGTGGAGAATTTTTCTTTAACCAGAATTATTCCCTATCCCCCACAAAATTGGAAGTATGTATGTTAGCGTGAACATATGTATGTTTAAGGAAAATAAATAACGATGTAAACCCAACTTAAAGAATCTACAGTCAACGAGTTGTTTCTAATGAAAGCCCCCGATATGAACTTAGATGTTAATTGGGGCTATATAAATGAAACAATAAAAATAAAGTCTGAAGTGTTTCTCTACTTCTCTGCAACAAATTATTCTTAAAAAGCTTATACTTCCATTTACTTCATGCTAATTTGAGAAAAATTAGCAGAAACAGTCTTATTACTTGCTTCCTTGAAAATAGAAGGGAAATAAGGGAGTACCATAGGTTAAACTGATAGTCAAAACTGGTTGCTATGTGACTGAAGTTCCTTTGTTTGTATGGTCACGAGTTGAAAAATTCATGTATGAGAAAAGTATAAGCTTTTCAAAGCTGAAAACCAAAAAGAGGAATATTTCAAAAAGGGTCAACTCCACGAAATAAATGTATGTAACATAAATTGCGTGCTTTAATGTGCTCTACTTCTTTTTGTGGTATGTTTTTCTCCATCTTTTACGGTTTAGTAGTTATCAAAATTCCGTAAAACTCATCCAGAATAAAGTAGTTTTTAGAGGCTATTCCCAGAACATTCTAGCTATACGTTTTATTTTTCAGGTAAATATCTTTAATATATGATATTTTAATCAAAGAGCGATTTTTAAGTTGGTTTGAAAGTGCTGCCCTCTTAGCCACGTATTCAGTTCAGGGAAAAGGTGAAAGTCGCTGGGTGCAAGGTCAGGATTGTACGGTGGATGATCTAAAATGTCCCATTGAAATTGTTCAAGCAGCCGATGGGTTGTGCCAGCAGTGTGTGGACGAGCGTTGTCATGGATCAACACAATTCCTGATGTTAGCATTCCTCTTCATTTGTTTTGAATGGCTCTCCGCAAACGTCGTAAAGTACGAAGTTCTTCAAAACAACGTCAATGCTCATTGGCGGCAAAATTTTTTGAAGCGAATGTTGCAAAGCTTGTGCACAGGTACAATAAAAGCCTCAATCTTTTCGGTGTTTATGTTGAAAAGATACATAAGTGTACAAAACTTTTAGTAATAAAATAATTGTTTTCTATGATCTTGAATTTTATTTATAGCCTATCGGAGGTTGAAAAAAATGGTGCTTGTATATAATATTAATGAGGTAGTCACTTGCCAAAGACAACAGGTTCAAAACTGGCTGAAGATGCTAGTTTTTTTTTTTATTACAAAAATCTTTAGTATGGCTTCCTTCAGTAGGGTAAACTATGTTATTAGTCCCCTGTAACATTTACTTGGACATAAAATAATGCCATATCTTGAGAGAAGAAGTTTCTTGGACAAAACTCCACTATTTCGCGTCCGCAAGTCGTGCTATTTGTGGGCGACGAGTTGAACCCTCTAGAAATTCAAATCTGATCACTGAAACATCGTAACCATACTCTATGCTCTATTTAGCAGTTACAGGAAATAACCATTAAAGGGGGGATGTAGGGGAGAATAGTCAAACATATTTTTACTTTCTCTATACGCACTATGTACATAGTATATAGAGAAGGTATTGCACTCCATCCAAAAATTCGATACCGCGATTTCACCGGAAATATATGTTTTAGGGTCCCCAATATTAAAAAAAAGCATTTTTACAAAAAAGGTCTGTGTGTGTGTGTTTGTGTGTGTGTGTCCGTGTGCCTATGACCACGATAACTCAAAAACGAAAAGTCGGTAAAATACCAAACTTGGTATTTAAGTTTAGTATCTTCTAGGGATGCGACACGAAGATTTTGAGAAAAATCCCCCCCCCTCCAACTACCCTTTACATGGAACTTTTTTCGAAAATTTTGATTTTCTCAAAAATGGCTATACCGAGTTTGATTAAAATTTCGTATATTAAACATATTTACCTGACGAATAAAATGTACATTTTGAATTTTCTGGGAATAGCCTCTGAAGAGTAGTTTATTCTGGATGAATTTTTCTGAATTTTGAATAACTGCTAAATCGTAAGAGATGGACAAAAACTTTCTACACAAAAAATGTAGAGCACGTTAAAACACACAATTTATGTTATATACATTTTTTTCGTGGTGTTCGTCGTTTTTGAAACATCCCCCTTTTTTTTATTTTTGTTTCTGCTATGAAAAACTTATATTTTTGTCATACACGAACTCGTCAGCTCCTATCCATATAAACAAAGGAACTTCATTGACATAGCAACCAGCTTTTGACTATCACTTTAACTTATGGTAGTCCCTTGTTTCGCTTCTACTTACAAGGAAGCGAGTAATTAGACTATTTCTGCTATTTTTTTCTGATTAGCATGAAGTAAATAGAAGTATAAGCTTTTTAAGAATAATGTGTTGCAGGGATATAGAGAAAGTCATGTGAATGGTACACATCAGATTTTTTATTTGTTATTTATATTGGGTATGGGTTAAAGAACATATTCTGCAACTTCCAAGCACGACATCGAACTAAAAGTATATTTAAAAACAGCAGCAGAGGATGAGGATGATCTAGACTATAGACATGGCCAGCATTAACTGGTGAGATAATGAAATGTCAATTTAAAATAAATCTATAAAATTACATTTTTCAAAAGCAATGCACATTTTCTCCAAAACTACCTAAACACTGTATAAATAGGTAGTGACTTCTATAAGTGTACAATGAGCAATCCTGTGCAGGACTTTTTGAATATTTTGAAAATAATATTTATGATTAAACATACCAGTAAAATTAAGAAATTTTGGGAGAACAAACCTGAACAATTGTTATTAAGAAACTAATAACTAAATCAAAATGTTGTTGCACAAAATTTATCATTTCTATATAAGAAACATGACCACAACGTTTTATTACAATTGCTTTGTTGGATTTTTAGAATATATACATGAAAATGAAATGAATTTAAATTCTTTGTTTTGCAATGGTGATCTCAATATTTGAGCAAATTATTTCAAACTTTTAAGATTGTTGAACAATTGTATTTAAAATGTTGATTCTAAGTTTCAATACATTATCTCAAGTACTTGAGGAGTATTGCCAATTCTTTGTAATCAAGTATTCTCACCTATGTCCCCCCTTAAATAAGTTGGATATGTAGAGTCAGACTGAAAAATTCAATGCCGTAGCCGGGACTTGAACTCCCGGACTCTAGCCTGTTGCTCTACCACTGAGAATATAATAACAAACAAATGTAAAAACTTGTGTGTTGACAGCATGTACATTTGTATAAATGCATGTAACATGCAAATGAATATTTAGAAAAAATCTAATGTGTTCCATTCACATGTCTTTCTCTACATCTCTGCAAAAATTATTTTTAAAAAGCTTATGCTTTTATTTACTTGATGTTAATCGAGAGAGAGAGAAAACTAGCAGAAATAGTCTTATTACTTGCTTCCTTGAAAGTAGAAGTGAAATAAGGGAGTACCTTAGGTTAAAGTGATAGTCAAAAGCGGGTTCCTATGTGACTGAAGTTCTTTTGATTGTATGGACAGGAGTTGACAAATTCCTGTATGAGAAAAGTATACATTTTTCATAGCTGGAACCAAAAACAAGGAATATCTCAAAAACAATCAACTATACGAAAATAAATGTATATAACATAAATTGTGTGTTTTAAAGTGCTCTACATTTGTTGTGTGTTAAGTTTTTGTCAATCTCTTACGGTTTAGCAGTTATGCAAAATTCTGTAAAATTGACCCAGAATAAAGTGGTCTTCAGAAGCTATTCCTAGAAAATTAGAAATGTACATTTTATTTGTCAGGTAAATATCTTTAATATACGATATTTTAATCAAAATCCTTAGCCATTTTTAGAAAATCAAAATTTTCGAAAAAAGTTCCATGTAAAGAGTAGTTTGGGATGGGGGATTTTTCTCAAAAGCTTCGTGTCGCATCCCTGGAAGATACTAAACTTAAATACCAAGTTTGATATTTTACCGACTTTTCGTTTTTGAGTTATCGTGTTCACAGACACACGGACACACAGACACACACACACACACACACACACACACACACACACACACACACACACGGACCTTTCTCTGAAAATACTTTTTTTTTTGGATACAGGGATACCTAAAGCATACATTTCCGGTGAAATATCGGTATGGACTTTTTTGGTGAAGTGCAATTACCTTCTCTATACACTATGTAAATAGTACGTGTAGAGAAAGTAAAAAACAATGGCGACTTACAATGCTGTAAGTACGTTAAGTCCTAGGAATCATAGTTTAGCCCACTATTATGGTCAATTAGTATTGATTCAGTCTGATTCCACCTATCCAACTCCTTTCTTACACACGGCATGCGTGAAAAACAATAACATTAACTATTAATGAAGTTTTCTCATATGCTTACGGTAATTTATTGAGGATACGTAATTTAACTTATAACAGTCAAGAATCTGCTGTTTTGATAGTTGATTCCAGCAGTCCATCGAGAAATAAACTACATAAGCCTATATATCCAATTTTGAAATAATTTGAGTAAAATATGTCAGACTGTGTGGTTCAATTTGAAACAGTTATAAGCAAACAGTTTTAAATATAACCTTTTAGAACAGTATTATGGATACCTGGAGATACTAAAAGTTGGAAGAAGTCGTCTAAGTGAAACATGAGATTTGTCCATGTTTCACACTTAGGAAAATGAGAAACTTCCGTTCCTTACAGAATAATCCAGTAAATAGATTTGATATCAAACGGTCCCAATGAAAGTGAAAAGAATCTAGCATCATGAAAAACAAAGGTACTTGGCAAATAATCAATTACAGCGATACAAATGAAACTTTTGTTTTGATGCAATTTTCTGTGCAGTCCGCAAAAGCTGGGGTAACGTGAAATAACATTAACATGCAAATAACCAAAGTAGAGCAAAACTTTTTTCTCTCTGTTTCTCTGTTCCGCTTCACTGCTGTGTTATTTCAGCTGCGGTAGCGAATGGCGAAGCTCGGAGTTTTTAGCACAGATTTCGCTTTAGCTAATCTAGCCACAGGGACAGGAAGTGGGACGATTTTGTGCAGCAGCATTTGGAAGATTCAGCTGCCTACCAACTTTTCGTGGTTGCTGTAAACAACTGACACGAATATAAAACATCTCGTTATTTCATGAAATGCGGTTAACTTTACTCTGAGCTTTGTGTAAGTTAGTTGGAATTCGAGACACAATCAAAAGGATTGGTTTGTAATGTCCACCTTCTTGTTGACCTTCGCTTGTTTCAGAGTGGAGTAATTTCCCAAATGGACCAACCTCATGAAAGCATGAGGTAACTACAGCTTAACACTACAACCTGGGACTTAAAGTGCTGCATTTCGAGTTTGTTTGGGACTCCATTAAACATAATTGACGTGTAGAGATCAAAAAGTCCATTTACATGACTTTCTCTACATTTCAGCAACAAATTATTGTTAGAAAGCTTACGCTTCCATTTATTTCATTCTAATCGAGCAAAAATGAGCAGAAATAGCCTCATTACTTGCTTCCTTGTAAATAGAAGCGAAATAAGGGACTACCATAGGTTAAAGAGGTAGTCAAAAGCTGGTTGCTATGTGACTGAAGTTCCATTATTTGTATGGACAGGAGTTGACAAATTACTATATAGAAAAGTGTTAGTTTTTCTAAGCTGAAACCAAAAAACAAGGAATATCTCAAAAACGATCAACTCCAAGAAAAAACGTTTATAACATAGTTTGTGTATTTTAACATGCTCTACAATGTTTGTATGGTAAGTTTTTCTCCATCTCTTACGGTTTAGCAGTTATGCAAAATTTCGTAGAATTCATTCAGAATAAAGTAGTCTTCAGAGGCTATTCCCAGAAAATTCAAGATATACATTTTATTTGTGATGGAAATAGCTTTAATATATGGTATTTTAATCAAAATCGTAAGGAGAAGAAAGAGCTGCGGTCAGGAGGAGGAACTAGTGTATTGAGCACTTCTGGAAAAAGAAGAAAAACTAGACCTGAACATACTGTCGCGCAATTGACTGCTACCATTATACGAGAAATAATACGGTTAACTCATTTTATATTTATTTAAAAAAGGTATATGTCATAAAGTGTGTGTTTTAATGAATTCTACATGTTTTCTGTAGTGAGTTTCCGTCTTTCTCTTACTTACAAAAGTCTCCAGAATGAAGAAGTCTTTAGAGGTTATTTTCCAGAAAATTCAAGATATACATTACGTTTGCCAGAAAATATCTTAAACATACGTATTTATAAAAATTGTTACAGCTAATATTGATAAAATCAAAATTTTCGAAAAAATATCTCAGGTACAGGGTAATGGGGTTGGGGAGGATTTTGTTGAAAATCTTTGTGGGGCATCCAACGAGCGTTTTGTTTTTGAGCCGTGGCCGAATGGTTAGACCACTCGCCTCTCATCTAGACGACCCGGATTCGATCCCAAGTGACCGTATGAGGAATTTGTGGTGGACAAAGCGGCGGCGGGTTTCCTCCGGGTTCTCCGGTTTCCCCCGCCATCTCATTCCACCGGTGCGGGCTCCATCTTCATTCCATGTATCATCGTTAGCATTGCCTGTGGTACCATTTGTAGTAAAAGCGGGCGTTAAACGCTACCAAAAAAATAAGGTTTTTGAGCTATGCCTCTTTGTAACAATAAGATAAGGAAATACGTATCCCTTATGCTAGTCCTGAAATGACCCCCCCCCCCCACACACACACACATAGTTAATCTTCTTCCTCTTCAGAAGATGAAACACCGTGTTCAGAATTGGGCACGGAATTGTCACGACCACTAATCTATTAAGATAGACTACATGTTATTCTTCAACAGCGTTTATATCTGCGTGTGTCACCTTATCTGTACTCATTTGTGTGTTGTGTACGCATTCCTTTCACGGTCCACGAGCTGGGAACACAACTATATTGGAAAGTTACCAACTGGGACACTTAAACTCTCTTTTTACTTAATATTTCAACTTGAACTACTTTTTTAAGTACCAAAAGTGGATTTTTAAAATCAGTAGCTGTGCTCTTATAATCGCGAAGAAAAATGTCAAACGGAAGACATGTGTTAGTTAAGAAATGTGATTTTTGCGCACATAGACCACGTTTTTATTCACCCACAGAAATGATCACTTGCGCCTTGAAATACAATGCTTTAAGTCATCGAAAATGTAACTTCTCGTTTTATATATTAGTGACTGATAATTCAAAATAATAGGTGTACTTTCAATTTTTACTTTCTCTACACGTACTATGTACATAGTGTATGGAGAAAGTATTGTATTGCACCCAAATATTCAATACCGATATTTCACCGGAAATACATGTTTTGAGTCCCCCTGAATCCAAAATAAGCATTTTTTGAAAAAGGTCTCTGTGTGTGTGTGTCTGTGGACAGCATAGCTCAAAAACGAAAAGACTGTTGAATATCAAACTTGGTATTTAAGTTTGGTATCTTCCAAGGAAGATTTTTAAGAAAATCCCCTCACCCCCAACTACCCTTTACATGGAACTTTTTTCGAACATTTTGATTTTCTTAAAAAATGGCTCTAACGATTTTGATTAAAAATTTTATATTAAAAAGATATTTACTTGACAATTAAAATGTATATCTTGAATTTTCTGGGAATAGCCTCTGAAGAGTGCTTTATCCTGGATCAAATACTTCTCACGTATTCAGTTTAGATACAATCTCTCAAATTACGAATTCACTAGCCCGAGCAAGACTAGCAGAGCTCTACCCGCTTCTCAACAAAAGATCTTCACTCAAACTAAAAAACTGCACACTACTTTACACGACTCTATTAAGACCACTGCTACTATACACTTGTCCAGTTTGGGGAGGAACTAGCCCTTCTAAAATAAAACGTATCCAGACATTTCAAAACAAAATATTGCGAAGCTCATCGAATGCACTAGAAACAGTTAAGCACACAGAGAAAGTAGAATCAGCATCATTCAACAGTCAAATTTTTCATAAGTCGAACGGTTTTATAGCAAGCTAAAATACGTTTCAGGAACCATCCATATTCTCTTGGTAAAAAATCTAGCTATTCAACTCGCCTACCAGTGGATCACCTCTGACAACAAGATCCAAAATGCAATTAGTTATGAGGGATCCAATGGGGCTTACCTCATTTCAATGCTATTCAGCATCACGCATGTAAATAAAGTCTGAAATCAATGATCTGTAGAGCGCACATGTGCTGATCGATCAAAAAACCATTAAAAATTACGAATTAAAACAATATACCAGACAGTCTTTTCTTTAAATATTCAGCATGTGGAACCAAATATAATTATAAAATTGTAATTACTCATTTAATTTTTCTATACTAAAATTACCAAAATAGTATTTAATATATTCAATTTTTTCACACGATAATAAGGTAAGTAGTTTTAGTTAATGAAAAACTTAAAAACGTAACAATAAGATAAGGAAATACGTATCCCTTATGTTAATCTTGAAATGACCAAGTTTTACTGCGTCAGAAGGCGTAATAACTGTTTCATCAAAAATATTTTTCAACCATTCATTTTATCTGATCAACTCTTTAAGCACGTATGTATATGAACAATATATCTACTACTTTCTCTACATCTCTGCAACAAATTATTGTTAAAAAGCTTAAGCTTCTATTTACTTGATGCTAATCGAGAAAAAATTAACAGAAATGGTCTTATTACCTGCTTCCTTGTAAGTAGAAGTGAAATAAGGGAGTATCATAGGTTAAAGTGATAGTTAAAAGCTGGTTGCCACTTGACTAAAGTTCCTTTGTTTGTATGGA
Organism: Hymenopus coronatus; assembly: GCA_030762935.1. Lineage (NCBI taxonomy): Eukaryota > Metazoa > Arthropoda > Insecta > Mantodea > Hymenopodidae > Hymenopus > Hymenopus coronatus. The sequence continues at coordinate 13,933,818 of CM060884.1, forward strand.
CAGGAGTTGACATATTCCCAAATGAGAAAAGTAAGTTTTTTAAAGCTGAAACCAATAATAAGGAATATCTTGAAACTATATACTCCTCCAAAAAAACTGTATATAATATAAACTATGTGTTTTAGCGAAGCCTACATTTTTGTCCGGTAAGATTTTGTCATCTCTCACAGTTTGATAGATATATAAATGTCCGTAAAATTCATCCAGTCTTCAGAGGCTATCCCCAGAAAATTCAAGATATACGTTTTATTTTTGAGGTAAATACATTTAATATACGATGTTTTAATTAAAATCATTACAGTCATTTTTGAGAAAATCAACATTTTCTAAAATATTTCCATCTAAATGATAGTTAGGGTGGGGGAATTTCTTGAAAAGCTTCGTGTCGCATCCTTGGAAATACCAAACTTAAATACCAAGTTTTGTATGTAACAGAAGTTTCGTTTTAGAGCTAAGCTGTCCACAGACACATACACACACGCACACACACACACACACATAGGAAAAACTTTTGTTGTTTTTTATTCAGGGGGACCCAAAACATATATTTCCGGTGAATCTCGGTATCGAATTTTTGGGTATATTACATACCGTCTGGATGGATGGATGGATGGCTGGATGGATACTTTATTTCACTGCTTAGGGCGCGGCCCGGCGGCAGCGCTGTCAATGTAATAATACAATGTACAATACAACTGAATTAAATAAACAATAATGTGGGTAATACACTGTTAAAGTGCCAATGACATCATAGTTTACCAATATATACATAATGGTAACAACAATCATAATAACGCAATATTTTTATTTACTATCCTGACTATAAATCACTCTTCTTTAGTCTCTTTTTAAAACTATTTACACTTGCAGGTATTTTATTCCATTCGTTTATTGTTCTATTTGCGAAGGAAAAATTACCCATGTCTGTTTTCTATTCCCTATTTCTTATTTTTTCCGAGTGATCATTCCTCCCACAGTATAATGGCTTGGATATGTCTTTCCATGCAGACTCCCCCTTATAGGCTCTAAAAATTGCACATAGCCTTGCTCGTCTCCTACGTTTTTCTAGTGTTTCCCAGGAAGTAGCAGTGCTGGTATGATTTTCGAATCGTTTACGCCTGTCTACAAATTTAGCTGCTCTTTTTTGAACTCTCTCTAGTGCCAGTTTTTGCCCCACCCGATACGGATCGCAGCATGCAGCACTATATTCTAATAATGGTCGAACTAATGCCAAATTTCGCGATTTTCCATTGCTACGTTTTAAGATCCTCTTTACAAAATACAACGCTTTCCACGCCTTCCCAGTGATCGAGTTTACATGTGCCCCCTCTTCTCTATACACTATGTACATAGTACGTGTAGAGAAAGTAAAAAGCCTACCTGTTTACAGTGAAACAAAGGTAAAATGTAACATAGGTAGGTAAGGAGAAACTTGAAGAAGGAAGCGCGTATCACTGTACGCGCAATGCGCGCTTTCTGTAAGGTAAAGTTATGTAGTTACCAAAATGGCACCATTAATTAATGTATTTAATCACAACTTGTTATGGAAAACTGTTCATAAATAATTTGCATTATAATCGAGAGGTATTTCTGAGGTTCTACAAAGGATTATATGGTTGAATATTGTGAACCCGCAATCACACCTTTATAAAATCTGGATCATTCTAAAATCTAACCAGTCTATAATGAAACGTAAGAGTTTTAAAACCGCGTGGAGCTGAACGTATTTCCTTCCGTTATGCTTCGATTCATCTACTTTAAGGCTGTATCGACAGGATTTGCATTTATAAACTTCGCTCTAATGCATTCCAACAAACGTAGAGAAAAAGAAAGGCTCTGAGTACAACCAATTAACGTAAAATCCTTTTAGAAGGAATAAAACATTTTAATACTATCTTGCAGTGGCTGACTGTGCGAGTAAAAAGATCATAGAGAGTGAAACGTTTAGCATTTATTTGTTTCCTGCTACACACCTGACAATAGTGTTGTGTGCCATACCATGGTAAATACTATACTATAAATACTATTTGCGTTAGTGTAGGAGTAGCGTGTCTGTCTCATTTCAAATGGGTGAGTAAATGTAAGCTCCATGCACCTCGAGTTCAGTTTTAAAAAATCTTATGTGGGAAATTCACATGACTTTCTCTACATCCCTGCAACGAAGTATTATTAAAAAGCTAATGCTTCTATTTACTTCATACTAATCGAGAAAAAATTAGAACAAATAGTCTTACTACTTGCTTCCTTGAAAGTAGAAGCGAAATAAGGGAGTACCATAGAATAAATTGATAGTCAAAAGCTGGTTGTTATGTGACTGAAGTTACTTTGTATGGACAGGAGTTGACAAATTCCTAAATGGGGAAAGTATACGTTTTTAAAGCTGAAACCAATAACAAGGAATATCTCAAACCTATCCACTTCAAGAATTCATCCACAGTGAAGTAAGTCTTCGAGGCTATGCACAGAAAATTCGTGATATACATTCATTTGGCAGGTAAATGTGTTTTAGACACGATATTTTAATCAAAACCGTTAGAGCCATTTTTGAGAAAATTAAAACGTTCAATGTAAAGGGTAGTTGGGGTTGGGGGGATTTTCTTGAAAATCTTCGTGTCGCATCCTTGGAAGATACCAAACTTAAATACCAAGTTTGGTATTTAACGGTCTTTTCGTTTCTTAACTATGCTGTCCACAGGCACACACTCGACCTTCTTATAAAAAATGTTTTCTTTTTTTCATTCAGGGGGACACAAAACATGTATTTCCGGTGAAATCATGAAATTTTGGGTGGAATGCAATACCATCTCTATACACTATGTACACAGTACGTGCAGAAGACAGAACTATCAGCTTATACTTAAGTTTCGGAATATGTTACGTTAACCTGAGAGTGGTTATAACCTAATTGTAATACATGTTGTAGTACCCCCTGAATCCAAAATAACCATTTTGAAATATATCCGTGTGTGTGTGTCCGTGAGCACGATAACTCAAAACCGTATCTTTAGTCGGTAAAATAACAAACTTGGTATTTAAGTTTACTATTTGCCAGGGATGTGACACGAACATTTTGAAGAAAAAACTCCCCCACCCCAAACTACCCTTTACATGGAACATATTTCGAAAATGTTTAATTTCTCAAAAATGGCTTTAACGATTTTGATTTATCTGTGAATGTCCTCTGAAGACTACTTTATTCTGGATGAATTTTACGGAATTTTGCATAACAGCTAAAGCGTAAGAAATGGTCAAAAACTTACCACATAAAAAATATAGAGCACGTTAAAACACACATCTTATGCCTATAGGTTATTTTTGTTGCTGTCCTTTTGAGATTTAAAAACTTAAACATTTCTCACACGGAAAGTTGCAAACTCCTGACCCTGCACAGAAACGGATTTCAACCATATGGCAATCAGCTTTTCAGAGATCTGTTATTCGTTTTAGCCTAGTGTATTACCTTATTTTCTTTCTGCTTACAAGGAAGCAAGTAATTAAGACACTTTCTGCTAATGTTTATCTACATTATCATAAAGTAAATAGAAGAACATGCATTTTAACAATAATTTGTTACAGAGACGCAGGAGAGTAATGTGAATGGAACACACTAGATGTTTACTTTCTCTATACGCACTTATGTACATAGTGTATAGAGAAGGTATTGCACTCCAACAAAATATTCGATACCGAGATTTCACCGGAAATATATGTTTTAGGGTCCCCTGTATCCAAAAACAGTATTTTCAGCAAAAGATCCGTGTGTGTGTGTGTGTGTGTGTGTGTGTGTGTGTGTGTGTGTGTCTGTGAACACGATAACTCAAAAACGGAAAGTCGGTAAAATACCAATCTTGGTATTTAAGTTTAGTATCTTCCAGGGATGCGACACGAAGATTTTGAGAAAAATCCCCCCACCCCAAACTACCCTTTACATGGAACTGTTTTCGAAAATTTTGATCTTCTCAAAAATGGCTCTAACGATTCTGATTAAAATTTCGTATATTAAAAATATTTACCTCACAAATAAAATGTGTATATTGAATTTTCTGGGAATAGCCTCTGACGATTACTTTATTATGGATGAATTTTGCATAACTACTAAACCGTAAGAGATGGACAAAAGCTTAACACACAAAAAATGTAGAGAACGTTAAAACATACAATTTAAGTTATACACATTCTTTTCGTGGAGTTGATCGTTTTTCAGATATTCCTTTTTCTTGGTTTCAGCTTTGAAAAACTTATACTTTTCTCATACAGGAATTTCTCAACTCCTGTCCATACAAACAAAGGAACATCAGTCACATAGCAACCAGCTTTTGTCTTTTACTTTAACCTATGGCACTAACTTATTTCGCTTCTACTTACAATAAAGCAAGAAATAAGGCTATTTCTGCTAATTTTTCTCGATTAGCATGAAATAAGTAAAAGATAAGCTTATAAATAATAATTTGTTACAGAGATATAGAGAAAGTCATGTGAATGGAACACATCAGATTTTTATGTTTCGCAATACTGTTTGCATCAAATTACCCCAATTTTGTTTACACGTCTGAAACGAAAGGGAATCTACCTTTGTTTTATACAGAATCTTGAGGAAATGTGTTGTACTGTACATCTATATAGAAGTGAAGAGAGATTCTTACAAGGATTTTATCGTTGCGCCGGCAGTAGTAAGCCCCTAAGACACAGAGTACGGAAGTTGCCGCAAGAGGTAGCTCCTCCCACTTGCAGCTCCAGGGCCTACAACTGCGGAAAGACCTAATGAGAAGACGCTGGGGAGATTATGAACTTATAGGACCCAGCTTAATTGTAATTGAAACACAGAGAAGGAACAGATGGTTGCCTGGCGTCTTCCAGGTACTTACACCAACTTCCTAACGCCCCGGGGTCGATCAACGTCCTCGTGTTCTACAACTGAAACAAATATTACATAACTTTCTCTGCCTATGCTCAACAATCTACTCTTTCTTACAAAAGTATATTCTTGGATTTACAGGGTGGCGCGGGAAACGGGAAATTGTCAAGTATAACTGGCGCAACAGATCTGGACATGTGAAAATCTTAATGAGAGCTAGGAAGCGAGTTGTACTTTCAGATAAGCAGTTCACCAGTCGATTCATGCATGCTGGAAGAGCGCCTGTCACAGTCAATGTCAAATATCTGTCACCTCTTATGCACCTGTACTGATAAACATGTGTTTTCATATGTATATTCATATCTACAAAACATCTATACAAATGGCCTACTATATAAACAATGTCAATCGTCCGCCTCCAATTCTTCCACACCTGACAGTACTTCATCTTCGCTCACGTCATTGCCATCATCAACGCTATCGCTACTTTCTGCACCATTGTCCTGGATTAGAATTCTTTTTTATTTTCTACAATTCTTTCTAATGATCTTCAGTGTTCTCAACATTTCGACATATGTTTTCACATTCTGGCCTGCCAATTTCTGCAATTTGCTGGCGACACAACTGTGTAATTTAAAAGCGTTATATTAGGTTTTATTTTTCTTTCTTTCTTATCTTTGAGAATACTGGAAACGGAACTCAGTGAAATATCAGTTGCTTTGGCTACTCTTTAATTCACTTTCTACAGGCTTTTGGGGAACTCAGGGAATATACATTTTCTTCCTTCATCTCTGCCTCTTGTTTCATGAAGTCAAGGACATTTGCAATTACGAGCATTTCTCTGCTCCGCGTAAGTAATGCCTTGCCACTTAGCTATGAAAACGTAGCAGCCATGATTACAAAAATAGAATAAATAAAATGAATCCTATTTACTGTCCACTTTGAATACAAAAATTATATGCGGAACATTTTCGATGCAGCGACTTTAAATAAGCAAAATATCATATCACAAACTCCGATATGCTAGGCTCGGTAGCTGGGTTGGCGGTCGGGGTAAAATGCCAAACTTAATATTTAACTTTAGAATCTTCCAGGGATGCGACACGAAGATTTTGAGAAAAATTCCCCCACCCCAAACTACCCTTTATATGGAACTTTTTTTTGAAGATTTTTATTTTCTTAAAAATTGCTCTAACGATTTTGATTAAAATATCGTATATTAAAATAATATACACAAATAAAATGTATATCTTGAATTTTTTGGGAATAGCCTCTGAAGACTGCTTTATTCTAGATGAATTTTACGGAATTTCACATAACTTCTAAACCGCAAGAGATGGACAAAAACTTACCACACAAAAAACGTAGAGCACGCTAAGACACACAATTTAAGTTATATGCATTTTTTTCGTGGAGTTGCTCGTTTTTGACATATTATTTGTTTTGGGGGGGGGGATTCATCGTTAAAATTTACGCTTTTCTCATACAGGAATTTTTCAACTCATGTCCATACATACAAACAAAGGAACTTCAGTTACATAGCAACCAGTTTTTGACTATCACTTTAATCTGTGGTACTCACTTATTTCGCTTCTACGTACAAGGTAACAAGTAATACGACTATTTCTACTATTTTTTTTTTCTAGATTAGCATGAAGTAAACAAAGTATAAATTTTTAACAATATTTGTTGCAGAGATGTGGAGAAAGTCATGTGAATGAATTACATCAGATTTTTTTATTTCCATTTATAGATAAAATTACAAATGTTTTAGTATAAAACAAGGATATAAACTTGGAACAGTACCACCATGGTAATTTCACTGAGTTACACTGGTGCTAACTGGTCCCTTGCCCTCCATCTTTCCCTGGTTTGGATGCTCCATCCCCAGTGGTAGCAACAACGCCACTGGGAGGCTGATAATATCTGCCGTTAGGGCTAGGTGATCTGGATTCTCCTTTTCCGCCCAGAATACAAGAACAAAACATTAATCACAAGCTACTTAAGCAAGTCATAGATCCCCGGACCTTCACACATCGAGCCGCGCACCGTTTCGGAGACGTTAATTTAGCTAAGTGAAGTCGCTCTTTTCTCAAAAGCCGTTTGAAAGTGACGATTCTTAATTTTCTCTGTGATCACAAAATACTGGTATCCCATGGCAAACCATATTTGCAGAAATTCATATTTTGTGCCACTAGATCGCAAATTGAGAGGTCATATAGTTCTGTACGCATCTGCGATACGAACAGTTTTTACTTTTTCTACACGTACTATGTACATAGTGTATAGAGAAGGTATTGCACTCTACCCAAAAATTTGATACCGAGATTTCATCGGAAATATATGTTTCAGGGTACCCTGTATCCAAAAACTGCATGTTCACAAAAAGGTCCGCGCGTGTATGTGTCCGTTTGTCAGTGCGTCCGTGTGTCTGTGAACACGATAACTTAAAAACGAAAAGTCGATAAAATACCAAACTTGGTATTTAAGTTTAGTATCTTCCAGGGATGCGACACGAAGATTTTGAGAAAAATCCCCCCACCCCCAACTACCCTTTACATGGAACTTTTTTCGAAAATTTTGATTTTCTCAAAAATGGCTGTAACGATTTTGATTAAAACTCCGTATATTAAAGATATTTTACCTGACGAATAAAATTTATATATTGAATTTTCTGGGAATAGCCTCTGAAGAGTAGTTTATTCTGTATGAATTTTACTAAATTTTGAATAACTGCTAAACCGTAAGAGATGAACAAAAACTTACTGCACAAAAAATGTAGAGCACGTTAAAACACACAATTTATGTTATATACATTTTTTTCATGGAGTTCGTAGTTTTTGTGACATTCCTTATTTTTGGTTTCTGCTATGAAAAACTTATACTTTTTTCATACAGGAATTTATCAACTGCTGTCCATGCAAACAAAGGAACTTCAGTGACATAGCAACTAGCTTTTGATTATCACTTTAACCTATGGTACTCCCTTATCTCACCTCTACTTACAAGGAAGCAAGTAATATGGCTATTTCTGCTAATGTTTTACTGATCAGCATGACGTTAATAGAAGTATAAGCTTTTTAAGAATAATTTGGTGCAGGGATATAGAGAAAGTCATGTGAATGGTACACAAGATTTTTGTAAATTATAACTAAAATCAATAATAATATTATTGAACGAACTGATGTTGAAATGTAACGACCAAACTTTTGAAATGCAAAATCAAGAAAAACCCTTGCTGAAAGTAACGGCAAATATTCGAGCTTGGCAGACTTTGCTAGATAACACGCTTCAGTGCATTCCTGAGCTGATGGGCAATCACTCCAGAAGTGAGGAGCAGATACAGTTAGGAAATAGGGGTTTTACCTTGAGGCCATGGGCAGCAATGTCCGTGCCAATATAGAACAGAAAAAACAATTTTGGCAAATGAAAAACTTGTGCTATAACAAGAAATTCAAGAAATTTCGGAAAAGAAGCTGAGAGTGGGGGGTGACTTCCAAGATGTCAGACTCAGCTGTCCGACAAGGAGGACAGTACAGCTCTTACTGCAGATAAGGAAAGCCCCTGCCCCGTGGGACTTCGAAAAAGAACACACGCTTCAGCTTGTGCATGTAGGGAAAGTCTGTGTCAGTGACCTCAAAAGAGGCCTAACTCCAAACGTAAAACTATGTCTCGCACGGCGATGCAGGAGAGAAACGGGGGCTGTGAACGAAGCTTCATTATGAAACAACGTCTAATGAGAAACTGATAAGTGTGTCTCTGTTCGGTTCGGGCTGCAGGTCGAAACTATTTAAATAAAATCAGTGTTTTTGTGCAGAAGTTAACGCTAAGTTTTACTCAGTACCCAGGAACCCAATCCAAGGAAAGGCGTCGATGAAGATACACCACTCCCTGAGAACGCAACCAACCAGATCTTCATGCTCTCGCCAAGCTGCTGTGGGAGTAGAAATCACCATAAGGTACGTGATTATCGGATTCCTTTTAAATTCCGATCACCTCTCCGACATTTCACTCCCGATCCCGACCAACAGACACAGTGCGAATCGCATGAGCAGATGGAACAGATGAGGTCCGAGCTGGTAATGCCGACGAAAAAACCTTTGCGCAGCTGTCACACTTTCACCCTGTTTTTTTTTTTTATTTTTTTTTTTTTTTTAAATACAGTTCCGGAGGCTTGTCAGGACTCCGGCGCTGTATTCCTTTTCGCTCCATTTTTTCCAGTTTCCTATATTTCCTTAGTAGACCTTATTATTCTTAACGTTTTCCTTTTACATATACAAACATAGACACATTTACAAACACAGAAACACCCATTCCCAAGGCGGGACTCGAACCCACGATCCTGTGCACCACGAAGCGCCAAAGTGAGACACTTTAGCGAGCGCGGCCACCGGGATCGGCTACTTTTAATACCTCTGACAGCAACAGCACCTTCTGCACCACACCAACGTTGCATGGTTACTAAATGACAATGCATTCAGAACAAGTACGCATCGATTCCGGAAACCCGCCTGCAGGACAATTTGAACCACACTAACGGTCAGCGTTTTCCTGCGCCACTCTGTACTCCACGCATAACAAGATAAACTTTAGCAGAATTGGCTTTATTTCATGGTGTGCGTCCGTGTATCTGTGAACACCATAACTCAAAAACGAAAACACGGTAAAATATCAAACTTCGTATTTAAGTTCAGTATCTTCCAGAGATGCGACACGAAGATTTTGAGAAAAATCCACCCACCGCAAACGACCCTTTACATGGAAAAAATTTCGAACATTTTGATTTTAAAAAAAATGAGCAACGATTTTGATTAAAATACCACGTATTAAGCCATTTCTATCGCAAATAAATGTATATCTTGAACTTTCTGGGAATAGCTTATGAAGAATTGTTTATTCTGGATGAATTTTGCATAAATAGTAAACCGTAAGAGATAGACAAAAACTTTATACATAAAAAAATGTAAATCCGTTAAAACATACAATTTATGTCATGCACATTTTGTCGTGGAGTTGACCGTTTTTTAAATATTCCTTGTTATTGGTTTCAGTTTAAAGTGCTTATACTTTTCTCATACGGGAACTTGTCAACTCCTGGCCAGCGAAGAAACGGATTTCAATCCCATAGCAACCACATTTTAAAACATTTTATTGTCGGTTTTGCCTAGTGTATTCCCTTATTTCCCTTTTACTTATAAGGACCTAAGTAATAAAATAGTTTCCGCAAATGTTTTTTTTTCTATTAGCATAAAATAGAAGAATAAGCTTATAAACAAGAATTAATTTATTACAGAGATGTAGGGACAGCCCTGTGAATTGAACACATCAGATTTTTTATTTTAAAGTATTGTAAGAGACACTTGCATACAAATATCGAGTTTACATTTTAGTTTAATTTAGTGAACATATAAACAAGCAGCGAGAGGGCTAGTAGCAGTCTTGAATTTTCTGGGAATAGCTTCTAAAGACCTGTTTATTCTCGATGACGTTTGCTTAATTTGGCATAACCGTAAGAGACAGACAAAAACTTACTATAGAAAAAAATGTAGACCTTGTTAAAATATACAAGTTATTTCATACATATTTTTTTCGTGGAGCTTACCGTTTTCGAGGTATTCCTTGCTATTAGTTTCAGTTGTGAAGTACTTATACTTTTCTCAGACAGGAAATGTCCGTTTTTATTTGTTCTTTTTTTTTATTAATATTTATTTGTTATCGCTTTGACTCGTAAGAGTGTTATCGGACTGAAACACTGATACATTGTGATAACAATAATTATTACAGGACGGTTATAAAGATACACTGGAATACAATACAAGTTGTGCTAATTAATAGGTAACACTGAATACAAAATTACTTCTTATGAAGTTAATATAGAGTAATATTAAACTGTACACATATATTTAATTTTAAAGGTCTATAATATATTACTAACATTTTTGTGAACGAAAGCAAATAAAAGATGTGTTAATGTTTATTGCAATTTTAGATTAAACTGTAGATATTGATAGCTTTTAGGAACATAACAACATTTTTATACATGGTTTCATGATTTAGTACTTTTATATCACCAGTGATTTTGTACTTTTTCCTCTGGGGGTTATAACGGCGGCGTTCTGAAGGTTGGGCGTCTTTGGTGATCAAGTAGGCATGAGTCATTGCTTTGCGGCCAATTCTCAGACGAGTGATAATGGTTTGATGTTTCCTATTTAGGTTTTTAAAACAGCAAACAGCAGTGGAGGATCCTCTGAGTGTAGTTTAGTTCCTTGATGTTGAGACCATTGAGTTTTCCAGGCATTGTTGATTTTAGGACGGATGTAAATGGAGAAGTCTGAATGGTGCACTGGGATGCCAGTGTTACACACAGGTTTACGAAGAGCAGTTTTGGCTGCCTCGTCTGCTTTCTCGTTGCCGGCAATTTGTTGATGAGAAGGAACCCAACAAAGGATCACTTGTTTTCCTTGTTCTAAGGCCTGATTATAGGAAATTTGAACATTTTGGGTAAGTTGGTTGTCTGTATAAATATTTTGAGTTGCCATTATGGCCGATTTGGAATCTGAAAATATTATGAATGACTGATTCTTAGACTCTGTTATATACGTGAAGGCTTCTTTTATAGCGTATAGTTCACTGGAAAATGTAGAGAAACAGTCAGGAAGTTTTACCGCCTGAACTTGATTTGGTAGGATTATTGCACATCCTACGCTATGAGCTGATTTTGAACCATCTGTAAATATTTTTTCATAATCAGCGTGTGAACTAGACACTTCTTTAAAGAGTTGTTGATAAATAAATGCAGATGTTTATCCTTTTCTGTAGGTTTCCATTTCTAGGTTAAGTTTTGGTTTTTTAAGCCTCCAGGGAGGAACATCGTGAAGTCCGGTTGTTGTTATCTTCGGAAGGCTGGTTTGTTGTTTCTTTAAGTAGTAATTAATTCTATCGTAGAACGGCAATGATTTAAATGGACGTTGGAGTTTATCTCTTTTGGGTGTTTTGGGATATACATAGTTATAAGCATTTGAGTAGGGTAATCCAGCTATTTTCATTGCATACTTTAAACTTAAGTATTCTCGACGTACTTCAAGGGGAGATTCATCTAATTCCATATGTAAACTATCGATTGGACTAGTATGGTAGGCTCCCAGAACAATCCTTAAGGCTGCGGATTGTACACGGTAGATCTTTAAGTAGCGTGGGGCTGGCAGAATTATACACTATTGAAGCGTAACCTAGCTTGGATCTTATTAACGCTTTATATGTCGTGTGAAGGACTTTTATGTCGGATCCCCAGTTACTAGCGCAGAGAATTCTTAATATATTTGACCTTTTTTTGCAATCTGTTGCCAGTAATTTTATATGTGAAGACCAAGTTGGTTCTTTTATCAAATGTTAGACCTAGTATTTTCACAGAACTGACAACTTCAATCGTTTTGCCATTTATAAATAACTTGGGTTTATATCCATCGCGTCTTGCTCTTGAAAATTTGTTACATTTAGTTTTATGCTCAGAGAATTTGAACCCTATTTCATTGGACCAGGTTTGATTTGATTTGAGTGATTTCTGTAAAAGTTCTTGAGTTGTGGATGAGTTTCTTCCTGAACAAAAAATAAAAACGTCATCTGCAAAGAGACATGCTTTAGCTGGTGGTAAAACATGATTCGCTATTTTGTTCATTGCAACAATGAATAGTGTAACACTCAAGATTGAGCCTTGAGGAACGCCATTATTTATTAATACGCTCTGAGATAGACTGCCATTCACTCTGACTCGGATCTGTCGGTTTTGAAGGAAATTAGAGATGAAGTTTAGCATGTGTTCATTTAAATTTATATCTTGTAATACTTTTAAGATGTATTTTTTGTTAAGTTTGTCATAGGCCTTTTCTATATCTAAGGTGAGACACGAAAGGTACTGGGAATTACTAAATGCCCCTTTGATTTCAGTTTCAAGAACACTTAAATGGTAGAGTAAAACTGAGAAACCCACTTTGAGATTGGCTGAAAAAGTGGTTCTTCTCCAGCATCCATCGTAAACGTTTATCTATTATTTTTCCCATGACTTTGCAGATAGTAGATGTTAGTGCGATGGGCCTATAATTTTCTGGATGTAGAATATCCTTGTTTGGTTTAAGAATAGGTATTACTATTGAGTGTTGCCATGATGAAGGAAATACTTTATTGACCCATACATGATTGAATATTTTCGTGAGATATTCTACACCAACTGGAAGTAATTGCTGCAGAAATTCATAAGGAATATTATCTGAGCCAGGACTTGTGCTTTTAAAACCAAATAGAGCATCTTGCACTTCTTCAATACTGATTGAATCGTTGTAAGTGTAGCTAGTATTTTTACTCATATTAACAATTTGTACTGGGTTTAATGGTGTATCATTTTGGTGTGGATTCGACACGTTTGCAAAAACATTCGCAAAGGTGTTGGCTATTTCTTCGGGATTAGTTGTGATACTGCGATCATCAGGATTGCGAATAGCAGCATAATTCCCTCCTTTTATGTTCTTTATTTTGTTCCATAAAATTTACTGGGGTGTTTTGTCAGTTAATGTAGAGAGGAAGGTCAGCCATGCTTCTTTCTTGCTTTGTTTAACGGTCCTACGTGCATTTGCACGATATTTTAGGAATTCCTGCTTATTACTTAAATTAGGGTGCTGTCTGAAGCGATTAAAAGCACTATTTTTATTTGCTATAGCTTCCCTGCACTTTTCATTCCACCACGGAACAGGGCATTTTCCAGGTGTAATAGATGTTTGTGGAATACTTAATGTTGCAGATCTGATAATACAGTCGGTGGATTCTTTTAGAATTGCGTCAATATTCTTCTTCTGAAAGGCAATTGGAGGTATTAAACTTTGGACATTTTCACTAAATAGCTTTCTGAATTTTAACCAATCAGCTTTTTTAGTTTCCATTTGATTGTAGTAAACACCTGAGAGGCTGTATTAAATATATTGTGGATGATAATGGGAAGATGGTCATTATCTTGAATAGATTTACTTACTTCCCAGCTGAAGAAATGGCATAGAAGGTTAAATCAATGTATACGAATTATTGGCTAAATCAGAGTGCGTGGGTTGTCCATTGTTGAGTAACACTAAATTTGCTGTGCCTATTAGTTTTTCAATTATTCTGCCGCGTCGATTAGTATATTTTGAATCCCATAAAGTGTTGTGACTATTAAAGTCACCCACAACAATGTATGGTTTGGGTAGTTGCTCCAATAAATTATGTAGTGTCGTTAGTTCTATTTCATTGCTGTTTGGAAGGTAAACGTTACAGATTGTTATGGTTACTGATAGGTTTACTGTAACTGCTACAGCTTCTAGAGAAGTGTTTATGTCTACTTCTCTGTGTGGAATATTGTCTTTAATAAAAGTGACAACGTCACCACTAGCCCGTAAAGCGCCTATGCGATTCTTGTAATATGAGGGGTATGTTTTCATGTGAGCTACGTAATTTTGCTTAAAATTGGTTTCTTGAAGGCAGGTAATGTTGGGATTATTTTTGTTTAAAATAAGTTGAAGATATTCATATTGTTTCCAGACCATTGAGGTTCCATTGTAATATTTTTAATGCCATTTGTAAGCTGACTGGTTAAGTGAAATTTAGGCCTCATTGGAATCCGTGACGTTGACATTTTGCTTAAGTTTCTTTATTAATCTAGTGCACCTGTTTTTGATGCCACTATTTGTGAAACAGGGAGAAAGCTTTTTTATTGTGTTTACTAGCCCCTCAAGGTCACTGGTATAACTGAGTGCCAAAGATTGTAGTCTGAAATTCCAACAGAATTTTCAAGAAAACTAAGTAATTGTAGGTATGTTATAGCATAATCGTCTGGGTTTGCTTCCATTAATTTCCGCAGCGGTGACATTGCGGCTGATTCCTGTTTTCTTAGTATCTGTTTTTGGTCTTTTCTTTGTGTGTTTGATGACTCTGTTGTTATTTGTTTCACAGTTATCAGGTGTGTCTTCCTGAGAAGATTCAGAGGAAGAGAGCTCCTGTTCTCCTATTTGTGTTATAGATGTGCTACTTGTGGAGTGTACACGTTTTAGGGGAGTGAGTGGCACCTCTTGTCTGTTTTCAGCGTTTTCGTTCGATGTATACTTGTGTAATGACTCAGTTTTAAAGGAATCCATAACATGTTTAGAATGATTAGAAGATTCCGCGTCTGTATTTTGCTTGGGTATGATCTTTGTGTTGAGATCAGAGACAGCTGTTTGTGTGATTTCGTTTGTGTTTTGTTTCATGTTCAGGTTAGGAGAGATAGCAGCACACAAATCTAATTCGTTTGTGTTTTGTTTCTTGTTCAGATTAGGAAAGTTAACATCACACAAATCTAACGCGGCAACTGTTGCCGCATTTTCATTGCTACCCTGAGTTGTTGCGTTAGGTAAAGCTTCGTCATTAGCGTTTGCCTTGCAAGGTGCCCTTCCTGTTTACATGTAAAACAAATTACATTGTCTGATGAAAAATAGATCCAGTAGTTTGTACCTTCATACTTAATCTGCATACTTTCAGGGAGCTTTTTTAGGGCATTAGGATTGACATACATTTGTCTCCTAAAACTTAAAATGTGTGTAAAACCTGGTTCGTTCATTCCTGCACGAATATGAACTATAGATGAAGTGGGCTTAACCCCTAGTACTGCGAGTTGCTGTTCTATTAGCTGATTAGGAATTGTTGGACAAACATTTGAAAGAATAACCCTTTGCGTTTTTGTGACGAGAGCTCTAATACTGAGTGACACATTATTTATGTTTACTTTAGGATGATTACGTACTAAGTCTTGTACCATTGTCTTATTAGCCATGCAAATTCTTGCATTTGAAATGCGTGAAACAAATCTAATGCAATCGATTAGTTTACCTATGGCTAAAACATATTCTTTTAGCGTGACTTCACTATGAGAATCTATAACAATAGCCTCATCTTTAGATGGTGTCATTTGTGTTACTGAAGCATAACTTTGCGTACCTTTAGGTTCTGGATTCATTTTAGCTGGGACTGTAGAAGCTACATCGTTGTCTTTTGTCGGTGAAATTCTAGAACTTGTAGGGCTCTTGTTGCAGCGTTCCATACGGAAATAATGCCGCGTAACCTCTAGGAGGTTATTAACCTCCTTTAAACTTAGTTTTGCACTATTAGCTCTGGTTTAAATTAACTGATTTAAAAACTAAAGTGTTTATTATTGTAGTGCACACACGATAACAGGCTATAAAGCCTGAAAACACTCACAATTGGAATATTTATGGAGAGTAAATTACTCGTAAAACATTACCCAACCCGTTTTTCTTTTGTCTCCCGTTTCTCTTTTGTTCTACTCCTGACCAAGCAAAGAAGCGAGCTGCAATGAAAATTGCAGTACAGCTTTTAAAACATTTGACTATCATTTTAGCCTAGTGCATTCCCTTAGTTCCAATCTACTTATAAGGAACTAAGTAATAAAAGTCTGTTAATGTTTATCTCGATCAGCGTGGTATTGAAAGAAGAATTGTCTGTAGTAAGAAGTTTGTAGAGTAGCTAGAGAAAGTCATATAAGTGTAACAAATCGGATTTTTATGCGCAGGAATGAACTTAAACTAGTCACATATTTTCTTATTGTATATAAACATTAAGTACATCGAAAGAATTTTGTAGTATAACTCGAAATGAATAGAACTACTGAATTTTTAACACAATTGATTCACAATTTCTAACACGCCTGTTTTGGTCATTGAAAATTACTGTAAGATCCCTTTAATACTCTGTCACTTTTTAGTTGCATTTCAAACAGTTGTTTTAGATTGTTATACTTATATTGTTTTGCGAATATCATTCGGAGAACTGCAATATATCACAATGTTGGCAATACTGTATGGTGCATTTCCACAAGTGAACTATTCAAGAGATAATTCAGCTTAATACGCTCATATCATGCCTTAGTAATTTTACATTAAGAAGGATAACATAAAATATATTTCTAGACATAATATTTAAGTAATTTTGACCTACTTTCACAGTGTAATATTTAATTGATTGCACCCTTAAGCTTCTGCTAATGTTGCATGTATGTAAGTATTTATTCTCTGCAATTGGGTACCGCCCAGTGGCAGAGTTATATGTACAAAATTCACTTACAATAATAATCTTACAGTTAAATTAAGAATAGTTGTACAACTAACATATTATATTTATATGTGTTTTTTGAAATATCTAACTACTTATTATTCAGTATAGTATTACTATGTCAGTTATTAACTACTATGAAGCCTCAACATTAATACTATAGAACAGTTTTTGAGGTCACTAATTATTTCACAATATTTTAGTTAATATCTAACATTTATTATATTTAAATTATCCCTCAACTTCTTTAAGGTCAGAGGGCAGCCCTGAAAGGCTGCTACAGGCAATTCATTCCATTCTTCAATGGTCCTATTAACAAAAGAAAAATTTCCTACGTCGGTTCTGTACCTTCTACCCTTAATTTTATACAAATGATTGTTTCGTCGGTAGTATGTCAGTTTTTAACCTCTTTCTAACGCCCACTCATGCGTTTAAACCAGTATAAGCTTTAAATAGTGCGACTAACCTATGTGTTTTAGCGCCTCCTATGTATTCTCTTCACCTTTCGTAAGCCCAAAATCTTTACCTCTCTTTATGTATTTTAGAAGTAGAAGAAGATACCTGTATATTGGATGCATAAAATCGAATTTTTAGGTAGTGCTATTAGTTTCCGAAATGTCGCCATTTTATGGCTATCTTGACATTTGAATCCTCTGCTTTAGATGTCTAAAAGTTTGTTCTAAGGTAGTTAATTCGTAAGCTAATTGTCGGTATGTGGTACCATACGTAGAAACGAAAGGATATTCAACACTTTTAAGAAATCAGGGCAACAATATGTATTCTATTGTCAATTAATGTTTCGATAGCACAGCTATTTTCCAGGGATAAATTTTACCTGCAATTCCTGAACTTTATTCTGCCGTAGATAAGTAAGACAAGAGCATGAGGTTTCATTATTGTCATAGGGTTTATTACAGGTTTTTTGGTCCCCCTGAATAAAAAAAAACATTTTCGGAAAAAGGTACTATGTGTACGACACGAAGATTTTGAGGAAAACCTCCCTACCCCAAGATACTCTTCATATGGAAATTTTTTCGAAAATGTTGAGTTTCTCAAAAATAGCTCTAACAGTTTTGATTAAAATACCGTATATTAAAGATTTTATATGGCAAATAAAATGTATAGCTAGAATTTTCTGCGATTAGCCTCTAAAGACCTCTTTATTCGGCATGATATTTATTGAATTTTGCATAACTGGTAAACCGTAAGATATAGACAAAGCTTACTACACAAGAAATGCAGATCACGATAAAACACACAATTTATGTTATATACATTTTTTCGTGGAGTTGATCGTTTTTGAGATATTCCTTGTTTTTGGTTTCAGCTTTAAAAAACTTACACTTTTCTCATACATGAATTAGTCAACTCCTGTCCACACAAACAAAGGAACTTCAGTCACATAGCAACCAGCTTTTGACCGTCACTTTAACATATGGTACTCCCTTATTTTGTTTTTACTTATAAGGAAGCAAGTAATAGGACTATATGTGACAATTATTCTCAATTAGCATGAAGTTAATAAACAGTAATTTGTTGTAGATATGTAGAGAAAGTCATGTGAATGGAATACACCAGATTTTTATCATCTACATTTATTTTCTTGCGCATTTATTTGAAGTTAAAGAAAAACGACAGATATACCAGAGTGTATGTGTAAGAAATTTTGAAGACGAGGAATAGGAAAAGGGAAAGGGAGAGACAGACAGAGAGAGAGGGAGAGAGAGAGAGCAGTTCATACGCTGTATAGCAAAATTCTTTTGAAACCCTTATCCTACAAGCATGTAGGTAGGTGGTACTCAGAATTATCTCGCTGCACATTGTACCTGTATGCAAACCTCAAAACCTAGATTTTGGATGAAATTTTGGGATTCTGTTTCTGAGTCATACGCGGCGTTTCTCTAACTCCAGTTAGGCAGTGGGTAAGCAAGGTATGATATTTCTTAAGAGGCACATATTAATTTCTCTACACGTACTATGTACATAGTATATAGAGAAGGTATAGTATTCCATCCAAAATTCGATACCGAAATTTCACTGGAAATACATGTTTTGGGTCCCCCTGAATCCAGAAAAAAAAGTATTTTGGATAAAAGACCTATGTGTATGTGTGTGTGTGTCTGTGGACAGCATAACTCAAAAAGGAAAAGACCTTTCAACACCAAACTTAGTATTTAAGAGTTTAAAGAAAATCCCCCCAACCCAACTACCGTTTACATGCAAAAAATTTTTAAAAAATGTATTTTCTCAAAAATGGCTCTAACGATTTTGATTAAAATATATTTACCTAAAAAATAAACTGTATATTTGAATTTTCTGGTAATTTGCATAACTGCTAAACCGTAAGAGATGGACAAAAACTTACTACACAAAAATGTAGAGTAGATTAAAACACAATTTATGTTATATACATTTTTTTCGTGAGATGGATCCTTTTTTAAGATAATTCTTGTTATTGGTTTCAGCTTTTAAAAACTTACACCTTTCTCATACAGGAATTTTTCAACTTCTGTCCATACAAACAAAGGAACTTCAGTTTCATGGCAACCAGCTTTTGACTATCACTTTAACCTATGGTACTCCCTTATTTCGGTTCTACTTACAAGGAAGCAAGTAATTAAAATCATAAGCTTTCTAACAATAATTTGTTGCAGAGATGTAGAGAAATTCATGTGAATGGAACACATCAGATTTGTTTTAGGATGGCATCTCCATAATTTACTTTCATATCTAGTTCCCTACATTGAACAAAAGTCCAAGTTACTGTAACATAAATTGTAACAATAAAGCAGTGGTATGTATTTCTCTTGCTTGTTGCCATTGTTTGCTGTAATACAGCAGACATGGCAGCACTCTACAAGCTGCTGACTCAGACTCCCTTTAGCTGCTCCCACATTGTCTTCACCCTGAAGATAAAGCTGCTGGAGAGGGGAAACAAGCACTCTCAGACCTAAGAGTCGCGCGCGCGTGCGACACGGCGCGGTGCGCTACACATGCCACCCTCATTCTAACATGCTAATTACTAATACTGTCTTGCTTTCTCAACAAGGTCAACGTATTCATGCCTTTTTGTTAAGCACCTTGCTGACCTTGCTATCTAAAAATCAATAGCTCTACTGACCTAATTCCCATCCAGACTTGAAATGGCATTCGTGGATGTAACCAAGAAAGAATTACAAACATAAATGTTCAAAATTATATAAATAGTATAAAATGTGTCCGGTAGTCTCCTTAGCGCGGTGGTAGCGCGGCTCATTCCCAAACAGGAGACCTGGGTTCGATTCCCAGGTGCGGATATTTCCCCCGCTGAGAAACCTGGACTGGGATGCACTCAGTCTCGTGAGGACCCTAGGGGCCAATTGAGGAGCTACTTGATGGAGAAGTAGCGGCTCCAGATCATGAGGACCGCATTAACCGGTCGGGAAGGATTGAGGCGCTGACCATGTCTCACCCTCCAATATTGCACCCCATCCATGACGTCTGCCGAGTGATTAGACCACTCGACTCTTACCTAGACGGTCCGGGTTCGATCCCAAACAACCGCATGTGAGATTTTTGGTGGACAAAGCGGCACAGGGGCGGGTTTTCTCCAGGTTCTTCGGTTTCCCCCGCCATCTCATTCCTTCTTCATTCTATGAATCACCAGTGTCATCGCCTGCGATGCCATAGTAGTAAAAGCGGGCGTTAAACACTACAAAAAAAAAGTCTGTCATGGACCGAGATGGGTGACGCAGCGGTCGGACGGTAGACCAATGAGCTGTCGTGCCATGGAGTTATACAATGTGTCTTAGTGGTGTAATGGTTACCATGCGAACTTCGTGTACCAAGGTCGCGGGTTCAAACCCACCCGAAGGTGATGGATTTTTTTCGGGGTAAAAAGCCTTAGCATGACTTCCTTCGGAAGGGAAGTGAAGCTGTTGGTCCTGAGTCGTAGATTTACGGCACGGAAATGAACCTCACACTTGATAGATAGGCCACTGAGTAAAATTAAGCGGTCTTTCATGCCTAGTATAAAACCACAGTGTATCCACAAATAAAACTCCATTTTATTTAATTTTAGTGAAGGAAAATGTCTTTATTCTTCAGAAAACATCATTATAGCAATGCAGAATCATTAGAATTTGTTTAGCTACTGATGCAAATAACACAGTTTCTCCATAGCCTAGAGGTACTTCATTTTCTTCTAGAACCAGTAAATGCAATAAGTCATACATCTAGATGCATACAACTATTTCTATTACTTTCTCTAGTCCCGTAAGTACAATGTACATAGGGATAGAGAAGGTATTGTACTGCACCCAAAAATTCGATACCGAGATTTCACCGGAAATACTTGTTTTAGGTTCCCCAGAATCAAAAAATAAGCATTTTCAGAAAAAGGTCCGTGTGTGTGTCTATATGTCAGTCTCTGTGTCTATGGACAACATAGCTCAAAACCGAAAATACCGTTAAATGCCAATCTTGGTATTTAAGTTTGGTATCTTCCAAGGATGCGACACGAAGATTTTCAAGAAAATTCCCCCACCCCTAACTACACTTTACATAGAAAATTTCGTTTTTCTTAAAAATGGCTCTAACGATTATGATTAAAATACCATATATTAAACCTATTTCCATCACAAATAAAATGTATATCTTGCATTTTCTGGGAATAGTTCTGAAAACCTGTTTATTCTGGATGAATATTGCTTAATTTTGCATAACTAGTAAACCGTAAAATATAGACAAAAACTTACTGCACAAAAATTGTAAATCTGGTTAAAATACACAATTTGTCATATAATTTATTTTCTTGAAGTTTGCCGTTTTCAAGATATCCCTTGTTATAGTTTCAATTGTAAAGTACTTATACTTTTCTCAGATATAAAGTGTCTGTTTTTCTTTTGTACTACTTCTGGTCAAGCAGAGAAGCGATTTGCAATGACAATTGCATAACGAGAGTTTTTAAAACATTTGACTATCAGTTTGGTGCATTCCTTTAGTTTCTTATAAGGAACTAAGTAGGTAATGAGAACATTCTGCTAATGTTTATCTCAATTAATATGGTGCAGAGAGTAGAATAATCTTTTATAAGAAGTTTGTTTGTAGAGCAGCTAGAGAAAGTCATGTGATTGTAACACATCAGATGTTTACCTCGGAATTTGCAATATTTCCGTTTGTTTCGGAAGGATGGCAACTCCCGAGTTTTTGTGACAGCTTTGTATCAATTTCCAAATTACTTACTCTGTGAATATCTTAAAAGCAGTATCAACCATAGAAAATGCCTTGAAGAATTTAAAAACAATGTTTCCAGAAGGGTTATTTAAAACTTTACAGTATTCTTTTCATGAATTTCATAGAATTTCCAAATTTAATATTGTCTCAGAAATGGCTGCATTTAATATTCAACATCTAAACTAATGATTGTCACTTTCTCTACACGTAATATGTACATAATGTATAGAGAAGATATTGCATTCCACCCAAAAACTCGATACTCAGATTTCAACGGAAATAAATGATTTAGTCCCACCTGAATCCAAAAAAAAAAAAAAAAAAAAAATTTAAAAAATCTTATGTGTTACATTCACATGACTTTCTCTAGCTATTCTACAAACTTCTTACATAAGATTATTATTCTTTCTGCAACTTCCTAATCGAGGTACCCATTAGTACAATGTTCTTATTACTTAGTTCCCTATAAGTAGGAAGAAAATAATTGAACACACTAGGCTAAACCGACAGTCAAATGTTTTAAAAGCTGTCGTTACGCAATTGTCATTAAAAATCGCTTCTTTTCTTGGCAAGAAGTAGAACAAAAGAAAAACGGACACTCCCGTGTGAGAAAAGTATAAGTACTTCACAACTGAAACTAATAACAATGAGTACCTAGAAAACGGTAAGCTCCACGAGAAAAATGTATATGACATAACTTGTGTATTTTAAAAAACCTACGTTTTTTGTATAGTAAGTTTTTGTTTATCACTTACGGTTTACTAGTTATGCCAAATTAAGAAAAATTCATCAAGAATGAACAGATCTTCAGAAGCTATTCCCAGAAAATTCAAGATATACATTTTACTTGTCAGGTAAATAGCTTTAATATACGATATTTTAATCAAAATTGTTGGAGCCATTTTTAAGGAAATCAAAATTTTCGAAAAATGTTCCATGTAAAGGGTAGTTTGGGATGGGGGGATTTTTTTCAAAATCTTCGTGTCGCATCCCTGGAAGATACTAAACTTAAATACCAAGTTTGGTATTTTAGCTATTTGTTTTTGAGTTATCGTGTTCACAGACACACGGACACACACGGACCTTTTTCTGAAAATGCTTTTATGGATACAGGGAGTCCTAAAACATGTATTTCCGGTGAAATCTCGGTATCGAATTTTTTGGTGGAATACAATACTTCTCCATTCCTATGTACATTGTACATACGGGGCTAGAGAAGGTAAAAAAGTCCGTGTGCATGTGTGTCTATGTGCCTCTGGACAGTACAGCTCAAAAACGAAAAGATCGTTGAATACCAAACTTGGTATTTAAGGTTGATATCTTCCAAGGATGCGACACGAAGATTTTCAAGAAAATTTCCTCACCCCAAACTACCCTTTACATGGATTTTTTTTCGAAAATTTTGATTTTCTCGAAAATGGCTCTAACTATTTTGATTAAAATATATTGACCTGACAGATAAAATGTATATCTTGAATATTATAGGAATAGCCTCTGAAGACTACTTTATTCTGGATGAATTTTACGGAGTTTTGCATAACTGCTAAACCGTAAGAGATGGACAAAAACTTACTACACAAAAATGTAGAGCAGATTAAAACACAATTTATGTTTTATACTTTTTTTCGTGGAGTTTACCTTTTTTGAGATAGTCCTTGTCATTGGTTTCAGCTTTTAAAAACAGAAATTTTTCAACTTCTGTCCATACAAACAAAGGAACTTTAGTTTCATAGCAACCAGCTTTTACTATCACTTTTATTATGGTACTCCCTTATTTCGCTTCTACTTACAAGGAAACAAGTAATAAGTCTATTTATGCTATTTTTTTTCGCCATTAGTATGAAGTAAATAGAAGCATAAGCTTTCTAACAATAATTTGTTGTAGAGATGTAGAGAAAGTCATGTGAATGGACCACTTCAGATTTTTAAATATTGGACTTCTCTATTTTCTCTTTATTTTATAAGATATACAGGCTTGCTTATTGTAAGTGTATTTCCTTTTAATAAAACAGCCTGTTGAAATGTTAAAACATGGTAAGTAATTTTGAGTAAAGCAAACCAAATGCTTTCGTTGACAGAGAAATGTATTTAACTATAACCTGTACATAAATGGAAGGCCAGTATGGCATTTTAGAAGGAAAAGGCGTGTGAGCTGAATTAAGAAGTATCAGCATTGCAGTGTTCGGTTTGTAGCTATTTCTTATATCTACTATTCATGCCCAAACTATCAACTATCAGAGATTCGCTTGTATCGCTATGTTACTTTGCTTATCGCTATTTGCTATTAAAACCTTTATGAGGTGATGCAGTGGAGTGTACGCAAATCATGATCATGAGATTCTCTACCAGAGCAACTGCAGGGTATAAAGTAACGGGTCATCAAGAACTTCCTCCGCACCATGCCCGATAAAAGGTTGGCATCCCTACGTTTATCACATTCGATTCCGACGGGATGTTATGATTGTCGGCTTTATCAGCGGCTGCGAGAGCATGAGTTGTTTACTGGTTAGTATGGTCTACTATGCTGTGAGTTCTGACGTGTGCCTGAAGCGAAATCAATGTATTCTACAGAGGAACGTGTGTTTCTAATGGAAAACGTGTTTAATGAACGTGGAAATTATACTGAGAAAGTGAAACAAAATTTCGTTGTCAGGTTCCCTAACTCAAAACTACAGCAACGAGATACTGTGTGTTATTTAAACAATACATTTCGGGAGTCAGGTTCCAAGCATGATGCTGTTTGAAGTAGAAGACCCAGTGTGCTAACAGAAGAAAAACTATCGGGTATATCGGATAGAATGCTTGAAAGTCCACAGAAATCAATAAATAAATTGGCCCAACAATGTGATATTTCTTAAGGTTCCGCATACAAAACAGTAAAAAAAAGAACTAGGTTTGTATCCATATAAGGTATCAGTCGTCCACGAATTAAAACCCACAGATCACGGGAAAAGAGTTCAGTTTTGTCAATGGTTTCAGAGTTTATTTTTTATTGACGTGATAGATAGGACATTTTTTACTGCTGAAGCTTGGTTCCACTTATCAGGATGCGTAAATTCGCAAAATACGCGAGCATGGGCTATTGAAAATCCTAATGCAATTCAGGAAACCCCTTTGCATTCAGAGAAAATTGATCTATGGTGTGCGATCTCTCGCTCTCAAATTATTTCGCCAATTTTTTTCCATAACTCAATTAATTCAGATGTTTATTGCTCAGATATTCTTTTTCCATTTATTTCACAACTAAAGAAGATGAAGTGAACGGTACGTTTTTTCAACAAGATAACACCACTGCTGATACATCACATAAATTCATGGGATTGTTAGTGGAATTTTTGGGGGATAGACTAATTTCTAAAGGTCTGTGGCCTCCGCGGTCTCCTGATCTTACTCCTCCGGATTATTTTCTTTGGGGAGCCGCTAAAGCTTAGGTCTCTGAGGACAATCCAAAAACAATCAATGAGCTGAAAACGGCAATAGAAGATTACATAACATCTGTAACAAAGGAGACCTTAATTACGGTGTTCGAAAATAAATTAAAACAAGTGAGTTTGTGCCTTCAAGAAAATGGTAAAATTTTCCAACATCTTTAAACAGGTTAGTTGCATATTATTTTTCTACATTACCTTTCATGCATGAATATAGTGAACCCAGCAGTTTTCTTAACCAGCGAAACGTTTTCACCATACGCTCGCGCCAGCCAGAATTCCCGACACTAGGGGAATCTTGTTTACACGGGAGGTGCGGAGCGACTTCTCGATGACCCGTTACCTTATTTTATATTATTAAGCTGAAACTACTTTCGGCTAAGCATTTCAACATGAACTTCTAATCCTTCGGCTACATTCACTTTACTTCTCATTGGTTTTAAACGCAGACGATATGATAGTGATCTCTAGAACTTTGTAAGGGCGCAAAAGGAATTTGGCATGCTACACACACACACACACACACACACACACACACACACACACACATTAGTCGTCTTCATAGCGCGGTGGTAGTGCGGCTACTTGCCAAGACCTAGGTTCGATTCCCGGAATTTTCCCCCGCTGCGAGACCTGGTCCGGGGTGCGAATGTCACGCATGTCATGCAGAATTGCAACCCAAGGAGGATTCCAGGACGAGTCAAGCGCTACCTCCAATAGCAGTCGAGTAATGAATCACATTGTACTTCCTATTAATTAAAATTAGCTTACCTTCACTAAATAAACTTTACTCGAAATGAAGGAACATGGTAATTGAAAGAAGTTAGTGAAAATGAAGCATGCGCGCGCGCCCACGCAACAACAACACACACACACAATTTATTGATATAAGTAAAGCTATATTCTTACTGCGTAAAATGATTTAACAGAATGTTTTTAATTAGTGAAATGTTGTTTTAGAGTTCTCGTGTTTTAAAATAAATTCATTTCACTAGCCTTTTGACAAGAGCTGCAAAGCAATATATTCTCTATGTGTACTTAAAAGCATTTTCTCCAGTATCATCGACACATTTTTTTTTTTTTTTTTTTGTATGTGCCAGATGGTAAATATCTATATATTTATTTCTTCTTGTACCGACATGTCTGCAATTACTGAAGTCATTGTGCACACATCTGATTTGTGATAATAACGCTAGCAATTTCCCTCTGAAAAACGTAACAACAGAGACCGTCTCCCGCGTTAGTCAGCGCTTCTTCTAATTATCCGTAGCATTTGACTCCTCCCACGGTTGCAATTCCGCATGACATAGATGAAATTTGCGTCGGGGTGCACTCAGCCTCGTGAGGCCAATTGACTTGATTGAGAAGTAGCGGCTCCAGATCGAGAAGACCACATTAACAGGCCGGGAGGGATTCGAGGTGCTGGTCAGGTTTCACCAAATTAATGACGCCTTCTGTCCGAGACGGGGATGCAGCGGCCGGGCGGTCCCTTGTACACTGTCGTGCCATGGACTTAAGTTTTCACACACTTTATCACGAATGGAAATGAGAATAAAAGGAAAACAATCGCGTTCAAATACAGCTCGGTATATAGTCAAACAGAAACCTGAACTTACGCTGTGAGAACTCACATGACTTTCTCTAGCTGCTCTACAAACAAATTTCTTACCAAAGATTATTCTTCTTTCTACACAATGCTGATCGAGGTAAACATTACCAGAATGTTCTTATTACTTAATAGAAGGGAACTAAGACAGCTAAAATGCTAGTCAAATGTTTTAAAAGTTGTCATTATGCGAATGTCATTTTAATTCCTTCTTTGCTTAGGGGTAGAACAAAAAAAATCTGACTTTCTCTATAACTCTGCAATAAATTATCGTTAAAAAGCTTATGCTTCTATTTACTTCCTGCTAATCGAGAAAAAATACCAGAAATAGTCTTATTACTTGCTTCTTTGTAAGTAGAAGTGAAATAAGGGAGTACCATAGATTAAAGTGACAGTCAAAAGCTAGTTGCTATGTGACTGAAGTTCCTTTGTTTGTATGGGCACGAGTTCACAAAGTCCTGTAAGAGAAAAGTAAGTTTTTTATACCTGAAACCAAAAACAAGGAATATCTCAAAAATAATCAACTCCACTAAAAAAAAAGGTATATAAAATTAATTGTCTGTTTTAAAGTGCTCTACATTTGTTGTGTGATAAGTTTTTGTCCATCTCTTACGGTTTAGTGGTTATGCAAAATTGACCCAGAATAAAGTAGTCTTCAGAGGTTATTAACAGAAAATTCAAAATATACGTTTTATTTGTCAGGTAAATATCTTTAATATACATATTTTAATCAAAATCGTTAGAGCCATTTTTAGAAAATCAAAATTTTCGAAAAAAGTTCCATGTAAAGGGTAGTTTGGGGTGG
The DNA here is from genome assembly GCA_030762935.1 of Hymenopus coronatus. Lineage (NCBI taxonomy): Eukaryota > Metazoa > Arthropoda > Insecta > Mantodea > Hymenopodidae > Hymenopus > Hymenopus coronatus. The sequence goes on from CM060884.1 coordinate 13,961,849, forward strand.
GGGATTTTTCTCAAAATCTTCGTGTCGCATCCCTGGAAAATACTAAGCTTAAATACACGGACACACACGGACCTTTTTCTGAAAATACTTTTTTTTGGATACAGGGGACCCTAAAACATATATTTCCGGTAAACTCTCGGTATTGAATTTCTTGGTGGAGTGCAATACCATCTCTATACACTATGTACATAGTAATTGTAGAGAAAGTAATACACATTAAGATTTAAAAAAACTTTAAATCAGGAAGTTATAGAACGTGTGTCACAGATCCTTTGATACACAAAAGTTAACATTCGTCTTTTGGGAAGATGACGATTTATAAATCGCTCTCAGCATTGTCAGATTCCAGATTCTTCAGACGCGTCGTAAATTAAATGAATATTTGTTAATTCAACATATTAAAATGATTCATTGTGTAAAGGAAAGTTTGGACTGTATCGTTCCCTTATTTTCTCACTGCGAGTCACGTGAATGCAGAACGGCAATGTGCCAGTTGTACTAAACACAGGAGCTGTCCGTTGCATGATGCATGTAAACACAAGAGAGATATAACGCAGGGCCTTTCAAAATTTTTTCACATTAGATCCTGAAATTTGTGCTTCAATTCTGCAATATAAGTAAGCGGACTAGAGCCGGTCAAGTCAGCTTTCAGTCTCGCTCGTTTCTCGCTGCCGCTTTGCTCGCCTCTCGCAGCCAGTAGTTGTAGCTGAACGCATAGCTGGCAAGAGAGAGGTTGACCAGCGAGCGTACGGGAGTCTCGAGAGTCTCGAGTCTTACAAGTTTTATTATTTCTCCTGCTTAAAAGATTTAAGTCCTAAATAGCCTACCAGGATAAAGATGATATTACAATACCCAACTAAGGAAAGGGTTAAAACGAAATGTGGCTTTACACAATCTGCAGATATGTGTACGTGATCTACACTTTTACTAACATAAGTTTTGTATATATATTATTGCTCCTAAGACGTTTATGTTGTAAGAAGTTGTAATTTGAACATGTTCATACTTAGTAACACAAAGTATAGACATGAAAACGTTTAATATCGCTTATTAATATCGCTTAATATCGTTTACTGTCTTAGAGGCTATTTCCTGAAAATTCAAGATATACATTGGTATGTAAATATCTTTAATATACGATATTTCTATCAAAATCGTTAAAGCCATTTTTAAGAAAATCAAAGTTTTCGAAAAAAGCTCAATGTAAAGGGTAGTTGGGGGTCGGAGAATTTTTCTCTAATTCTTCGTGTCGCATACCTGGAAGATACTATACTTAAATACCAAGTTTGGTATTTTACCGACTTTTCGTTTTTGAGTTATCGTGTTCACAGGCATATGTACACACGGACACGCACAAACTCAAGGACCTTTTTGTGAAAATGCTTTTTTTTTTTTTTTTTTTTTAATTTTTCGGTGGAGTGCGATACCTTCTGTATACACTATGTCCATAGTACGTGTATGGAAAGTAAAAATAATATAGATAAAAATATGAAAACTATTTTACTTCATGGAAGCATGCTATTAATATGTACTGTAATTTAAGGTAATTTATCACACAGTATACTCGTGCTCGAACATTTTGACTAAAAGTTTTGCATGTATATATAACACTCATTTAAAACAAACTTCACATTTCAGCAGTTTTGCTGTATACAACTAGCCACATTTGCAGATCTTCTGTTGTTTTTTAATATATTTCTATAGACAGAAAAAGTTCTTTTAACATCTCAAAATGTCAATGGCGTATATTTTATACACGGAATTTGTATACCAAGATGAAAATCGTGATAAACTCTTTCCCTGGCTAATTCCTTATTTACACTCGAAACTAAACTAAACGAATTGTTAAACAAAAATGATTGAAATGAATGGAAGAAAAAATTGATACCTTTCTACCGAGGTTAAAAAATTAGAATAAAATAAAACTTAATTTTTGCGAATTTTAAGTCTTAATATCCCATTTAGCTTTTTTTTTTTTCAAACGGCTTGAAACATAAAATTACTTTGAAACTTTCTAATAGGTTCTAATCTAGTTATTACTTAGTTATTACGTAACCAGTTTATGCTACGAATCATACTGACCCTACTTCGTCTGTAGTGACGAGAATACTCGAGTCGCCTCGTGAGCGCTAATTCTCGATACACGAGATTCTCGTTGTTACGCTCTCGAGAAATGGCGTGGCTTACGCGTAACGAGCGAGAGTGGCACCAGTTCTGATGCCTCTACCTTCTCTATTCTTAACCGTAAGCTATATTGATTTTTATTTTCTCTAGCCCTGTATGTACAATGTACATAGGGATAGAGAAGTATTGTATTCCACCTAAAAATTCGATACCGAGATTTCACCGCAAATACATGTTTTAGGACCCACTGTATCAAAAAAAAAAAAGCAATTTCAGAAAAAGATCCGTGTATGTGTGTGTGTGTCCGTGTGTCTGTGAACACGATAACTCAAAAACGAAAAATAGCTAAAATACCAAATTTGGTATTTAAGTTCAGTATCTTCCAAGGATGCCACACGAAGGTTTTGAAAAAAATCCCCCCACCCGAAATTACCCTTTACATGGAACTTTTTTTCGAAAATTTTAATTTTCTTAAAAATAGAGGTAAATATCGTATATTAAAGGTATTTATTTGACAAATAAAATGTATACCTTGAATTTTCTGGGAATAGCTCCTAAAGACCTGTTTATTCTGGATGAATTTTTATTAATTTGGCATAACTAGTAAACCGTAAGAGATGGACAAAAACTTACTATACAAAAAATGTAGGTCTTGTTAAAATACAAAAGTTATGTCATATACATTTTTTTTCGTGGAGCTTACCATTTTGAGGTATTCATTGTTATTAGTTTCAGTTGTGAAATACTTATACTTTTCTCAGACGGGAGTGTCCATTTTTCTTTTGTTCTACTCTTGGTCAATGAAAATCGCCTAACGACAGCTTTTAAAACATTTGACTATCGCTTTAGCCTAGTGTATTCCCTTATTTTCTTCCTACTTATACGGAACTAAGTAATAAGAACATTGTGCTAATGAGTATCTCGATTAGCAAGGTGCAGAAAGAAGAATAATCTTATGCAAGAAGTTTGTAGAACAGCTAGAGAAAGTTATGTGAGTGTAACACATCAGATTCTTATAAATAGGTTGTTAAAACAGAACAAGTAAATAATGAAAGACTCTATAGAGAAAAGCTTCAAGAGCCCACCAGAAGCATTTTAGTTCAGTTTCGTGAAATTTGGGTTACGTTCCAGTGAGGTAAGTGATGGTCTTTCCACAGTTTTCCCTACGGTTCGAGCTCAACTACAAAAATTCATAGTAAGTTAGTTTTTGCTTTCCCACTGAGTTTCGTTGTTTATTTACGTAGCAGCACACGGGAAATAAAACGGAATCGCACTGCGAGCTGGGCTTCCTCTGAATAAGCTAGAAAATGCATTAGTACACAAAACATGTCACATATATTTCTCTCAGAAATAAAAATTGCTCACGAAGATATTTCCTGGAGCCGGAAACACGGGTGCTCATGAAACGCAAAACTAGCATAACGTTGGGGTCTCTTTATAAAAAAACATCTCATGTGTTCCATTCACATGACTTTCTCTACCTCTCTACAACAAATTATTATTAAAAAGCTTATGCTTCTATCTACTTCATGCTAATCGAGAAAAAATTAGTAGAAATATTCTTATTACTTGCTTCCTTGTAAGTAGAAGCGAAATAAGGGAGGACCATAGGGTACGCGCGGTGGTAGCGTTGCTGCTTGCCAGGCGGGAGGCCTGGGTTCGATTCCCAGTACCAGCGTGAGGATTTTTCCCCAGCTGGAGACCTGGTTCGGGGTGCACTCAGCCTCGTGAGGTCCCTAGGGGGGGCAATAGAGGAGCTTCTTGATGGAGAAGTGGCTACAGGTCGTTTTTTTTTTGTAGTGTTTAACGCCCGCTTTAACTGCTTATGGCACCGCAGGCGGTGACACTGGTGATACATGAATGATGATGAAGCACCGGTGGAATGAGATGGCGGGGGAAACCGGAGTACCCGGAGAAAACCCGACCCAGCACAGCTTTGTCCACCACAAAACTCACATGCGGTCGCTTGGGATCTAGGTGAGAGGCGAGTGGTCTAACCACTCGGCCATGGCCCGGTCGTCTCCAGGTCGTGAAAAAAGCATTAACTGGCCGGGGGAATTGAAGCGCTGACCACGTCTCACCCCCCAATACTGCACCCCATCCATGACGTCTGTAATGGACCCAGATGGGGGATGCAGTAGGCCAAGGCTCTTAGTGAGCTGAGCCAAGGAGGCATAGGTTAAAGTGATAGTTAAAAGCTGGTTGCTATGTGATTGACGTTCCTTTGTTTGTATGGACAGGAGTTTACAAATTCCTTTATGAGAAAAGTACATATAAGTTTTTTTTAAAGCTGAAACCTATAATAAGGGATATCTAAAAAACGATCAACTTCACGAGAAAAAAAAAAAAAGAAAAGAAAAAAAAAAAAAACGTATCGTGTTTTATCGTGAGCTATATTGTGTAGTCATTTTTACTTTCTCTATAGGCACTATGTACATAGTGTAATGTACATAGTGTATACAGAATGTATTGCACTCCATCAAAAAATTCGATACCGAGATTTCACCGGAAATATATGTTTTAGGGTCCCCTTTATCTAAAAAAAAAGCATTTTTGAAAAAAGGTCCGCGTGTGTGTGTCCGTGTGTCTGTGAACACGATAACTCAAAAACGAAAAGTAGGTAAAATACCAAACTTGGTATTTAAGTTTAGTATCTTCCAGGGATGCGACACGAAGATTTTGAGAAAACCCCCCCCCCACCTCCAACTACCCTTTACATGGAACTTATTCGAAAATTTTGATTTTCTCAAAAATGGATCTAACGATTTTGATTAAAATTTCGTATGTTAAAGATATTTACCTGACAAATAAAATGTATATCTTGAATTTTCTGGCAATAGCCTCTGAAGAGTAGTTTAATCTGGATGAATTTTACTAAATTTTGAATAACTGCTAAACCGTAAGAGATGGACAAAAGCTTACTGCACAAAAAATGTAGAGACCGTTAAAACACACAATTTATGTTATATACATTTTTTTCGTGGAGTTCGTTGTTTTTGTGACATTCCTTATTTTTGGTTTCTGCTATGAAAAACTTACACATTTCTCATACAGGAATTTGTCAACTGCTGTCTATACAAACAAAGGAGCTTCAGTGACATAGCAACCAGCTTTTGATTATCACTTTAACCTATGGTACTCCCTTATTTCACCTCTACTTACAAGGAAGCAAGTAATATGGCTATTTCTGCTAATGTTTTACTGATTAGCATGAAGGTAATAGGAGTATAAACTTTTTAAGAATAATTTGTTGCAGGGATATAGAGAAAGTCATGTGAATGGTACACACCAGATTTTTTGTCTATCTCTTACGGTTTACCAGTTATGCAAAATTCAACAAAAATCGTCCAGGATAAAGAGGTCTTTAGAAGCTATTCCCAGAAAATTCAAGATATATATTTTAATTGGCATGTAAATATCTTAAATATAAGAGATTTTAATCAAAATCGTTAAAGCCATTTTTGAGAAAATCAAGATTTCTAGAACGTTTTTTCCAGGTAAAGGGTAGTTTGGGGTGTGGGGATTTTCTCAAAATCTTCGTGTTGCATCCCTGGAAGATACCAAACTTAAATACCAACTTTGGTATTTTACCGACTTTAGGTTTTTGGGTTATCGTGTTCACAGACACACAACAACAACAACACACACGAACCATTTTGTGAAAATGCTTTTTATGGATACAGGAGACCCTAAAACACACATTTCCTGTGAAATCTCGCTATCGAATTTTGGGTGGAGTACAATACCTTCTCTATACCCTATGTACATAGTACGTGTAGAGAAAGTAATTCAGCTGCAGGTGAATGATCTGTGTCTAGAGACTAAATACTATGGTGAGCCCTCGGAGAATATTCTAGACTAAAATGATAAAGCCACTGCCGGTATCGATGAGACAGGCTCTCCAGACCGCTTTCCTCCCGACATGGGTCGCTGCAACGAACGTTCATGCTCGGATGGAGGTTCCAAACAGCATACACTGAGAGGAAAATGTAGAGGACACCTGTTAGAAATACACAAGGGAATTGGGACAGAATGGGTAAAGCCATTGTGATACGATTGTTAAAGGAGCATGTGTGTGTCTGTGAGATTTGGGGCACCTGCACATTCAGGGCAAAGGCAGTTATTGGATCAATGTTTGGATTAATGTTACAATAAGAGATGAGAAAACAGCTCATCCACTGCACAGTTCCATACTTACCTCAACAACTTTTCTTTCAGACACACAAATACTCCCTTCAGCTTTTTACGTTACAAATATCTTCTTTAGTAACACAGTGTCAGAGTATTATTATTTGCACGACAAATTATTAGATGCATGCTTATAAAATATTCAATCTCCCTTGTAATTAGAAGTAAAATAATTGGGTACCATAGGTTAAAGAAATATTCAAAAGCTGGTTGCTATGTGACTGAAGTTCCTTTATTTGTATGGACAAGAGTAGACAAATTCACGCATTACGTTTTTACTTTCTCTATACGCACTATATACATACGTATACAGAAGGTATTGCATTCCACTCAAAATTCGATACCGAGATTACACCGGAAAACATGCTTTGGGCCCTCCTGAATCCAAAAAAAGCATTTTCGGAGAAAGGTCCGTGTGTTTGTGTGTGTGTGTGTGTGCGTGCGTGCGTGTGTCTGTGGACAACATACCTCATAAATGAAGAGACCGTTGAATACCAAAATTAGTATTTAGGTTTGGAATATTCCAAGGAAGCAACAAGAAAATTCTCCCACCCCAAACAACCCTTTACATGGAAAATTTTATGAAAAGTTTGACTTTCTCAAAAATGGCTCTAACGATTTTGATTAAAATTTCGTATATTCAATATATGTACCTGACATACATATAAAATGTATATATTGAATTTTCTGGGAATAACCCCTGCAGATTACTTTATTCTGGATGAATTATATGGAATTTTGCATAATTGCTAAACCGCAAGTGATAGACAAAAATTATTACACAAAAATGTAGATCACGATAAAACACACAATTTGTATCCTATACATTTTTTCATAGAGTTGATCGGTATTGAGATATTCCTTATTATTGGTTTCAGTTTTAAAAGCTTATACTTTTCTCATTCGAGAATTTGTTAACTCCTGTCCATACAAACAAAGGAACTTAGTCATATAGCAACCAGCTTTTGACGAATACTTTAGTCTATGTTACTTCCTTATTTCCCTTCCACTTGCATGGAAAAGCTTATACTTCTATTCACTTCATGCTAATCAGAAAAATATTAGCAAAAATAATCTTATTACTTGCTTCCTTGTAAGTAGAACGAAATAAGAGAGTACCATAGGTTGCAGTGGTACTCAAAAGGTGGTTGTTATGTTACTGAAGTTCCTTTGTTTGTATGGACAGGAGTAGACAAATTCCCGAATGAGAAAAATATATGTTTTTAAAGCTGAAACCAATAACAAGGAATGTTTCAAAACCGATTAGCTACACGAAAATATGTATGTTGATAAAGTGTGTGTTTTAACGTGCTCTAAATTTTTGTGTGGTAAGTTTTTGTCTATCTCTTACGGTTTATAAGTTATGCAAAGTCCGTAAAATTCATCTAGAATAAAGTAGTCAACAGAGGCTATTCCCAGAAAATTCAGGACTTACATGTTATATGACATGTAAATATCCTAAATATGAGATTTTAATCAAAATCGTTAAGAGCAATTTTTGAGAATATAAAAATTTAAAAGTTTAGAATTCTTTTCCATGTAATGGGTAGTTTGGGGTGGGGAGAGTTTCTTGAAAATCTTCGGGTCGCATCCTTGGAGGATACCAAATTTAAATACTAGGTTTGATATTTAACGGTCTTTTCGTTTCTGAGCTATGCTGCCCAAAGACAGACAGACACACACACACACACACACACACACACACACACACACACACACACACACACACAAACACACACACACTCACTTGGTATTTAATTTGATATCTTCAAAGGATGAGACAGGATGATTTTCAAGAAAATCCTCCCACCCAAAACTACCCTTTATATAGAGTAAATTTCGATAATCTGTTTTTCTCAAAAATAGCTCTAACGATTTCGATTAAAATCTCTTACATTTAAGATGCCAAATAAAATGTATAGTTTGGTATCTTCCAAGGATGCGACAAGAAGATTTAAAAAAAAAAATCCCCCCACCCAAAACTACCCTTTACATGGAAAAAATTTCGAAAATTTTTATTTTCTCAAAAAAGGCTCTAACGTTTTTTTTATTAAAATTTCTTATATTTAAGATATTTACATGCAAAATGAAATGTTTATCCAGAATGTATCCTGAATTTCTGGGAATATTATCTAAAGACCTGTTTATTCTGGATGATTTTATTGAATTTTGGATAACTGGTAAACCGTAAGAGATACACAAAAACTTGCTGCACAAAAATGTAGATTACGATAAAACACACAATTTATTTTATTCGTGGAGTTGATAGCTTTTTAGATATCCCTGGTTATTGATTTCAGCTTTAAAAATTTATACCTCTCTGATACGGGAATTTGTCAAATCCTCTTTCCAGAAACAAAGGTCACACCAAAACTTTTGACTATCACTTTAACCTGTGGTATTCCCTTATTTCCGTTTTACTAGCATGAAAGCAAATAATAAGACTATTTCTGCTAATTCTTTTCTTGATTAGAATGAAGGAAAAAGAAGCGTAAGCTTTTTAACAAGTTTTTGTTGTAGAAATGTAGAGAAAGTCATGTGAATGGAACACATAAGATTTTTCTGAGAGTAGGAGGTTTGCCTTCGCAGAGATAAAATTAACAGCATTCTAGCACCGGTTAGAACCAGTAGTAATAATTATTAGCAATGCTTGTGTTTTAGCAGTTCCCCCTCACACTCCCACTCTCTCTTTTTCTCACACACTCTCTCTCTCTTACTCACATACTCTCTCTCTTGCTTTTTCACACTCTCTCCCTCTCTCTGTTTCTCACTCTCTGGTCTGTCTCTCTTTCTCACACTCTATCTCTATCTCTCTATCTCACACATTCCTTCTCTCTCTTTCTCACACACTCTCTTTCTTTTTCATACTCTCTCCCTCTCTTTGTTTCTCACACTCTGGTCTGTCTCTCTATCTCACACTCTCCTTCTCTCTCTTTCTCACACTCTCTCTTTCTTTTTCACACTCTCCTTCTGTCTCTCTTTCTCACACTCTCTCTCTTTCTCACACTCTCTCTCTTTCTCACACTCTCTCTTTTTCTCACACTCTCTCTTTCTCACACTCTCTCTTTCTCACACTCTCTCTCTTTCTCACATTCTCTTTTTCGCACTCTCTTCCTCTCTCTGTTTCTCTCACTCTGGTCTGTCTCTCTTTCTCACATTCTGTCCCTGTCTCTCCAGCTCACACTCTCTTTCTCTCTCTCTTTCTCACACTTTCTCTCTCTTTCTCACACTCTCTCTCTTTCTCACACACTCTCTCTCTGTCCTTCTCACACTCTCTCTCCCTCTCTCTTTCTCGCACTTTCTCGCACACTCTCTTTCTCTTTCTCACACTCTCTTGTCGTCCTCCGTGGTGTAATGGTTACCATGCTGACTTCATATACCCACCAAGGTTGCGGGTTCAAACCCGGCGGAGGACGATGGATGTTTTCGGGCGTAAAAATCCTTAGCATGGCTTCCTTCGGAAGGGAAGTAAAGCTGTGGGTCCCGTGGCGTAGATTTACGGCACGTAAAAGAACCTCAAGCCTGATAGAGAGGCCTCTGAGCAAAATTAAGCGGTATTTCACGCCCAATGTAGAATTGGACGCTGAGAACCGCAGCAGTTAAAGAGCGTCCATAAATAAAACGCCATTTCAGACTCTCTTTCTCTTTCTCACACTCTCTCTCTTTCTCACGCACTCTCTCTGTCCTTCTCACGCTCTTTCTCACACACTCTCTCTGTCCTTCTCACACACACTCTCTCTCTTTCTCACACACTCTCTTTCTGTCTTGCTCACACTCTCTCTCTCTTTCTCACACACTCTCTCTGTCCGTCTCACACTACCCTCTCTCTCTCTTTCTCTTTCAGTTTAAAGTCCTTTAATCAGTAAGGTCACATCGGACAATGAATGAAATCATTAAAATGATGCTGAATTGCGCCCAGAGTCCATGGAGATTGGAGTTACTCGATATTCGTTTTCTCAGAATAAGAGAAAATCCCGGAAAAACCTTTATACGGGTAACTCTCCCAATTCGGCACCTCTTGAATACGGAGATGTGCAAACCAAAATAAGGATTATCATTAAATGAAGTTTCCAGAATGAGTCGTTCATACATACGGGTTAGAATAAAAATGTTTACACTTAATTTTCGGTTAAGATTAAGTTGCTAAAGCCTGCAAGGTGAATATTTTATTGAAATGCTCCATGTCACTCTGTGCAAGGCAAACGAAATTCCCTATTTAAATATATTTCTTTTGATTCACTACAGATTCCCGTCATTTGTCCTAAAGCGTATTGTGATTTTGATATAGTATCTACTAGCACTTAAAATAGTTTCGCTTGTGTCCGGCCTACCTTGTTTTATTAACAAGTGACGGTACTCAACAATATTCTCAATAAAACATATTGTGGTGTCGTTCACAAATTTCTAAATTGTTAACCACTTCAATCCTTTTTACTGACATCAAAATCGTCAGCGTTAAAAAAAAAAAAAGCTGATGTGTTACATTCACATGACTTTCTCTAGCTTCTCTACAAACAAACTTCTTACAAAAGATAACTCTTCTTCCGACACCATGCTAATCGAGATAAACATTAGCAGAATTGTATTACTTAGTTCCTTATAAGTAGACTGGAACAAAGGGAATACACAAGGCCAAAGTGATAGTCACATGTTTTAAAAGCTCTCGTTATGCGATTGTCATTGCAAATGTTTTCTTTGCTTGACCAAAAGTAGAACAAAAGAAAAACAGACACTTCCTGTCTGAGAAAAGTATAACTACTTTAGAATTGAAACTAATAACAAGGAATATCTTAAAAACGGCAAACTCCACGAAAAAATGTACATGACATAAAGTGTGCATTTTAACGAAATCTACATTTTTGTGTGGTAAGCTTTTGTCTATCTTTTGCGGTTTACTAGCTATTCGTGCAGAATAAAGAGGTCTTCAGAAGCTATTCCCAGAAAGTTCAAGATATACATTTTATTTTTGGTGGAACTAGCTTCAATAATGGTATTTTAATCAAAATCGTTAGGGTGATTTTTAAGAAAAACAAGACTTTAGATATTTTTTCCATGTAAAGGGTAGTTAGGGGTGGGAGGATTTTCTTGAAAATCTTCGTGTCGCATCCTTGGAAGATACCAAACCTAAATACCAAGTTTGGTACTTAACTGGTTTTTCGTTTTTGAGCTGTGCTGTCCAAAGACACACACACACACAAACCTTTTTCCATTTGTTTTTATTCAGGGGGAACCAAACATGTACTTCCGGTGTACTTGGGTGGAATACAATACCTTATCTATACGCTAGACTGATACTATCTACACGAGTTTTACACAGCCTAGCACCAAACTAGTTAACGTTTGTAAAACCATTCTGAAATGAGAACGAACAAAAACATGTCGTTACAATTAATATTAACAAAATCATTGAAGAAACGTAAAATTATATCGCTCAATAGTTTAAGGAATCATAGTTTTGTTATCCCCAACAATGCGAAGTTTAACGTTTCGCCATGTACTTCTTGTCTTACCCTGTCGAATGTTACTGCACGTTTCATCCTTTGTCACGGAGCAAGTGTTTTCTCAGCACCCCTTAGAGCATCGAAGCGTTTATAATTGTAGTTATCACTCTTCATCTCTGTCGCTACTGTCCATTGTCTTCTGGTAGCAACAGACTTGTGGCCACGTTGCTGTCTACAAAACAAAGGGATTTGGTTATGCCTTTAACATTTTCCTCCATCAGATACTATCTAGTTGCATCCGTTTCAATTTCAGGTAGCTAATTTTATTAATAAGTAGCTATATTTTACTTCAGTTTATTTCAATTTCGTGTAATTTACACTGTACAGCAGTAGCGTTGCTGCTTGCCATGAGGGACACTTGGATTCGATTCCCAGTACCGGTGTGAGGATTTTTCCGCCGTTAGGAGACCTGGAACGGGAAGCACTCAGCCTTGTGAGGTCCCTGGGGGCCAATTGAAGAGCTACATGATGGAGAAGTAGCGACTCCAGGACATGAGGACCGCATTAACCGGCCGGGGGGTTCGAGGCGCTGACCACGTCTCACCCTCCAATACGTCTGTCATGATCCGAGATGGAGGACGCAGCGGCCGGGCGGTAGGCCAAGGTTTCTTGTGAGCTATTGTGCCATGGAATTATAATTCACACTACTCATATACCCGCGCTTTTATTCTTCCTCTTAGGACTTCTGAAGAAATGCCTCAGTTACCATTATAAAATTGAATATTGGCATTGGCGGCTGCTAATAAAAGTACAAGAGCACGTTGACAACTTTTGACCCCCTGTGTATTTATTGGGTTATTTGCTTTCTCTACACGTACTATGTACTTTGTGTATAGAGAAGGTATTGCATTCCACCCAATTTAACCGGAAATACAGGTTTTGGTTCCCCTGAATCAGAGAAATTACTTTTATAAAAAAGTTCGGGGGTGTGTATCTCTGAACAGCATAGCTCAAAAACGAAATTACCATTGAATAGTGAACTAGGTATTTAAGTTTTGTAACTTTCAAGGATGCGCCACGAAGATTTTCTAGCAAATCCTCCCACCCCCAACTACTACATGGAAAAATCGTCGTAAATTTTGATTTTCTCAAAAAAGGCTCTAAGAATTTTGATCAAAACAACGCATATTAAAGATATATACTTGAGAAATAAAATGTATATCCTCAATTTTCTGGGCATAGAATCTGAAGACTACTTTATTCTCGATGAATTTTACGGAATTTTGTGCAATTACTAAACCGTAAGAAATTGGCAGAAAATGTAGAGCACGTTAAAACACACAATTTACGTTGTATAAACTTTTACTTTCTCTATACGTATGATGTAGTAGTGTATAGAGAAGGTATCGTGTTGCATCCAAAAACTCGATTCTGAGATTTCATGGAAAACATATGTTTTGACACCCCCTGAATTCAAAAAAAGCATTTTTAGAAACATTTTCGTGTGTTTCTGTCTGTCTGCCAGTGTGTGTATATGTGAGTGTGTGTGTGTGTGTGTGTGTGTTTCTGTGTGTGGACAGCATAGCTAAAAGACGAATAGACCGATAAAAACCAAACTTGGAATTTAAGCTTGGTATCATCCATGGATGGGGCACGAAGATTTTCAATAAAATCACCCCACCCTAAACTACCCTTTACAGGGAAAAAATTTCGAAAATTTTGCTTTTCTTAAAAACAGCTCTATCATTTTGATTAAGCTATCGTATATTAAAGATATTTATTTACCTGGCAAGTATGATGTCTAACTTGAATTATCTACGAATAGCCTCTATAGACTATTTTACACTGGATGAATTTTACGGAATGTTGCATAGCTGCTAAACCGTAAGAGATGGACAAGAACTTACCACACAAAACTGTAGAACACGTTATATCACAGAATTTATGTTTTATAAATTTTTTTCATGGAGTTGATCGTTTTTTAGATATTCTTTGTTTTTGGTTTCAGCTTTGAACAACTTATACTTTTCTCACACAGGAATTTGTCAATTCCTGTCCATTCAAACAAAGGAACTTGAGTCACATAGCACCCAGCTTTTGACTATCACTTTAACCTATGTGCTGCCTTTTTTCATTTCTACTTACAAGGAAGCAAGTAATAATACTATTCCACGAAAAAATTATATAACATAATTTGTGTGTTTTAAAGTACTCTACATTTTTTGTGTGGTAAGTTTTTGTCCATCTCAAACGGTTTAGCAGTTATGTAAAATTAAGTAAAATTCATCCTGAATTGTCTTCAGGGGCTATTCCCAGAAAATTGAAGAGGTGGTGGTGGAGCTGATGGTGAGGTGATGGTGGTCGTGGTGGTATGGGAATGGCATGTGGATGCAACATATGAGGTTTGTCTGGAACATTGGCTGAACGTGTAAGTATTTAAGACAAACAATCGACTGTACTTCATTTAGTTCACACAGTTGTTCCAAACAACTGTGAGAAAATTATCCGTGCTAACCATAATTGTAAAATACGAAAACGCGCGTGTTTTAATTGTCTTTATGAATCAGAACTACTTTTCGTGAACCTAATACAAGAAAAAATGATGCAGACACTTGAATGCCAATCAAAGTTTTAAAACAGTTTCTTTGAATGCTTTAAAAAGTTTTCTATTTATATTTCAAGTTACAAATTATTAGCTTTCTGAAATAAAAGTATATAAAGCTGCAATTATTTTAATTACTATTATTATTATTATTATTATTATTATTTATTAAACGTATACTGTACACCACTTGTGATTTCATTATGGACTGAGCCTCTTAGTAAAAGTTACAGATAGTTTTTTAAAACAGTTACCTATTTTGCGCTTTTTGTCAGCGTTAGCGAGTAACACAAAATAATTAATAATTTTCTCAAATTCAGTGTTAATATATTCAGATTAAGTACACAAAAGCCAACACCAAATAATTTTGTACACATTTTTCGTCGAACTGCGCACAAATGTGAAACTGGCAACGAAATGACGACGAACGACCGTATCGCATTTAAAAGTCAAATTCAATGCTAACCGAACAAAACTAATAAACATGCATATGGTCTAATACCGCATGGAAATTATGAACTACAATTATTTTAGATTCTAATGGAAATATCGCTTCATCTCTCATCGGTATTATCGTGTTATCGGAAACAATGAAACAGCAAAGAAAATGGATAACGCAGTGGATTTCAGCCTCTGTTCACAGTTGTATAATCTCTTTCAGCAAGTCTGATTACAACTATTCATATTACCGTTTATCTCCATTTGAATCTCACATTGTTACTGGGTATCTGTGCCAATTGAGTACATGAGAATGCTATATTTATTTGTTCCGTTCTATCAGCACTTTATGGTCTGAATATTTGTCTCAAATAATTGTATAATCAATAATCAGACTCCAACAAAATTACAGTTGATAATAATAATATTATTAATAATAATATTAATAATAATAATAATAATAATAATAATAAGAGCCATATTCATCATAACTATCTTTATGAACAAAGAGGTTTACATTTAATGTTAAAATTAAATAAAAATTTGTTGTTTTATTTTACTTTTCCTAAAGGCACTATGTACATAGTGTATAGAGTAAGTATTGCATTGCACCCAAAAATTTGTTATCGAGATTTCACCGGAAATACACGTATTGGGTCACCCTGAATCCCAAAAAAAAAGCATTTTTGAAAAAAGGTCTGTGTGTGTGTGTGTGTGTGTGTGTGTGTGTGTGTGTCTGTGAACACCATTGCTCAAAAACGAAGCTTGGTATTTATCTCCTAAGGATGCGACACCAAGATTTACAACAAAATCCCCCATCCCCAACTCCCTTTACATGCAGCTTTTTTAGAAAAATTTTAATTTCTCAAAAATGGCTTTAACGATTTGATTAAAATATCTTACATTAAAGATATTTACCTGACGAATAAAATGAATATCTTGAATTTTCTGAATAGTCTCTGAAGACTACTTTATTCTGGATGAATTTTAAGGAATTTTGCATAACTGCTAAACGTAAAAGATGGACAATAGCTTAACAACACCAAAAATGTAGAGCAGTTGAAGCACACACTTTGTGCTTTGTAAATTTTTTTCGTGGAGTTTATCGTTTTCTAGATATTCCTTGTTTTTAGTTTCAGCTTTAAAAAACACACAATTCTCATACAGGTATATGTCAACTCCTGTCCATACAAAGAAACGAACTTCAGTCTCATAGCAACCAGCTTTTGACTATCCCTTTAACATATGGTACTCCCTTATTTCTCTTCTACTTACAAGGAAGCAAGTCATAAGACTATTTCTGCCATTTTTTTTTTCTCGATTAGAATGAAGTAAATAGAAGCATAAGTTTTTTTTAACAATAATTTGGCAGAGATGTTCACAGACACACGCACACAAGGACACACAGACACACGGACACAGGCGCGGAGCTTTTTCTGAAAATGCTTTTTTTTTATACCGGGGACCCTAAAACATATATTTCGGTACCGAACTTTCGTATAGTACGTATAGAGAAAGTAAAAGGTATTTACAGAAAAAGGCCCTACTGTTTTTGTGTGTGCGTTTACTTTTAGTAGCTGCAGGGATATGACACGAAGATTTTGAGGAAAATTCCCCCACCCCAAACTACGCTTTACGTGGAAACATTTCGAAAAGTTTGATTTATTCAAAAATGGATCTAACGATTTTGATTAAAATACCTATAATCAAAATATTTATATAGCAAATAAAATGTATATCTTGCATTTTCTTGAAATAGCCTCTAAAGACCTCTTTATGCTCAATAAATGTTTCTGAATTTTGCGTGTCGCATACTTAGAAGATATCAAACTAAAATACCAAATTTGGTATTCAGCGGTCTTTCCGTTTTTGAGCTATGCATTCCACAGTCAAGGAGACACACGCGCACATACACGGACCTTTTTGTAAAATGTTTTTTATTCAGGGGGGCCCAAAACATGTATTTCCAGTAAATCTCGATATCGAATTTTTAGGTGAAATGCAATACCTTCTCTATACACTAAGTATGTAGTACGTGTAGAGAAAGTAATAAGACGAGAAAGAAAAGATACAGAAGACCTACTACTGTTTAGTTACTCCAGAACCTTCAACAATTTCAATTATTTACCATGTATGAAGTAAAATAACTAGAATATGTATTGTATTTAAATTACGCATAATTAGTGGTAGCATATAATCCTCTAAACTAATGGTTTGGCTCTTCCAAATGAGCTTAAAACTTTAATGATCTCTCTTGCACAACGGATTATGTGGTAGTTTGTTTCCTTTCATTATTGTATACCGATAAACTTTATCAACTGGCACAAACCCAATAAGTAAAAATCATATGTGTTCCATTCACATGACTTTCTCTACTTCTCTGCAACAAATTAGTTTTAAAAAGCTCATGCTTCTATTTACTTCATGCTAATCGACAAAAAATTAGTAGAAATGGTCTTAATACTTGCTTCCTTGTAAGTAGAAGGGAAATAAAGGAGTAGTGTAGGTTAATGCAATAGTCAAAAGCTGGTTGCTATGTGACTGAAGTTCCTTTGTTTGTATGGACCGGAGTTGACAAATTCCTGTATGAGAAAAGTTAAGTTAAGTTTTGAAAACAAAAACAGGGAATATCTCAAAAACGATTAACTCCACGAAAAAAATGTATACAACATAAATTGTGTGTTTTAATTTGTTCTACATTTTTTGTAGTAAATTTTTGTCTATCTCTTACGGTTAACCAATTATGCAAAATTTCTTAAAATTCACTCAGGATAAAGTAGTCTTCAGAGGCTATTCCCAGAGAATTCAAGATATATATTTTGTTTGTCAGGTAAATATTTAATATACGATATTTTAATCAAAATCGTTAGAGCCATTTTTTAGAAAATCAAAATTTTCGAAAAAAGCTCCATGTAAAGGGTATTTTGGGGTGGGGGATTTTTCTCAAAACCTTCGTGTCGCATCCCTGGAAGATACTAAATTTAAATACCAAGTTTGGTACTTTACAGGCTTTTTGTTTTTGAGTTATCGTGTACACAGACACACGAACACACACACGGACCTTTTTCTGAAAATACTTTTTTTTGGATACAGGAGACCCTAAAACATATATTTCCGATAAAATCTCGGTATCGAATTTTTGGTGGAGTGCAATACCTTCTCTATACAATATGTACGTAGTACATGTAGAGAAAGGAAAAAAAAGATAAAATCAACATTTGTGAATTTTGCTTAAAGAGATAGACAAAAAATTCATAAACAGAAAATGTAGAGCTCGTTAAAACATACAATTTATGTTGTACACATTTTTTGCGTGGAGTGGCTCGTTTTTGATATATTCCTTTTTATTGGTTTCAGCTTTAAAAATCATACTTTTCTCATACGGGAATTTGCCAACTCGTGTCCATACAAACAAAGGAACTTCAGTCACCTAGCAACCAGCTTTTGACTATCACTTTAACCTATGCTACTTCCTTTCCCTTCTACTTGCGTGGAAATAAGTATATGACTGTATATATCTTTTTCCTCGATTGGTATTAGGTAAAACGAAGCTTAATCTTTATAACAATAATTTGTTGCAGCAATGTGGAGAAAGTCATGTGAATGGTACACATCAGATTTTTATTTATACATTCTTCACCTGGATGGTCTTGTGGTTGCCAGGACAGGCGAAGAATTTACAAATAATGCACATCATAAAGAAGTGAATC
This sequence comes from Hymenopus coronatus, assembly GCA_030762935.1. NCBI lineage: Eukaryota > Metazoa > Arthropoda > Insecta > Mantodea > Hymenopodidae > Hymenopus > Hymenopus coronatus. Next base: position 13,980,352 of record CM060884.1, read on the forward strand.
TTGAAATCTTCGCTAATAGTAGGTTTCTAATAATATTTATTAGCTTCTTTAATCGTGTTTACTGATTTCTGTGTACATGATATACCTTTCACATTCACATGGTCGGGAGCTGTTCACCAGCTCTATGTTTATCCATTTGAAGAAACTGTAGCTGGATAAACCTACTTTCAATTGAAATACATTAACAATAAAAGCACATTTCATACAAAAAAAGTACCTTATAAGTAGACTGGTACTAAGGGAATGCACTAGGCTAAAGTGATAGTCAAAAGTTTTAAAAGCTATCGTTATGCGATTGTCATTGCAAATCGCTTCTTTACTTGGCCAGGAATAGAACAAAAGAAAAGCGGACATTCCCGTCTGAGAAATGTGTAAGTACTGCACAACTGAAACTAATAACAAGGAATACCTCGAAAACGATAAGCTCCACGAAAAAAATGTTTATGACAATTTATGTATTTTAACAAGACCTACATTTTTTGTGTAGTGAGTTTATGTCTATCTCAGGTTTACTAGTTATGCCAAACTAAGCAAAATGCATCCAGAAGAAACAGATCTTTAGAAGCTATTCCCAGAAAAGTCAAGATATACGTTGCATTTGTGATAGAATTGGGTATAATATGTGGTGGTTTAATCAAAATCGTTAGCGCCTTTTTTTTTTCTTTTTTTTTTTTAAGAAAAAGAAAATTTTCGAATATTTTTCCTTGTAAAGGGTAGTTAGGGATGGGGGATTTTCTTGAAAATCTTCGTGTCATATTCTTAGAAGATAACAAACTTAAATACCAAGTTTGGTGTTTAACGTCTTTTCCTTTTTGAGCTATGCTGTCCACACACACACACTATATTTCTGGTGAAATCACATCGAATTTTTGGGTGGAATACAATACTTCTCTATCCCTACGTACACTGTACATATGGGATTAGAGAAAGTAAAAATAATTGCTTTTGGCTAAATATACACACATTTTAGTGTAGCTTTTAAGAAATGTTCCTGTTGAAATACCTTAATAATAAAATCACATTTCATAAAAATGTAATAGCTTTCGGCTAAATATATACACATTTTAGTGTAACTTTTAAGAAAATATTGCATTATTTCGATAGAGTTTTTTCTGATATCATCTAAAACGCAAGCAGGTGTTTTTATATGTTCTGTTTTTCACTTAATAATAAATAAGAACAGGATCATAATATTTACTGATTTCTGGAAAGCTGTAAAATATGATTTGAGAATGATTAGCTCCAAATGATAATTCTTTTTTGAGGACAGTTGTACTTACCTTATAATCCCGGTATAACACGAACAATAACTGGACAACTTACCTGCAACAGAAATAGTTATAATTAGTGTGAATATTAATTACTATTATTATTAAATTGTTTGAAAGTTATATTATTACCTACGATGATTGTCCTCAATCAATCTATCAACATTTTGTTTGTGAAATTCGGTGGTTGTACTGTCAAGAATCCAATGACCGCAAATTGTTTAAATGGCATTGACCGACCGTAACAGTACAACTGTTCAATGCAAAGGTTTCCCGCTAACTGGAGCTGTAGAGAAGAGGCTACGGAACAAGCCAGTACCTGCCGCATACCAATGCTGCCATCTGTTGAAGAGTTACGCAGGTGGAGGCATTACTTTTCATTCAGCCTTCGTAGATTTGTTCTCCACAACTGAGACAACAAATGAACGACGTTTAAGATTTGTGTGTATTATGTCTATATAGTGTGTAGTTAGCTCTAGATGAATTCTAGAGACTCAGTTTGTGCAGGATACCCACATTTCTCGATGTCCAGAGAAATTACTGCGGTATAAGTCCTGTTCTGGAATTCCAGATCTGCAACTTCTACCACACTCAGCAAACTGCGGGGACGTAGACTGCCCAGGATAGAACCCAAATTGGTCAAGGATGGTTGTCACTCTGCAGTGCATATTGTCACAACCATGACAGTTGGAGCTCAGGGGTGTAGCTAATAAAGGTAGAAGTAACTCAAAGCTTGCCGTAATCAATATTTTATTTTGCCCCATTAATTCTACGCAGTGTTGAATTTAAAATCTTAAGGGGAGAAACCCTAGAGTACTTAATGAGTCTTGACTTGAAGCATTGTCGTGTACCGAGGAGGAGTCGTGGGCTACACCTTTCGGACTTGACGGATGTGTGAGTCGAAAAGATTGACGGGCAGCTTCGCGGCCCTCGTTCCAGAATGTGACATCTATCGCGCTCGCTTATATCGGTTTAACATCAGATTTTTGAACTAACAGTTCATCAAATGACTCTATATTGAAATTTTCAGAATAACCTAGCGCTTAAAATAATTGCAAAGTAAAATAACATGCTATACTAAAGTTTTAACTAAAATTATGCTAATAGTATTTTATTCTGTATATGAAAGAAAACGGATACTTACAATATAACCTAAGTTTCTCACTACCAAGCAAACATATTATTGAAACTTACCTTCACAATTCATTTCACTGGTAATCTGTTTCAAAATATTTTGTTTCAGCAAAATAACTTTGTATGACTTATGTTTTTATCATATAGACAACGATGATTTTGAAATAAAATAATAAAGTTCTCGTTTTTTGCAGTACGATTGTGCTTTGTTTTTCCTCTTGAATTACGTCAACATGAACGCTAAAGTTTGGAGATTGCAATAGTTAGCGTTAACGTCTGGCGATAATGTTCATGTTAACGAAATCGATAGACAATGGTCCCATTTATTAACCTGATCTTAAGCTTTAGTGTTCGGTTGCGTTTGTGTTAACGTTTCTATGTGAATGGGTAATTATTCTCAAGACGTATCGCTTTGACGTGCTGCTGCATTGCGGAATTTTGGCCGAAATGTAAACAGCTTGTGGTGGCCAGTATTCTCTTACAACGCAAACATAACGAAGAGATATCAATAGAGCACCATTGTAACGTGAACACCGCTTTTTAATTTCTCTACACGTACCTATACATAGTATAATGAGGAGGTATTGTAACCCAAAATTCGATACCAAGATTTCACCGGAAATACATGATTTGGGTCCCCCTGAATCCAAAGAGACATTTTTAGAAAAAGGTCAGTGTGTGTGTTTCTGTGAACAGCAAAGATCAAAAGAAAAGATCGTTAAATACCAAACTTGGTATTTAATTTGGTACCTTCCAAGATTTAAAAAAAAAAAAATCCCCTACCCCAACTACCCATTACATGGAACTTCTTTCGAAAATTTTGATTTGCTCAAAAATGGCTCTAACGATTTTCATTAAAATATCGTATATTAAAGATATTTACCTGACAAATAAAATGTATATCTTGAATTTTCTGGGAATAGCCTCTGAAGACTACTCTTATTCTGGATAAATTTTACCGAATTTTGCATAACTGGGAAACCGTAAGATATGGACAAAAGCTTACCATACAAAAGATATAGAGCACGTTTAAACACACTATTTATATTATACACATTTTGTTCGTGGAGTTGATGTTTTTCTATATAATCATTATTGGTTTCTGCTTTAAAAAAACGAATACTTTTCTCATGCACGAATTGTGACAACTCCTGTCCATACAAACAAAGGAACTTCAGTCACATAGTAACCTGCTTTTGACTGTCACTTTAACCTATGGTACTCCCTTATTTCGCTTTTACTTACAAGGAAGCAAGTAATAAGACTATTTCTGCTAATTTTTTCTCGATTAGCATGAAGTAAATAGAAGCATTAGCTGTTTAACAATAAGCTGTTGTAGAGACGTAGAGAATATCATGTAAATGGAACACATCAGATTTTTATTGTTTAATATCAAAAATATTTTTCAGATAGAGGTACTATTGCTCTGACAGCAAAAACTGATATGGTAAAACAATATCCCAAAATATATCGCCTAATTTAATTAGTAATATTATACTATGTTTACTTCTATTAATTATAAATTGTCCAGGTACGTAATTATGAGGGAGTATTCTTGCCTTCGGCAACCATGTTTTAATCACGAATCTGTTCATTTTTCGGAAATGGAAAGTATTGTATGATTTTTTTTCTATAATAATTATTAATTATCACCCCACCCCAAACTCTGCAAACGTACTTATTATCAAATTAGAGCTCAGAACACGAAGGAAACTGTACCTCAGTGAATCTTTAATATTCCCTTTAATTGCATAACACAATAATCTGATGTGTTTCATTCACATGACTCTCTCTACATCTCTGCAGCAAATTATTTTTTTAATTTTATTTTATTTAGTGTCGCTTTACCAACAAGGTCAAATCGCGACTACAATATTTTACAATTCTTTACATAAATGTGTTTCATTAAGAAAGTTCAGTACATTCTTCGAGAAGGCTGGATCACTAAGAGTGGCTAACATAGTTGCTGGAATACTGCATCTAGTTCTTGCATCATCGTAGAAACGGCAGCTGGTGAGAATGTGAGTGACTGTAAGCGGAGAGTGACAATAGTTGCACTTGGGGGGAAGATCGCCGTACAGAAGATAAGAATGGGTGAGAGCAGTGGGTCCGAGACGTAGGCGAGATAGAACAACTTGATGACGACGTTTGTAATGTGTGAGAGGATAAACAGAAGTGGAAAGAGGACAGGCATCACGTAGTTTGTCTCTAGTTGAATTGAACCACTGTTGCTCCCATTGCCGGAGAATGTGCCACTCATAAAACGGTTGAAGTCTTGGTGAGGAATCCTGAGGTCCAATAAGTTGGGAGGGTGTCCTGTTGCTTCCTTAGCTGCAGCATCGGCGTTCTCATTCCCGGGTATGCCAGCATGGGAAGGAACCCACACAAGCAGGACCTGCTTACCCGAGATAGACAATCTATGACAGAGAAACTGAATGTAAAGCACCAGGTTATTGGTTGGAGTTCGTTGTTGAAGACTGAGAAACCAAATTATAGTTAAAAAGCTTATGCTTCTATTTACTTCCTGGTACTCCAGAAAAACTTAGCAGAAATAGTCTTATTACTTGCTTCCTTGTAAGTAGAAGCGAAATAAGGGAGTACCATAGGTTAAAGTGATAGTCAAAAACTGGTTGCTATGTGACTGAAATTCCTTTGTATGGATAAGAGGTGACAAATTGAGAAAAGTAAAGTTGTTTTAAAGCTAAACCAAAAGCAAGGAATATCTAATAAACGATCAACTCCACGAAACAAATGTATATAACATAAATTGTGTGTTTTAACGTGCTCTACATTTATTGAGTGGAAAGTTTTTGTCCATCTCTTACGATTTAGCAGTTATGCAAAATTCCGTAAAATTCATCCAGAATAAAGTAATCTTCAGAAACTAGTCCCAGAAAATTCAAGATATACATTTTATTTGTCAGAAAAATATATTTAATAAATGATATTTTAATCAACACTATTAGAGCCATTTTTGAGAAAATCAAAACTTTTGAAAAAGCTCCGTGGAAAGGGTAGTTTGGGGTGGGGGATGTTTCTCAAAATCTTCGTGTCGCATTGCTGGAAGATACTATACTAAATTACCAAGTGCACAGTGGTAAGGGAGGGTGTGTGGCGAAACGCTTTGTGGGGGGTGTTATATAAAATGAAACAAACATTATCCTCCCATAGTAATTCAGGTTAAATAATTTGTAAAGCACTGGACTACTTTACAATGAATTTAACCACAACATAAGTTCCATTTTTACTTTCTCTACACGTACAATGTACATCGTGCATAGAGAAGGTATTGTATTTTACCGAAAAATTCGATACCGAGATTTCATCGAAAAACGACGTTTTAAGGTACCCTGTGTCCAAAAAAAGGATTTTCAGAGAAAGGTCATTGTGTGTGTGAGTGTGTGTGTGTGGCCGTGTGTTCGTGGTCAGTGTGTCTGTAACTCAAAAACGAAGAGTCGGTAAAATACCAAACTTGGTATTTATGTTCAGTATCTTTCAGGGATGCGACACCATGATTTTGAGAAAAATCCTCCCACCCCAAGCTACCCTTTACTTGGAAAAAATTTCGAAAATTCAGATTTCCTCAAAAATCACTCTAACGATATTGATTAAAACCCTGTATATCAAATATATTTATATGACAAATAAAATGTGTGTCTTGAATTTTTTGAGGATAGCCTCTGAAGACCACTTTATTCTAAATGAATCTTGCTGAACCGTAAGAGATAGACAATAACTTAATACACAAAAAATGTAGATCATATTTAAACACACAATTTATATCACAAACGTGGAAGTGACCATTTCTGAGATATTCGTTGTTATTTTTTTCAGGTTTAAAATACTTGAACTTTTCTCACTCGGTATGTTGTAAACTCCTGGTCCTGCATAGAAATGGATTTCATCCACATAGCAAACAGCTTTTAATAGATTTGACTATCGTTTTAGCCTAGAGTATTCCATTATTTTGCTTCTAATTACATGGAAGCAAATGATTAAGACAATTTCTGCTAATGTGTGAATTTTTTAACAATAAATTGTTACAGCGATGTAGAGAAAGTCATGTGAGTGGAACACATCAGATTTTTGTTTTGCCTTTACTACGATTCCATCAAGCTTCTTTCTCTACTAAATGCAACTGCCCCGTTTTTACGTGTGTTTGTGTGTGTACATATATATATATATATATATATATATATATATATATATATATATATATATATATATACACATATATATATACCGTCTATCGTTACAAGAGTTGCAGAAATCAGCGGAGCTATTTGTTTTTAAAATCCGTCAGAGAAGAACTGGCGAGAGCAACATTCGTTTTACCCTTCTCAATGAACGCGATTTGCTCACCGTTTCCACTAATAAGCAAGAGGGTTAAAATGAAGGTCAAGTCAATTGCACAAGCATAATAAGAAATGTTTGCCTCAGAGATGCCTACCACACTTGTTGTGTCTACCTAACACACTGGACAAGTTTAAAATGGCTTGTTGTGTCTGCCTACCACACTGTCCAGGGTTGCCATGACTTGTTGTGTCTGGCTACCACACTGTCCAGGGTTACCATGGCTTGTTGTGTCTGCCTGCCACACTGCCCAGGGTTACCATGGCTTGTTGTGTCTGCCTGCCACACTGTCCAGGGTTACCATGGCTTGTTGTGTCTGCCTGCCACACTGCCCAGGGTTACCATGGCTTGTTGTGTCTGCCTGCCACACTGCCCAAAGTTACCATGGCTTGTTGTGTCTGCCTGCCACACTGCCCAGGGTTACCATGGCTTGTTGTGTCTGCCTGCCACACTGCCCAGGGTTACCATGGCTTGTTGTGTCTGCCTGCCACACTGCCCAAAGTTACCATGGTTTGTTGTGTCTGCCTATCACACTGTCCAGGGTTACCATGGCTTGTTGTGTCTGCCTACCACACTGCCCAGGGTTACCATGGCTTGTTGTGTCTGCCTGCCACACTGCCCAGGGTTACCATGGTTTGTTGTGTCTGCCTATCACACTGTCCAGGGTTACCATGGCTTGTTGTGTCTGCCTACCACACTGCCCAGGGTTACCATGGCTTGTTGTGTCTGCCTGCCACACTGCCCAGGGTTACCATGGTTTGTTGTGTCTGCCTATCACACTGTCCGGGGTTACCATGGCTTGTTGTGTCTGCCTGCCACACTGCCCAGGGTTACCATGGCTTGTTGTGTCTGCCTGCCACACTGCCCAAAGTTACCATGGCTTGTTGTGTCTGCCTGCCACACTGCCCAAAGTTACCATGGTTTGTTGTGTCTGCCTATCACACTGTCCGGGGTTACCATGGCTTGTTGTGTCTGCCTGCCACACTGTCCAGGGTTACCATGACTTGTTGTGTCTGCCTGCCACACTGTCCAGGGTTACCATGACTTGTTGTGTCTGCCTATCACACTGTCCAGGGTTACCATGACTTGTTGTGTCTGCCTGCCACATTGCCCAAAGTTACCATGGTTTGTTGTGTCTGCCTATCACACTGTCCAGGGTTACCATGGCTTGTTGTGTCTGCCTGCCACACTGCCCAAAGTTACCATGGTTTGTTGTGTCTGCCTATCATACTGCCCAGGGTTACCATGGTTTGTTGTGTCTGCCTACCACACTGCCCAGGGTTACCATGGTTTGTTGTGTCTGCCTATCATACTGCCCAGGGTTACCATGGTTTGTTGTGTCTGCCTACCACACTGCCCAAAGTTACCATGGTTTGTTGTGTCTGCCTATCATACTGCCCAGGGTTACCATGGTTTGTTGTGTCTGCCTACCACACTGTCCAGGGTTACCATGGTTTGTTGTGTCTGCCTACCAATTGCCCAGGGTTACCATGGTTTGTTGTGTCTGCCTATCACACTGCCCAGGGTTACCATGGTTTGTTGTGTCTGCCTACCACACTGCCCAGGGTTACCATGGTTTGTTGCGTCTGCCTACCACACTGCCCAAGGTTACCATGGTTTGCTGTCTCTACCTACCACACTGCCCAAGGTTACCATGGTTTGTTGTGTCTGCCTACCATACTGATCGGCGGCACCATGGTTAGATTTTATTATATGATAGTGCCTCTTAGGAACTTCCTGAAATATGCCTCGTGATACCCAGCTGGCCAATGAGAATATCATGTTGCATTTTATATTAAAGAAGGCCCTGAAGATGTTTCTTGAAATCAAATAATGTATATTGGTTTAATTGTTTTTTTCACACAATCCGTGTGTAGGAGGACTTGGATAGGTAGAGCCAGACTGAAAAAGTCATTGCCAATTGTCCATAACAGTTGGCTATACCATGAATCCTGGGACTTAAAGTACTAACTACATTGCAAGTCGCCATTGGTGTTGCCGTCTCAACATAATTTGAGAACACCTTGTGGTTTACCGGGAAACATGCGAATCAGAGTGAGAAATTCAATGCAATGCCGGGATAGCTCATTGGCAGAGCAACCGGCTAGAGATCGGGAGATCCGTGGTTCAAATCCCGGCCATGGCATTGAATTTTTCAGTCTGACTCTACCTATCCAAGTAATGTATAATTTATAATTACCTATTAGGTATTAATATTAATATATTTGATACGTTGCAGCAGAAGCAATAATAATAATAATAATAATAATAATAATGTGAAACACTACTTGTTCCAAGTACTATGCTGCTTATTTTTTGATTTAACCCTACCGTGAGTCTAGTCTCTAATGTTAAATAAGAACGGTGTATTAAAAATCACGAAGATAATTATTGGCGGATATTGATACGTGAAATATAGACTATTTAATTACTTTCCAATTTAAAAGATGACTTCATTTTCCAAAAATTAAAAGCCGGAAAACATGTTAGCTTTTTCGTGTGTTTATGTGTTTTTGTATAACATCATAGATTCTAGTACAAGTCTGGGAATTGCTCTCAATGAGTGCGATTCATTCATGGCTTACGCTGATATGCAAGAGGAGAAGAGCCAAGTTTTCGTTTATAAGCCACAGAGCGGTGTTTACTTGGAATTAACCCATGGAGTTCTGCAATTCTTATAACGCACGAAATAAAATGCTGTTGGACCTCTAAGGGCTAAACTAAGCTAAAGCGATAGTCACATCTTTTAAAATCTGGTCGGCAGGTGATTTCTTTGAAATTCCGTTCTCTTTTCTATACCAAGAGCAAGAAAAACGAATAACAACATCCCATTTTAGAATAGTGTAAGTATTTTAAAATTGAAACCAATAAAAAGGTACGTCTCCGAAATGGTTAACGCAAGAAAATGGTATTTGACATAAATTGTGCGCCTTAATGAAATCTACACATTTTGTGAAATAAGATTTTTTCCATCTCTTACAGTTTCCAAGTTATGCAAAAGTCATCATAAAGGAGGAAATTCAAGATATATCTTATTTGCCATCTAAATACCTTTTAATCGAACGCGTTAGAGGTCTTTTTGAGGAAACGAAAATTTCGAAACATCTTTCATGTAAAGGGTAGTTTTAAAAGGGATTTTTTTTTCTGAAAATCTTTGTGTCGCATTCTCAGGAGATTATGAACTTATATACTAAGTTTGCTATATGACGTTGTTGAGTTATGCTGTTTACAGACACACACACACAAACTTACGGACCTGATTTTTTGCTTTTAGGGGGCTCAAAACGTGCATTACCACAATTTTTGAGCGGAACTCAATATATTCTGTACTTACTATGTACATTATATGTGGTAGACAAAATAAACATTTTTACTTTCTCTATCTCGCATGTACATAGTGGATAGAGGAGGTATTGTTTTACAGACAAAAATTCGATGTCGGGATTTCACTGGGAATATATGTTTCGGAGTCCCCTGAGTCCGAAAAAAGCATTTTTAGAAAAAGGTCCCTGTGTATGTGTCTGGCTGGTTGTGGACAGCATAGCTCAAAAACGAAAAGACCATTAAATACCAAAATTGGTATTTAGTTTTAGTATCTTCCAAGCATGCGACACAAAGATTTTCAAGTAAAGCCCCTCACCAGAAATTACTCCTTACACGGAACAATTTTCGAACATTTTCATTTTCTTAAAAATGGCTCTAACGATTTTGGTAAAAATGTCATATATTAAACCTATTTATATCCCAAATAAAACGTGTTACTTGAATTTTCTGGGACCTCTTTATTCTAGATGAATTTTTCCGAATTGTGTTTAACTGCTAAACCGTAATAAATAACCGTTTCCGAGATATTCCTACTTATTGGTTGGAACTGTCAAGTACTTCGTTGAACTTTGAAGTGTCCGTTGTTCTTTTGTTGTGCTCCTGGCCAAGCAAAGAAGTGAATTGCAATGACAATCGCATAACGATAGCTTTTAAAACATTTGACTATCACTTTAGCATAGCGCATTCCTTTGGTTCCCTTCCTATAAGGAACTAAGTAATAAGAGCATTATACTAAAGTTTATCTCAATTAACAAGGTGCAGAAAGAAGAATAATATTTTGTAAGAAGTTTGTAGAACAGCTAGAGAATGTCTTGTGAGTGCAACATATCATATTTTTTTGTTTTTTTAATTTATTCAGGGAGCCTCAAAATTTCTATTTTCGGTGTGATGTCGGTATCAACTTTTGGAGGTGATGCAATGCCTGCGCTGTTACTGCACAGAGCAAGGAAAGTAAAAATCTGATGTGTACCATTCACATGACTTTCTCCATATCCCTGCAACAAATAATTCTTAAAAAACTTATACTTCTATTTACTTCATGCTAATCAGAAAAAATTAGCAGAAATAGTCTTATTACTCGCTTCCTTGTAAGTAGAAGCGAAATAAGGGACAACCGTAGGTTACAGTGATAGTCAAAAGCTGTTTGCTAGGTCAATGAAGTTCCTTTGTTTATATGGATAGGAGTGGACAAGCTCCTGTATGAGAAAAGTATACGTTTTTCATAGCAGAAACCAAAAATAAGGAATGTCACAAAAACGACCAACTCCACGAAAAAAATGTATATAACATAAATTGTGTGTTTTAAAGTGCTCTGCATTTTTTGTGCAGTAAGTTTTTGTCCATCTCTTACGGTTTAGCAGTTATTCAAAATTTAGTAGAATTCATCCAGAATAAACTACTCTTCAGAGCCTATTCCCAGAAAATTCAAGATATACATTTCATTTGCCAGGTAAATATGTTTAATATCCGAAATTTTAATCAAAATTTTTAGAGCCATTTTTGAGAAAATCAAAATGTTAGAAAAAAATTCCATATAAAGGGTAGTTGGGGGTGGGGGGATTTTTCTCAAAATCTTCGTGTCGCATCCCTGGAAGATACTAAACTTAAATACCAAGTTTGGTATTTTACCTACTTTTCGTTTTTGAGTTATCGTGTTCACAGATACACGGACACACGGGCACACACACACACACACACACACACACACACACACACACGGACCTTTTTGTGAAAATGCTCATTTTGGATATTGGGTACCCTAAAACATATATTTCCGGTGAAATCTCGGTATCGAATTTTTGGTGGAGTGCAATACTTTCTCTATACATTATGTACATAGTGCGTATGGAGAAAGTAAAAATCTGATGTGTTCTATTCACATGACTTTCTCTACATCTCTGCAACAAATTATTGTTAAAAAGCTTATGCTTCTCTCTATTTCATGGTAATCAACAAAAAAACTAGCAGTAATAGTCTTATTACTTGCTTCCTTGTAAGTAGAAGCGAAATAAGGGAGAATCATAGGATAAATGGATAGTACAAAGCTGGTTCCTATGTGACTGAAGTTCCTTTGTTTGTATGGACAGGAGTTGACAAATTCCTGAATGAGAACAGTACAAGTTTTTCAAAGCTGAAACCAAAAACAAGGAATATCTCAAAAACGATCATCTCCACGAAAAAAATGTATATAACGTAAATTGTGTGTTTTAACGTGCTCTAAATTTCTGTGTGCTAAGGTTTTGTCCAGCTCTTAGGGTTTTGCAGTTATGCAAAATTCCGTAAAATTCATTCAGCATAAAGTAATTTCCAGAGGCTATTGCCAGAAAATTCAAGATATATATTTTATTTGTCAGGTAAATATCTTTAATGTATGATATTTTAATCAAAAATCGTTAAAGCCGTTTTTGAGAAAATAAAAATGTTGGAAAAAAGTTCCATGTAAAGGTTAGTTGTGGGTGGGGGGATTTTTCTCAAAATCTTTGTGTCGCTTCCCTGGAAGATACTAAACTTAAATATCAAGTTTGGTATTTTGCTGACTTTTCGTTTTTGTGTTACCGTGTTCATAGGCACACGGACACACACACAAGGAACTTTTTCTGAATATGTTTTTTTTTTTTTTTTTGGATAAAGGGGACCGTTAAATATATATTTCCGGTGAAATATCGGCATCGAATTTGGGTGGAGTGCAATACCTTCTCCATACACTCTGTATATAATACGTATGGAGAAAGTAAAAAGGCCAAATATACTATAAATATTTTCAGTAACTAATACAGGTATACATTAACATATGTAATTCAAACCGTTGCCCAAAATGAAATGAATTGCGAACACCTCAACAACTCATACGTCAGCCGCGTAATTCCAAAACTTGAAGCTTTTGACAGAGGTAAGAGATCTGGCTTCAGGGCACGACCCGACACTGATTTGCAATCCTGGCACGTATATTTCGTTTCATTTCTCCAAACAAACGGAAAAGTTATCCATCGTATAACTGGAAGTTTACTTTGTGGTTCTGCTATCCATATATATACATCTCTATTCTTCTCTTGCGAACTTTCTGCATCCATTCCTGGAGGGTGTACAGAGGAGGCTCAACTAGCAATGTTGGCTGTTATCTAAACAAGTCTATGGGTTTTTTCTTTCTCAACCCGTGTTAAGTACATAGTGTATAGAGAAGGTATTGCCCTCCACCAAAAAATCGATACCGAGATTTCACTAGAAATATATATGTTTTCAGGTCTGCTGTATATAAAAAGATCTGATGTGTCCATTCACATGACTTTCGCTACATCTCTGCAACAAATTATTGTTAAAAAGCTTATGTTTCTATTTATTTCAAGCTAATCGACAAAAAATTAGCAGAAATAGTGTTATTACTTGCTTCCTTATAAGTAGAAGATAAATAAGGGAGTACCAAAGGTTAAAGTGATAGTCAAAAGCTGGTTGCTATGTGACTGAAGTTCCTTTATTTGTATAGACAGGAGTTGACAAATTCCTGTATGAGAAAAGCTAAGTTTTCTGAACCTGAAAACAAAACAAACAAAAAAAAAAAAAAAAAAAAAAAAAGGAATATCTCAAAAACGATCAACTCCACGAAAAACCGGTATGCAACATAAATTGTGTGTTTTAATGTGTTCTTCATTTTTTGTGTGGTAAGTTTTCTTTATCTCTTACGGTTTAGCAGTTATGCAAAATTCCGTAAAATTCACTCAGAATGAAGTAGTCTTCAGAGACTATTCCCAAAAAATTCAAAATATACATTTTATTTTTCAGATAAATATTTTTAATATACCATATTTTAATCAAAATCGTTAGAGCCATTTTTTAGGAAATCAAAATTTTCGAAAAAAGTTTCATGTAAAGGGTAGTTTGGGGTGGGGGTATTTTTCTCAAAATCTTCGTGTCGCATCCCTGGAAGATACTAAACTTAAATACCAAGTTTGGTATTTTACCGACTTTTCGTTTTTGAGTTATTGTGTTCACAGACACACGGACACACTGACACACGGTCACACACACCAACGGACCTTTTTCTGAAAAGACTTCTTTTTTATACAGGGGAGCCTAAAACATATATTTCCGATGAAATCTCGGTATCGAATTCTTTGGTGGAGTGCAATACCTTCTCTATACACTATGTACATAGTACATATAGAGAAAGTAAAAAGTATTTTGAGAAAAAGCTCAGTGTGTGTTTGTGTGTGTGCGTCCATGTGTCTGTGAACACGATAACTCAAAAACGAAAAGTTTGTAAAATACCAAATTTGGTATTTAAGTTTAGTATCTTCCAGGGATGCGTCACGAAGATTTTCAGAATAATACCCCCACCCCATACTACCCTTTACATAGAAATGTTTTCTAAAATTGTGATCTTCTAAAAAATGGCTCTAACGATTTTGATTAAAATATTGCACATTAAAGATATTTACCTGACAAATAAAATGTATATTTTGAATTCTCTGGGAATAGCCTCTGAAAACGACTTTATTCTGGACGAATTTTACAGAATTTTGCATAACTACTAAACCATAAGAAATGGAAAAAACTTACCACATAAAAAATGTAGAGCACTTTAAAACACACAATTTATGTTACATGCATTTTTTCATGGAGTTTATCGTTGTTGAGATAATCCTTGTTTTTGGTTTCAGCTTTAAAAAGTTATATTTTTCTCACACAGAACGTTATCAATTTCTTTTCATACAAACAAAGAAACTTCATTCACATAGCAACATGCTTTTGACTATCACTTTAACCTATGGTACTGCTTTATTTCACTTCTACTTACCTGGAAGCAAGTAATAAAACTATTTGTGCTAATTTCTATCGATTGGCATTAAGTAAATAGAACAATGAGCTTTTTAACATTAATTTGTTGCAGCAATGTGGACAAGTCATGTGAATGGAACACATCAGATTTTTTTTAATGATGAGTCACAATTAGGGTGGAGATAATTATTGATATAATGGGGCAAAAGTTAAGGGTACAAGGTAGTGTGGTTGTAAGGCTTTAATAATTTGTCAAAGTTTATCCCTCACATATCAGGAAGTACCTACTTATGAGTTTTCATGAACATTTTGGGGCATGTACAATAACGTCTGCTTTTCTGCAGGTTAAAAACTTATGTTTTTATCCGCAAAACTTTATTTTCAAAAATATTATACTGTTGGGACAAAAATGAAAATTGACATGAAAAAATATAGGTGATTTCAGTACCTCTCATTCAAAAACCTTTCAAACAGAATATTCAAATTTTTACACTTGTTCTGATTATACTTATCTACTCTAACTGCCAGAATCAGAAGTGCAGGCCGTTTCAAAACGACAGCAACCGAAGATAGCAGTCGATTAATTTACACTTTGATTTGTCCGAAACTTGATGTCGCAACTTTCAAATTATTCTATTTAAAGTTTTATGTGTATTTAAAAATCGCACGCATTTGGGATTAGGCAGCGAAGGAACAACGGTTGTCATACACCACACCCACATGCTACGTTTTCCATTACTAAGGTGACCTGTCCCGCGCCGGCGTGTCTAGAAAACCACATCTACACCAAATGCACTATAGTGTATTTGCCTACACCACGCGACTGGGACCTTCGCCACCAACCGGCATCTCTCTTGGAGTGGGCCAGGCACGTGCTATCTGGTTATGTACGACTGCCTAATCCATGGTGATTTTATGGCAGTTTTTGTATGTGCCGAATTTAGAGCTGAAAACTATATTCACGTATCACGTACGGTATGACCAACATGGTCCACATCTTCGTTTGGTGTCGTTTTGAAACACTCTGTATATGGCTCAAGATAATTATTTTAAAAAATACCACATTTGTGGAAAAAAAAAAATTAATTTTCTTAATTTTCACATGGTTAAACATTTCTAATTTGCATAGTTTGTACGCTAGGCTTATGAATCAGACTGACAGTCACTAATGTGTGTTAGATAAGTGTAGAAAATGTCAACATTCTAACATCAATGGTTCTTGAGTAAAAGTTACATGTGTATCAGAAAATGTAATATCGAGAAAACCGAACTTAAACATTTGCAATGTTAATCTGACTTACTTCAACACATTCCAGGGTCATAATCATATGAATCTTTATTCCTGGACTCTGTCTGCTTCTCAGCATTCCTCCTATTGGTCCTGGCTTGCTTTGTGGACAGCTCATTCAGCATGAAAATTTCCCTCAAGTTTCTATCATCTTAGAAAGCAGAAATATTGAAGATACAGAAAAGGGGCTGTGGGCTGTCCGGGAGCATTTAAAAGATTGCGCGCTATGTTTAAAAGACATTTAAATGCTAAAAAATGGACGCATCATATTAAAAGTATATGTTTTTTGAATCAGAAAACTTCAGGGAATTTAACGAAAATTATCATTTTTGGTTTCTTCATAGCACCTTGTAACCTTAAGTTAGTTAACGTGAATAGCGTTATGGAAAGCAACGAATAGAAACATTTGCAGTAGCTAATTATTCAGGGCAGCCTGCAAAGTGTCCACAGTACACACATTAAAATAATGATCTACCCACATGAAAATTAACAGTGCTAATACTTAAATGTGTTATTATAATCATCACATGTCATTTAATTGTGTATGCATTAATAAGAAAATACATAGTTGGAGTAATTTTTCAGAAAAACAAAAATTCATATCAAAATATTTCATGTAAAGTGTACTTTACGTTGGAGGTACACACAGACCAACAAAGATAGTCATGGAATTTTTCTAAAATAAAGAATCATGATTTTGGATGAAATCTGCAGTCATACACCCCTTGAAACAATGTTTTTATTGTTTCCTTTAGCCCGGCTTCTCCAGAATAAACGGAGGTTTGAATATGAACTTTGTCCGAAAATGGTCTCTTTCGTTATGTGAGCTGTTGCTTGACCTGATTCTCATTGGCCCTGAGTTGTACCTCGGTGTTCAATGTTTACCTTGGTCAGCCATTGCTTCGGGAAGAGCTACTTGTATCTGGGAGGTAGACTTGAAAGTTGTGTTGTGTGCTCCGTGACCGAGGACCGAGATGGATAGCTGCATTTTACTTTAACACACTCAACTTAAAGCCCAAAAGATCTTAAAATGTATTTGTAATTAGTGTGGGGTTGTCGTGCAGTCGCTTTTTACTTTCTCTACGTACATAGTGGATAGAGAATGTATTGCACTCCACCAAAAAAGTCGATACCGAGATTTCACCGGAAAAATATGTTTTAGGGTCCCCTTTATCCAAAAAAAAGTATTTTAAGAAAAAGGTCCGTGTGTGTGTGTGTGTGTCCGTGTGCCTATGAACACGATAACTCAAAAACGAAAAGTCGGTAAGATACCAAACTTGGTATTTAAGTTTAGTATCTTCCAGGGATGTGACACGAAGATTTTGAGAAAAATACCCCCACCCCAAACTACCCTTTACATGAAACTTTTTTTGATCATTTTTATTTTCTAAAAAATGACTAACGATTTTGATTAAAATATCGTATATTAAAGTTATTTACCTGGCAAATAAAATGTATATTTTGAATTTTCTGGGAATAGCCTCTGAAGACTACTTTATTCTGGATGAATTTTTCATAACTACTAAACCGTAAGAGATGGACAAAAACTTAACACACATAAAATGTAGATCACGTTAAAACACACAATTTATTTTATATACTTTTTTTCGTGAAGTTGATCGTTTTTGAGATATTCCTATTTCTTGGTTTCAGCTTTGAAAAACATACTTTTCTCATTCAGGAATTTGTCAACTCCTGTCCATACAAACAAAGGAACATCAGTCACATAGCAACCAGCTTTTGGCTTTCACTTTAACCTATGGTATTCCCTTATTTCGCTTCTACTTACAATAAAGCAAGAAATAAGACTATTTCTGCTAGTTTTTCTCGATTAGCATGAAATAAATAAAAGAGAAGCTTATTAACATTAATAATTTACAGAGATATAGAGAAAGTCATGTGAATGGAACACATCAGATTTTTCTTCTTCTGCCAGAGATATAATGTAGCGGGTATAAATTTTATAGGGTATGCAGAAGCTGTTGCTGGGTGATCTTTCCGTATGAGTGCTAATATAGAGAAATTTATTTGGCCTTAAGGATTTCTTCGGGCAATTCATGCTAGAATTGGTGTTTTGTACCCGTATTTATTACGGGTTCAATGGCGTATATGAGTTCAAGCTAGATGGCTAATGGGGCTTACTGAGTAATTTTAATATTGTATAGCGGTGGATTTTAAGAATTGCTATTCACCTGTTCTGTTTTAAGAACTAAAGTAGCAGTATTTCTATAATGTTTAAAATCACAGAGGTTAATGAGTGGCGGATTTTTTTTTTTTTTTTTTTTTTTGCAATGTAAAATGGTGGTTTATATTTGTTGAATAATTACAAACTATGGGCTAATTCTATAGTATTTGTGTGCCTGTATGAAGCTGGTGAACTATAAGAAGAAGAGATATATATTTATGTACCCTGTGGCTCAAGATTTTGTGATTGCTTACGTGATTTAACTTTAAGTGGAATTTTATTATAGTTATAGAAAATTAGTTTGTTATAACATTCACGTTAGGGATGCCTGTTCTTGGGAATAATTTAATAACTACCAATCGAAAGTTAGGATTAAAAGATTTTCTAGATTGCGAAATGAAGTGCGGTATTCCTTCTGAAATTTACGCATATATAGGTATCGACTTCCATTCTGTTCTGTTGAGTTAATTAGATGTACTGCAATATTGTAAAATGTGGTTGAGCTTACGGAATTGAGCTTACAGTAGGAATTAATAAGAAAAGATAATAATGGTTTTGTTATGAAAGTGCTCTGCTATTCGTGAACTGGTTTTCCAGATGGCTAATTTAATTAATGCGTGTGGGTGAAAGACTCTACACTCACGTATGGGAATGCTGTTCAACAATTTAAATCTGTTTGAGAGAAATATTCTTTGTCAAGTTATAGCCGTTGCACGGGATTTAACTTGAGAATTCTTTGGTATTTACAGTTATCGGCTCATTTTTGGGTGTGATTCAGGGTTCTACTCGAATGTGGTTTAATTTTCCTCGTTTTTTGAGAAGTTATCGGCTGAGAGTGATTTTAGATCACCGTATCTGACTTACTTCTTCTTGATTGGGTTTTCATTTAAATTTTTGTTCTGATAATTTTTTTGGTTGGGTTATGTTACTCTGTGTGAGCTAGTTTTTTTTCTTTTTCTACTTTGTTTTTCCAGCTATTTTTCTCTGGCATTAGAGTGGGATTTATCATTATTGATTGGTAATTTTGTTTTATTTGAGCTTAATTATTATACTGATAAGCTGCACTTGATTCATTTTGTGTCTTGACAGAAGAAATATTCTCTTACGAATGAGATATTTTCTGACACTTAGTTATAAATTTTTCTCATTAATTATTGAGTGGATATAAAATTAAGCAATTCTTTGAGATGTAAATTATTATTTCCGCTTGCTAATTACTGTTTAACTAATGAGTTGATTATAACTAAAGGAATAGAAATTTGGGGGGGGGATTAAATTATTCTAGAGAATTCAGTATGCAGTCTTTCCTCTCCTTTTGGGGATGCATTTTCCCTGATTTTTGCTATTCATTAATTTAAAACAAAACAAAAAACAGCAAATATATACAAATAAATGTACGTGTGTATATAATATAAAAGCAGCTCTTTTCAAGGCTTCATACTACATTTGCTTGATTCGTTTTAGATTTTTGTTTATATGTGGAAAATATTCTGTTTAATATTCAGTTAGCTCCTGGCTTGGTAGTTGGAATCAATCTAGGTGGCATTACTGTTTTAAATGGATATTATTTTATTGTTGGCCTTTGATTTATTGTTATTGTGTGCAATAATTTGGAGCTAGCGACGGTTATTTGGTGAAACTGAATCTTTTCGTTAGGTAGCCTTTCCTTTTCCTGAGATACTGGTTTTTTATTTTTCAACCGACCTCGTGGAAGTATCCCGAAGTTGTCTATTTTCGGGATATTTTCACTGTCCTGCGCTGTGTGTGTAGCGGTCGTGCGGCGGTGCACCCTGTAGGTGAATATTTTACCACTCACAATAAGATAGGTTACAGGGAAAGCAGATTTAATTACTGAGAGAAAAACATGTTTCCTGATGTACAGTAACTTCTACTAACAAACTTTGCATGTTAGTATTTGTAATACAAACCAAAATATAAAAGCTTACATATTACCACCGTTTCTCTGTCTGACTATACCCATATATGTACACTAACAGAATATTGAAACTACATTCAGGGTTTGGATGTAAATTGTTAACTACACACAGCAACAATTATGAAAGTCATTAAAGTCAGTGGCTGCATTAAATTAAACAAAAACCCTTTTGTAATTGTCTCACCTTAATTGCAAAATTCTAATTTATATATGTAATGTACAGAGCTAGAAAGTACGTACCGCACATAGATTGCGACCGACCATCTCGCCGCATCAAAACAAGTTATTGATAAGAATGCAGGGGGGAGAGGTAAACAAACCTGTTGTAAAGTAAACAATGTTTCCAGAGAACAAAAATTACTTATGAGGCATTCGTATAATCACACCTATTTAGATAATTATGTACAACATACAAATTATTACATAATTATATAACGCTAACTGGCTTTCTTTTTTCTTTAGCATGTATTATGAAAACACGCAAGTAATTATAATAGGAATTGTAATATTTATTGATAGAAAGTAAAATTAAACTCAAATAATAAAATTAATTTCTTAAATATCTTCAGACTCTTACCAGGTAAAACCGAAAGCAGGAATTAAACTAAATATTGACTCAACTGCAGCCGTATTACTGAAAACTGCATGTACTTCTGAAGCCTTTCAAATGAAAACCTTATTCTACGTTCTGACAAACAAGATTTGTAATTAAAAAAAAAAAAAAAATTCAACTTCGCATCTTTATTTCAGGTAGGATGGTCGTGGATTGGTAGATCCATCTTGACAGTTCTTCTACATGTCGCACAGATTCAGTTCAGCTCCATACCTCTGGACTGTAACTGTGTGATAGTTGTGGGCAACTTTTTGAACAAATTTGCAACATTAATATATTTTTGTGAAACTGTTCTGTTACTAGACGTTTGACAGTTTATTTACTAGAACTGTCATCGGTTTCTACATAAGTACATGAATAAGTGCAGTGCTAGAAAACTTAAAAACAAATTGATTTTGCTCACATTTGAGCAGAACAAAGATGTTATTCGAACGCCTTGCTTCCTACCGACGTGAATCTGTGTTATGCAATGATAGCTGTTTTGCAGAGATGGGTTGCACTCTATGTTGACCTTTGCTCGCACAAGAAGCGTCGCATGTTATTGCCAAACCTGGCCGGTATTATTCTGCATAAGGAATTCGTTAGCAACTTCGTAGCTCTGGTAATGAAGCAAAATTCTATAGTTTTAATGTAATCTGTTATATGTATCACATAAAACAATACATATGTGTGTATACTGGCTATAACTGGCTTTCCATACATCTCAAAGTAGCAAACAAAGTTTTACTTTTGAACGAAAAGAAAGGAAATGGAAGTTTAACTCTGCAAACAAGAAACGAACAAACTGAGTCACGTAGTAATAATTCAGTTCAAGAAAATCCCCCACCCAAAACTACCCTTTACATGGAACTTTTTCAAAAATGTTGATTTTCTTAAAAATGGCTCTAACGATTTTGTTTAAATATCTTGTATTTCAGATATTTACATTCCAAATAAAATGTATATCTTGAAATTTCTGGTAATAGCCTCTACAGATCTCTTTCTTCTGGATGATTTTTAATGAATTTCGCATAACTGGTAAACCATAACGAATAGACAAAAACTTACTTCACAAAAAATGTAGATAAAAATAAAACACACCATCTATGTCATACATTTTTTTCGTGGAATTAATCGTTTTTGAGATATTCCTTGTTATTAGTTTCAGCTTACAAAAACTTACTTTTCTCATACAGAAATTTGTCAACTCCTGTCCACACATAGGAACCAGCATTTGGCTATCGCTTTAACCTATGGTTTTCCCTTATTTCGCTTACAAGGAAGCAAGTAATAAGTCTATTTCTGCTCATTTTTCTCAATTAACATGAAGTAAATAGAACCATAAGCTTTTTAACAATAATTTGTTGCAGAGATGTAGAGAAAGTCATGTGAATGGAACACATCAGATTTTTTTTTTTTTTTTTTTTGGGATACGAGAGGCCCTAAAACATATATTTCGGTGAAATCTCGGTACCGAATTTTTGGGTGGAATGCGATACCTTCTCTACACACTATGTACATAGTAAGTGTAGAGAAGGTAACAATATTGTTACGACAGATACAATTTGGAAACCAATCAAATATAAAACGTTGTATTAATAAGAACTGATTCTACAGAAAACGATTGTATATGAACTATTCTCCGCGGAGCGCCAGAGAATTTAATTCACTTTGACATTGCTTCATGGAATATTTCATTTATGTGCTCCCAAATGAAATAGGAACAGGAAACAGGATTTGCTTTAAAAATCACAGGACTTTCTCTACATCTCTGCAACAAATTATTATTAAAACGCTTATGCTTCTATATACTTCATGCTAATTGAAAAAAGTTAGCAGAAATAGTCTTATTACTTGCTTCCTTGTAAGTAGAAGGGAAATGAGGGAGTACCATAGGTTAAAGTGATAGTCAAAACCTGATTGCTATGTGACTGCAGTTCGTTTGTTTGTATGGACAAAAGTTGCCAGATTCCTGTATGAGAAAAGTGTGAGTTTTTTAAAGGTGAAATCAAAAACAAGGAATAACTCAAAAACGATCAACTCCACGAAAAAAATGTATACAACATAAATTGTGTGTTTTAACGTGCTCTACATTTTTCTTGCAGTAAGTTTTTGTTCATCTCTTACGGTTTAGCAGTTGTGCAAAATTCCGTAAAATTAATCCAGAATAAAGTAGTCTTCAGAGGTAATTCCCAGAAAAGTCAATATATACATTCTATTTGCTAGTTAAATGTCTTAAATATACGATATTTTAATCAAACTCGTTAGAGCTATTTTTGAGAGAGTAAATATGTTCGAAAAAAGTCCTATGTAAAGGGTAGTTAGCAGAGGCTTTTTTTATTCCTCAAAATTGTCATGTCGCATTCCTGGAAGATACTAAACTTAAATACGAAGTTTGGTATTTTTCAGACTTTTCGTTTTTGAGTTATTGTGTTCACAGGCACACCCACACGTACCTTTATCTGAAAATGCCTTTTCTGGATACAGGGGTTCCTAAAACATGTATTTTCTTTGAAATCTCGCTATCGAATTTTTGGATGGAATACAATAACGCCTTGCTTCTTACCGACGTGAATATGTGTTATGCAATGATAGCTGTTTTGCAGAAATGGGTTGCACTCTATGTTGACCTTTGCTCGCACAAGAAGCGTCGCATGTTATTGCCAAACATGTTATTGTGTACATTACGTGCAGAGAGGGTACAAAGTGGTAAGACAGATACATTTTGGAAACCAACCAAATATAATAGGTTGTATTAATAAGGAATGATCCTATAGAAACGATTTAACATGAACTATTCTCCGTGGTGGGCCACATTTTAAGCCCACTTTGACAATGCTTCATGGAATATTTCATTTATGCGCTCCCAAATGAAATCGAAACAGGAAACAGGATTTGCTTTAAAAATTGAACAGAATATTTGAGCACGAAAGCCATACAGAAAGTTAGAGAGGTCTGATTGAACATTTAAGGTATGGATCGGGCCACCTTTGGTCCATGTGTTAGCTTAGTGTTTTCCTCATGATCTCAGCCGTTCACTTTAATGAATATGCGGCAAGCGATTTCTCCTGAGAGTATCGCCAAATGGTACATGCAAGACCATTATATAACCCCCATTCTCTAGTAGTCCTAAATAATGGACCTCTTGGGTGTTAGTGGCAAAAATGGTACTCTTAGCTTATAAGATATTCATCGCTTTGTTAAATGTGTTACCAGAGTTATTCGAATTCCAAACACTATCACTTTCGAAGCATGTTTTTACTTGCTCTACACGTGCTATGTACATAGCATATAGAGAAGGCATTCGATGCCGTGATTTCACCTGAAATATATGTTTTAAGGTCCCCTATAACTAAAAAAAGCATTTTCAGAAAAAGGTCCGTGTATGGGTCCATGTGTCCCTGTGCCTGAGATCACGGAAACTCGAAAACGAAAAGTCGGTAAAATAGCAAACTTGGTATTAAAGCTTAGTATCTTCCAGGAATGCGACACGAAGATTTTTATAAAACTTTCCCCACCCCAAACTACCCTTTACATGTAACTTTTTCGAAATTTTTGATTTTCTTAAAAATGGCCCTAACGATTTCTATTAAAGATATTCACCTCACAACTAATACGTATTTCTTGAATTTTCTGGTAATAGCCTCTGAAGACTACTTTATTTTGGATGAATTAACGGAATTTTCCATAATTGCTCAACTGTAAAAGATGGACAAAAAATTACCACGTTAAAACACACAATTTATGTTTTATAATTTTTTTCGTGGAGAGTTGATCGTTTTTTTATGTATTCCTATTATTGGTTTCAGCTATGAAAAACATACTTTTTTCAAACAGGAATTTGTCAACTCCGGTCCATATAAACAAAGGAACTTCAGACACATAGAAACCAGCTTATGACTGTCACTTTAACCTATGGTACTCCTTTATTTCGCTTCTACTTACAAGGAAGCAAGTAATAAGACCATTTCTGTTTTTTTTTTTATTTCTTTTTTGCATGAAGTAAAAAGAGGCATAAACTTTTTAGCAAGAATTTGTTGCAGAGATGTAAAGAAAGTCATGTAAATGGAACTCATCAGATTTTTAATCCTCTATCCAGGGATTTACGTCACCATATACATTCACATTGTACTCTATAATGTAGGCGTTTGGAAGCTCACGAATTATACCGTCAGTTCTTAACGAGCTTGGTTCTGTATAAGGCGATGATCCACTGAGGGTACATACTACTAAAGAACGACAATCGATTTTCGCATCTGTAGAGAAAATGATCTCCCGGAAGGTGTGCAAATAATTATTATGATGCGTGTAAAATATATGTGTTATGATTTATTGCAAGTAACAAGAATCTTTCATGGAGTGTATCTATGCTTCTCATTCTTTTGTGGCTAATAACCTGGAAGACATTTATTCGGTATCTACTACATGAATCAGTGTATATATATACACTTCACCGGAAATATATGTTTTAGGGTCCCCAATATCCAAAAAAAAGCATTTTCACAAAAAGGTGCGTGTGTGTGTGTGTGTGTGTGTGTGTGTCCGTGTGTCTGTGAACACGATAACTCAAAAACGAAAAGTCGGTAAAATACCAAACTTGGTATTTAAGTTTAGTATCTTCCACGAAGATTTTGTGAAAAATCCCCCCACCCCCAACTACCCTTTATATGGAACTTTTTTCGAAAATTTTGATTTTCTGAAAAATGGCTCTAACGATTTTGATTAAAATTTCGGATATTAAACATATTTATCTAACAAATGAAATGTATATCTTGAATTTTCTGGGAATAGCTTCTGAAGAGTAGTTTATTCTGGATGAATTTTACTAAATTTTGAATAACTGCTAAACCGTAAGAGATGGACAAACACTCACGACACAAAAAATGTAGAGCACATTAAAACACACAATTTATGTTATATGCATTTTTTTCGTGGAGTTCGTCGTTTTTGTGACATTCCTTATTTTTGGTTTCTGCTATGAAAAACTTATACTTTTCTCATACAGGAACTTGTCAACTCCTATCCATATAAACAAAGAACTTCATTGACATAGCAACCAGCTTATGACTATCACTTTAACCTACGGTTGTCCCTTATTTCGATTTTACTCACAAGGAAGCGAGTAATAAGACTATTTCTGCTATTTTTTTTTTTTCTGATTAGCATAAAGTAAATAGAAGTATAAACTTTTTAAGAATTATTTGTTGCAGGGATATGGAGAAAATCATGTGAATGGTACATATCAGATTTTTATTATCATTATTAAGGAGGGGATAATCCTCATGGACGCCAGGGAAAGTGACCCTGTTTTTTGTTTTTTTAGTTTTTTTAGTTTTGGATGCATTACAATACCTTCTCTATATACCATGTACATAGTACGTTTAGAGAAATTAGAAACTATGTATAGGCATTTTTACACCATATGTACAATGTACATAGAGATATATAAGGTATTGTAATACGTCCAAAAATTCGATTTCGAGATTTCACTAGAAATATATGTTTTGGGGTCCCCTGAGTCCGAAAAATGCATTTTTACAAAAATGTCCGTGTGTGTGTGTGTGTGTGTGTTTGTGGACAGAATAGCCCCAAATCGAAATGATTGTTAAATACCAAGCTTAGTATTTAGCTTTAGTATATTCTAAGGATGCGACACGAAGATTTTGAAATAAATCTCTCCACCACAAACTACCCTTTACATGGAAAAGTTTACGAAGATTTGGATTTTCTTACAAATGGCTGTAACGATTTTGATTAGAATACCGAATATTAAAGCTATTTATATCCAAAATAAAATGAATTGTTTGGGAATAGCCTCTGAAGACCTCTTTATCCTGGATGAATTTTGCCTAATTTTACTTAACTGCTAATCCGTAAAAGAGAGACAAAAACTCACTACATAAAAATGTAGATCACGCCAGAACACACAGTTTGTGTCCTCTTAGGGTTTTCTTGTGGAGGTAACTGTTTCCCTGACATTCCTTGTTATTGGTTTCAATTGTGAAGTATTTAAACTTTCCTCAGACAGGAAGTGTCTGTTTTTTCTTTTGTTCTACTGCTGATTTAGTAAAGAAGCGATTTGCAATGAATATCGCAGAACGACAGCTTTAGGCCGCGCCGTTAGACCACTCGCCTCTCATCTAGACGCCCGGGGTTCGACCCCAAGCGACCGCATGTGAGATTTGTGGTGGACGTGTTTTCTCCGGGTACTCCGGTTTCCCCCGCCATCGCATTCCACCAGTGCTCCATCATCATTCATGTCACCGCCTGCGGTGCCATTAGTAGTTAAAGCGGACGTTAAACACTACCCAAACGACAGCTTTTAAAACATTTGACTATCACTTTAGCCTAGTGCATTACCTTGGTTTCCTTTTACTTATAAGGAACTAAGTAATAAGACCATTTTGATTAGCAATGTGTAGAAAGAAGAATAATCTTTTGTAGGGAGTTTGTAGAGCAGCTACAGAAATTCGTAGGTGTAACACGTCAGATTTTTTATAATCTCGGTTATCTTGTTGCGCAATTAATACCCCAAGTTTTACTTATACAATTTATACATAATGAATTGACCAACTAAGGGAAGTGTTTTTAAATAATAAAACCATATTTTTAAATGTTAGTTGCAGAAGTAGTAATGAACTTGTTAAGGGTCGTAATTACTCTGTATTCCTAGTTAGTGAAACGTACTTAAAATGTGCTGCTAGCTAGGTCCGGGAATAAGTGTGCTTTGGAAACAAATTAACGGTTAAAGTTTACAAGCGCAAAGCAAAATCATATGCCAAGGCACCCTACCGCGTAGCTCATTAGGTCCTTCAGAACAAGCTGCATCAAGGTTCGTTAAAATTAATCACGTTGCTAGAATAGGCATTCCTTGCTTACATCTCCTCATTGTGTCGAAAACAGGTTCAACGAATTTCTCATATACAGCATCAAGCGAAAACAATATACCCTTCACTTGTTAATTTTCCATGAAGTGGGGCGAGGTCATCAGTTGAAAATTTTGTTTGACCGCAGGCCAGTCTTCACGTCAATCAGAATATCACAGGATATTCGAAGAAAATTCAAGATTTGCACTTTATTGCTTTCTACTCACGTACTATGTATATACGTATTGCATAGAAAAGGTATTGCGTTCCAACCAAAAATGTTATACCGAGATTTCACTGGAAATACATGTTTTAGGTACCTATGAATCCAAAAAACAACATTTTTAGAAGATGGTCCGTGTGTATGTGCATGTGTGCCTACATAGCTCAAAAACGAAAAAACATCTTCCAAGGATGCGACAGGAAGATTTTCAAGGAAATCCACTAACTACCCTTTACATCGAAATTTTATATTTTCTCAAAAGTTGCTTCAACGATTTTGATTAAAATATCGTATATTAAAGATATTTACGTGACAAATAAAATGTATATCTTGAATTTTCTGGGAATAGCCTCTGAAGAATACTTTATTCTGGACGAATTGTACGGAATTTTGCATAATTGCTAAACAGATGGACAAAAACTTACCACACAAAATATGTAGAGCACGTTTAAACACAATTTATGTTATATACATTTTTTCGTGGAGTTAATCGTTTTTGAGATATTCCTTGTTATTCGTTTCAGCTTTAAAAAGCTTATATTTTTCTTATGCAAGAATTTGTCAATCCTGTCCATATAAACAAAGTAACCTCAGTCACATATCAACCAACTTTTGGCTATCACTTTAACCTATTGTACTCCCTTATTTCTCTTCTACTTTCAAGGAAGCAAGTAATAAGACTATTTCTGATAATTTTTTCTCGATTAGCATGAAGTAAATAGAAGCATAAGCTTTCTAACAATAATTTGTTGCCGAGATGCAGAAAAAGTAATGTGAATGGAACATATAAGATATTTTTTTAAAATAAGTGTCTTAAATAAATGTTATTTAATAAAAAACTTTATGTGTCACTTCATATGACTATCTCCACTTGTTCTTCAAAAGCTATTATTACAAAAGCTTATTCTTCTATCTAATCTATCAAACCTTTAAGGGCCGGTGCTATGTCACAGTTTTTCTTTCCATGAAAGCGAGAAGAAGGAAAAATAAACATAAAATTGTCCACTTGGGAAAACCACAAGTATTTGAAAATTCAAATCAAAGAGAAATATATCTCTAAAATATTTGACGGCACAAAAAGTATTTACCAAAATTGCTTGCTTTAATGAAATCTGTATTTTTAGTAGTAAGATTTTGTCAATCTTATTTGGCTTATCAAGTAAACAAAACATTCTGAGATAATTAAATTCCTACATAACAAAAACTATTTCCGGAGCATTATAGATCCTTAGAACCATTTTGTGATAATATAAGTTTAACATAATGTTGCATTTAGGTTTATTTCGTGGAGGAAACATTTTGAATGCTTCAGGTAGCATGATTGGAAGACCCTGAACTTCATACCAGTTTTGCTATTTTATAACTTTTTTGTGTCTGAGTTTTGTCTTCACCTACATAAACACACACGTACACACACACAAACCAATCTAAATATCTGATGTGTTCCATTCATTTGACTTTCTCCACATCTCTACAAAAAATTACTGTTAAAAATCTGATGTGGACCATTCACATGACTTTCTCTATATCCCTGCAACAAATTATTCTTAAAAAGCTTATACTTCTATTTACTTTATGCTAATCAGAAAAAAAAATAGCAGAAATAGTCTTATTACTTGCTTCTTTGTAAGTAGAAGCGAAATAAGGGACTATCATAGGTTAAAGTGATAGTCAAAAGCTGGTTGCTATGTCAATGAAGTTCCTTTGTTTATATGGATCGGAGTTGACAAGTTCCTGTATGAGAAAAATATAACTTTTTCATAGCGGAAACCAAAAATAAGGAATGTCTCAAAAACGACGAACTCCACAAAAATATTTATATAACATAAATTGTGTGTTTTATCGTGCTCTACATGTTTTGTGGAGTAAGTTTTTGTCCATCTCTTCCGGTTTAGTAGTTATTCAAAATTCCGTAAAATTCATGCAGAATAAACTACTCTCAGAGGCTATTCCTAGACAATTCAAGATATACATTTTATTTGTCAGGTAAATATCTTTAATATACGATATTTTAATCAAAGTCGTTAGAGCCATTTTTGAGAAAATCAAAATTTTCGAAAAAAGCTCTATGTAAAGGGTAGTTGGGTGTGGGGGGATTTTCTCAAAATCTTCGTGTCGCATCCCTGGAAGATACTAAACTTAAATACCAAGTTTGGTATTTTACCGACCTTCGTTTTTGAATTATCGTGTTCACAGACACACGGACACACACACACACACACACACACGGACCTTTTTGTGAAAATGCTTTTTTTTTTTTTTTTTTTTTTTTTTTTTTTTTTTTGGGTATTAGGGACCCTAAAACATATATTTCCGGTGAAATCTCGGTATCGAATTTTTGGGTGGAGTGCAATATCTTCTCTATACACTATGTTCATAGTGCGTATAGAGAAAGTAAAAACCTGTGCTTCTATTCACTTCATGCTAATCGAGAAAAAATTAGCAGGAATAGTTCTTATTACTTGCCGAACCGAATAAGTGAGTACCATAGGTTAAAGGGAAAGCCAAAAGCTAGTTGCTTTATGACTGAGGTTCCTTTGTTTGTGTGAACAGGAGTTGACAAATTCCTGTATGAGAAAAGTATAAGTTTTTTAAAGTTGAAATCAAAACCAAGGAATATCTAAAAAGTGATCGACTCCACGAAAAAAATGTATATAACTTAAGTTGAGTGTTTTAAACGTGTTCTATATTTTCCCCCGTCTCTTATGGTTTAGCAGTTATGCCAAATTCCATAAAATTCATCAAGAATGAAGTAGTCTTCGGAGGTTATTCCTAGAAAATTCAAGATATACATTTTATTTGTCAGGTAAATATATTTAATACATGATATTTTAATCAAAATTGTTGTAGTCATTTTTGAGAAAATCAAAATTTTCGAAAATGTTTCTATGTAAATGGTAGTTGAGTGTTGGGGATTTTTCCCAAAGTCCTCCTGTCGTATCCCTGTAAGATATTTAACTTAAACACCAAGTTTGGTATTTTACGGATTCTTCGTGTTGAGCTATCATGTTCACATACATGAACATGTTTCTAAAAATGCTTTTTTTGGATTCAGATGGACCCAAAACATGTATTTCCGGTGAAATCCCGGTATTTGATTTTTTGGGTGGAATGCAATATCTTCTCTATACACTATGTACATAATACGTGTTGAGAAAGTAATAATTAGGAAATAGATACGCTCTAAGAAGTAGAACTGTGATGACTGATGATCAAAATGATTGGATTAGCTACTAATTTAATTTTCAAATATTCTCAAAATCTAAGTTTTAGGTTCACTAAGCAACATTTCAACATACCGAATGTCAAACTTGTACATCTTGCACTCAAAAACAAATGACAAAGTTTTGAGAGTGTCATAAGTGTATTCCCTATATCAGCTGCCTTGCGAAGTTCTGAACTTCTTAACCGATCTCAGAGAAAGTAAAACGCGCTTTATGGTCCCTCTTTTTTTATTACGCTTTAAAGCTTTATTTACGAAACAGAAGATTAAATTCTCGCAGCGAATAACTTATTACAATATCAGATATGCTGCAAAGCTTTTCTCGGATCTCTTA
Organism: Hymenopus coronatus; assembly: GCA_030762935.1. Lineage (NCBI taxonomy): Eukaryota > Metazoa > Arthropoda > Insecta > Mantodea > Hymenopodidae > Hymenopus > Hymenopus coronatus. Next base: position 14,011,851 of record CM060884.1, read on the forward strand.
AACTAACAACGTAAGGCTAGTTATCGAATTTAATGATCTCAATATAAGATTGCACAAAGCTTTAGTGATTACCAGGGCTAGGAAGTTCGTACCGTTCGCCGTTCCGTATATAGGTTGCGACCGACTATCTCGCCACATTAAAACAAGTCATTAATAATAACGCAGGGGGAGAGGTAAACAAACCCGTTGTCAAGTAAACAGTAATGTTTCCAGAGAACAAAAATGACTTATAAGCCATGACGTGTGTGTGCGCGCGCGTGTGTGTGTGTGTGTGTGTGTGTGTGTGTGTGTGTGTCACACACGGACACACACATACACGGACCTCTTTCCAAAAATGCTTCTTTTTTCATTCAGGGGGACCCAAAACACGTATTTCCGGTGAAATCTGGGTATCGAATTTTTGAGTGCATTACAATAACTTCTCTGTACACTATGTAGAGAAAGTAAAAATTATTCTGTTTTTTTTAACTTCACAAGAATACCTATTTGACAGAGAAAAGACAAGGAAAACAAGCAACTCCTTGTACAATAACGCACGCGGAGCCGCGGATTTTGCTATTAGAACAATAAGGAAAATTCCGCTAGGTATTGTTAAGTATAGCTGGGTATTCTTCGCTGTACTTGTTCACGTCTTTTAAAGCTTCACAAGCACCACTCTGAGGCAGACCACTTTCAGTTACTTAATACTATTGTCGTTAATTGCTACCACCATCCAGCGCTTCCCATTCATCTCGAGACCAATTCATTTGACGAATAAAAGAAGGGGAACTTCAACAAGTATTCCCTTGTGAACATTTAGCCTCTACTTGCTGTTTAAATAATATAATGTTTACTTTCTCTAGCCCCATATGTACAATGTACATAGGGATAGAGAAGGTATTGTAATGCACCCAAAAATTCGATACCGAGATTTCACCGGAAATATATGTTTTCTGGTCCACCGAGTCCAAAAAAAGCATTTTTAAAAAAAGGTCCGTGTGTATGTGTGTGTCTGTGGACAGCATAGCCCTAAAACGAAAAGGCCGTTAAATACCAAACTTGGTATTTAGGTTTAGTATCTTCCAAGGATGCGACACGGAGATTTTCAAAAAAAATCCCCTTACTAAAAACTACCATTTACTTGGAACAAATTTCGAAAAATTTTATTTTGTTAAAAATGGTTCTAACGATTTTGATTAATATCCCGTACATTAAAGCTATTTATGTCCGAAATAAAATGTATATCTCGAATTTTTGGGGAATAGCCTCTTAAGACCTCTTTATTCTGGATGAATTTTGTTTAACTGCTAAACCGTAAGAGATAGAAAAAAAAAAACTCACTACACAAAAAAATGTATATCACGACAAAACACACAATTTATGGCCTTTACGTTTTTGTTGTGGAGGTAACCGTTTCTGAGATATTCCTTGTTATTGGTTTCAATTGTGAAGTACTTAAACTTTTCTCAGACAGAAAGTGTCCGATTTTCTTTTGTTCTACTCCTGGCCAAGCAAAGAAGTGATTTGCAATGACAATCGCATAACGATAGCTTTTAAAACATTTGACAATCACTTTAGCATAGCGCATTCCCTTATTCTCTTCTATTTGTTAGGAACTGAGTAATAACATTCTGCTAATATGTATCTCGATTAGCATTGTGTACAAAGAAGAAGAATCTTTTGTAGGAGGTTTGTAGAGCAGCTAGAGAAAGTCATGCGAGTGTAACACATCAGATTTTTACTGAAACATCTGTCATTGATGCTATACACATATGATTAAATAAATCTTTTGATTTATAAACCTAACTCTTTCACGTGAATATATATTTTCACTTCTTAGATAAAAAAAGATGTGTTCCATTCACACAACTTTCTCCACATCTACCAAACAACTTATTGTTAGAAACCATATTCTTCCATCTACTTTAAGATAATCGACTTAAAAATTAGCAGAAATTCTCTTAATTACTTGATTCCATGTAATCAAAAGGGAAATAAGGACATAAATTCGGCTAAAACGATAATCAAATATTTTAAAAGCTGGTTGCCATGTGGGTCAAAGCCGTTTCTATGCAGGGTCAGGAGTTTACAACTTACCGCGTGACAACATTTTAAGTAATTTAAATCTGAAAAAATAACAAGGAATATCTCAAAAATGGTCAATTCCACGAAAAAAAAAACTCGTATATGATATAAAGTGTGTGTTTTAAGGTGTTGCACTTTTTTTGTGAAGTAAGCTTCTCCTACGGTTTACTAGTTATGCAAAATGCATTCAGAATAAAGAGGTCTTTAGATGCTGTTCCCAGAAAATTCAAGATATACATTTTATTTGCCATATAAATATATTTAATATACGGTATTTTAATCAAAATCGTTAGAGCCATTTTTGAGAAAATCAAAATTTTCCAACATTTTTCCATATGTAGGTTAGTTGAGGGTGAGGCAATTTTTTTTAAAAACCTTCATGTCGCATTCCTAGAAGATGCTAAACTTAAATACCAAGTTTGGTATTTTACCGACTTTTCGTTTTTGAGGTGTTTTCACGGACACACGGACACAAATAGACCTCTTTCTAAAAACGTCTTTTTTTTTTTTCTCTACGTGTACTATGTACATAGTGTTTAGAAATGGTATTGTATTGCACCCAAATATTTGATACCGATATTTCACCGGAAATACATGTTTTGAGATCCCTGAACAAAAAACAAATTAGAAAAATGTCCCTGTATCTGTGTCTGTGCCCGTGTGCAGCATAGCTGAAAAACGAAAAGACCCTTAAATACCAAACTTGGTATTTAAGTTCGGTACCTTCCAAGGATGCGACACGAAGATTTTCAAGAAAATCCCCCCACCCCCAACAGCACTTTACCTGGAAAACATTTTAAAAATTTTAATTTTCTCAAAAATGGCACCAACGGTTTTGATCAAAATCTATTATATTTAAGATATTTACTTGACAAATAAAATTGTATATCTTAAATTTTCTGAGAATAGCCCCTAAAGACATGTTTAGTCTGGATTAATTTTGCCGAATTTTGCGTAACTGGTACACCGTAACAGAGCAAAAAATCTTATGTTTCATTCACATGACTTTCTCTACTTGTGTGTAACAAATTATTGTTAATAAGCTTATTCTTCTATTTGCTTCAAGCTAATCTAGAAAAAAAATTAGCATAACTAGTTCTATTACTTGCTTCCTTGTAAGTAGAAGCGAAATAAGAAAGTGCCATAGGTTAAAGTGAAAGTCAAAAGCTGGTTGCTATGTGACTGATGTTGCTTTGTTTGTATGGACACGAGTTGACAAATTCCTGCATGAGAAAAGTACAAGTTTTTCAAAGCTGAAACCAAAAACAAGGAATATCTCAAAAACAATCAACTCCTCGAAAAAAATGTGTATAACATAAATTGTGTGTTTTAATGTGCTCTACATTTTTTGTCGAGTAAGTTTTTGACTATTTCTTACGGATTAGCAGCTATGAAAAATTTCTCCAGAATAAACTAGTCTTCAGAAGCCATCTCCGAAAATTGAAGATATACATATTATTTGTCAGGTATCTTTAATATACGATATTTTAATCAAAATCGTCACAGACATTTTTGAGAAAATCAAAATTTTCGAAAAAAGTTCCATGTAAAGGGTAGTTGGGAGTGGGGGGATTTACTTGAAAATATTCGTGTCGCATCCTTGGAAGATAGCAAACTTAAATACTAAGTTTGGTATTTAACGGTCTTTTTGTTTTTGAGCTATGCTTTCCACAGACACACAGACACACAAACGCACACACACGGACGTTTTTCCAAAAATGCGCTGTTTCGTTTCAGGGGACTCAAAACATGTATTTCCGGTGAAATCTCGGTATCGAATTTTTGGGTGCATTACAATACCTTCTCTATACACTATGTAGATATTACGTGTTGAGAAATTGAAAATTGCTTAACGGAAGATGTGGAGCTCATTAAAAGACACAATTTATATTATATACATTTTTATTCTGGAGTGGATAGTTTAAGAAATATTCCTTGTTATTAATTTCAGTTTTAAAAAACATATACATTCCTCAAACAGGAATTTGTCAACCGCTGTCCATACAAACAAAGGCACTTCAGTCACAAAGCAACCAGCTTTTGACTAATACTTAGGCCTATGCTACTCCCTTATTTTCCTTCTATTTACATGAAAGCAAGTAATAAGACTACTGCTGCTAATTTTTTCTGGATTAGCATGAAGTAAAATGAATAAGCTTTTTAACAACAGTTTGTTTCAGAGATGTAGAGAAAGTCATGTGAATGAAACACATTAGATTCTTTTTATATACAGGGGACCCTAAAACATATATTTCCGGTGAAATCTCGGTATCGAATTTTTGGATGGAATACAATACCTTCTCTATAGAGTATGTACATAATACGTGTACAGAAGGTAAAAATAGGATATGAACCGACTCGAAACAGACTATTTAAGGAATATAACCCTAATGGAAGTTCTGGGTAGGTGTCTCTAGGTTGCCTAACACAAAGGAAGTCTTCTAAGTATGCTGCTGTTTTACATCCACGTGCTAATAGCGCGACGGAAGGGTACATTAGGAAACACCTGCATACATATACACAGAAAAGAAACAAAGGCGGATATGACAAAGAGATTGTTGTGAGCCCATAATCCAAAGTATCTAGGTTCCACTGTCGTTGGCGGCATTCTAATTGTTCTTATGCCTCTTGTAAGGGGAAGCTAGTATTCTCTGTGTCATTTTTCATATTCAAGAGCGTCTGGCACCTTCATTTCCTAAGTCCTTCCTACTTCCCTCCGACGCATTGATTTCCAGACAACGGCCGACCCCGCAACAAGAGCATTTCTCTTTTAATTTAGTTGTATCTTTTGTTTACTGTCGAGCGCTTAGCATACTAAAAACATTCAGATGTGACCCAATCACACGGCTTTCTCTACATCTTATTTACTTCATGGTAATTGAAAAAAAAAATAGCAGATTTAGTCTTATTACTTGCTTCCTTGTAAGTAGAAGCGAAATAAGGGAGTACCATAGGTTAAAGTAATAGTCTAAAGCTGGTTGCTATGTGACTGAAGCTCCTTAGTTTTTATGGATAGGAGTTGACAAGTTCCTATATGAGAAAAGTATAAGTTTTTCATAGCAGAAACCAAAAATAAGGAATGTCTCCAAAACGACGAACTCACGAAAAAAATTTATATAACTTAAATTGTGTGTTTTAACGTGCTCTACATTTTTTGTGTAGTAAGTTTTTGTCTATTTCTTATGGTTTACCAGTTATGCAAAATTCAATAAAATCATCAAAACCGTTAGAGCCATTTTTGAGAAAATCAAAATTTTTGAAAAAGTTCCATGTAAAGGGTAGTTGGGGTGGGGTGTCTGTATATTCGTTAACAGTATAATTCAAAAGCAGAGTAGGATACGTATAAATTAGATTCTAAATTAATGTTCCAATAGAGGGGTGTTTCATAGCTAGCCACTGTACTAATTAAACTAAATGTAATATTTAAAGAAATGCTTGGATACCCCTTTTGAGTACATTGCATTATCGCAGTGGGTTCTGTCACATAATCACAATAATTGTGATAACAGTACTGAAATAAATAAACGGGTGCCACATGAAACAGGTCTGGCAGCACTGTCTAACCCATGCCGCTAAGTCAGTAGACGAAGGCGCATGCGTAGTGTCGACATGGAGTTATACAAATAGTGGCCAACCGTGATAAACAGCCCGCCGAGTGAAATTACCCCTTTGTTGTCTGTCGGTATCTACAAGTTCCGCTTGTTTTAAGCGTAACTATACAAATAGGGTTGTACTCTAGGATTAATTTCATGTTATACTAACCTTCAACCATAAACGACAAGTAATCAAGACGGTTTTATGTTGTAAAAATATATACAATTTTTGCCCTAAAATTGCAGTGATTTTTTTTAAATAAATAAAAGAGAAAATCGACATCTCTACAGTCAAATGTAACCCCATTAACTTCCAAGCATCACACCGATTATTTTACTTGGGCTCTCCCCGTCATTTACCACAATCACTGGGATTTTAACCTGCTTTTTGGCTTTGAATGAATGGCCAGTCCATTACCTATCACCTAACACTCATGGCCATTTGAACCACTTTTTTGGTAGTGCCTTTGGCAGCATTATGAAAACTGGTGTAGAAGAATTTGAACTTTTAATTGGGAAGAAAAATATTAATAAAAGATCTACATTTATTCTCATTTCTATTTCCTCTATTATTTTATACGAGGACTGTACAGGAAGCAGTGGCAAATATGGTCCCCACATTCACAGCAGGACGGGTATGAGCCAATACGATATAGAAGCGATCAGGTAGGCTAGTGTCGATGTGTGGTCGGGCTGCCAGTTGAGGGTGTGTTGTTGCTGTGTAGTGTTGAAGTGAACAGTGTCAAGTGCACCGCTCTAAAGCATGTTTACCTAAGGCGATCAGCGTTCGTGGATTAAAATCGAGGTTGCCCGTGGAAAAAATGCATCAGTGTTATCGAGGATTACGTGAAGCCAAGGGCGGGAATGCATTGCACGATGGATCAAGGCGTTTGCAGATCGGACTGAGACAGCGGATTTGCACCGCACAGGTCGGCCGTCCATTCCGCAAGATCAGATTGACATCGCGAGTGGTCTCGTTGCCATGGACCATCGAAGGACTGTCCGGGAGTTATCCCTAGAGGTTGGTCTCAGTCATCAAACTGTGTGGCATATCCTGACGAAATGTCTTCACCTGAGGAAAATTGCGTCCCGTTGGGTTCCACATCGATTCACTAAGGTACAGAAATGGCACCGGTATGCACTGGCTGGCATCCACCTTGACAGATACCGCATTTCTGCAGCGTATTGTCGCCATTGATGAGACGTGGGCACGAGCCTATGAGCCGGAATTGAAGCGTCAGTCGAATGAATGGCGTGACCCAGGTTCACCACGTCCACAGAATGTTTGACAGGAGCCCAGTCGGGTGAAGCTGATGCTGATTGTGGTATACGACTACGACGGGGTTATTCTTACGCAGGCTGTGCCTGAGGGACAAACCGTCAACATGACTACTATTGCCGATTTCCGGAGCGACATCTTCGTCCGGCTATGCGGCGCAAACGTCCAGGTTATTGCGAGACGATCACCCCTTAGTATTGCATGACAACGCACGTTGTCATGTCGCAAACAATGTCCAACTCTTATTGCAACGGTGGCATTGGAAAGTTTTGGAACACCCTCCGTCCTCACCAGACATGAGTCCTTGTGACTTCGACCTGTTTCCGAAGTTGAAGGAACCCCTCCGAGGCCGCCGATTTCCTGACGTAGCATCTGTAGTCCGGGCAATAGGGCGCTCCTCGCAGTCATCAGAGATCGCCTTGCCAACGCTCCCCAACTACTGCCCTACACTTGGCAAAAGGTCAGGGACTTTGCGGGAGACTACATTGAAGGAATGTTATGCAATTTTACTTGTGAGTTCAATAAATATTGTGTTCTTCCAATGTTGACACTTCTTTATTTACAGCCCTCGTATAATAATGTTATAGGTTTATTCCCAAATATTTTACTAGAACTCCAGTTTTAAACTTGAATTAAAGGAAAACCGGCATATGTAGTATACTAGAGGAGGCAACTAAGGGTTAAGCTGTCTTGCACACCCAATTGGACGCTAAGAACCACATCAGTTAAAGAGCTTACATAAATAAAACAAAACCCTTGCTCTTAGGTTCGATCCCAGAGGACATAAACTTTCTTTGCCATAAAATATCTTAAATTTAAGGCATTTAATCAAAATCATTACAACCGTTTTTTTTTTTAAGGAATATAATTTGGTGAAAAGATTGAAGTAGGGCATATATTTTGAAATGCTCGTGTGGCATCTTTGGAAGATGATAAACTTATGTACCAAGTTTGGTCATCATCCGCTTTGTTTTGAGCTATTCAATGAACAAACACATATACGCACACACCTATTCAGGGTTTTTCTAAACCCCTTTTCGAGGGCTCAAAGCATGTATTTCTGGCGAATTGCAGTGGGTGGATTGCAACACTTTCTCTTCATTGTAGATATATAGTGAAGAAATTAAAAAAAAAAAAATAACTATTTGTTCCATGCAAAGGGAAGTTTTAAATAAGGGAATTCTTGAAAATGTTTCTACTGCAGCTCTAAAAGATATTAGAATCTTCCTGAAATAGGAAGGTTGATATTCGTTTCACTTTTTACTTTCTCTATACGCACTATGTACATAGTGTATAGGGAATGTATTGCACTCCACCAAAAATTTCGATACCGAGATTTCACCGGAAATATATGTTTTAGGGTCCCATGTATCCAAAAAAAAATATTTTCAGAAAAAGGTCCGTGTGTGCGTTTGTGTCCGTGTGTCTGTGAACACGATAGCTCAAAAACGAAAAGTCGGTAAAATACCAAACTTGGTATTTAGTATCTTCAAGGGATGCGACATGAAGATTTTGAGAAAAATCCCCCCCCCCAAACTACCCTTTATATGGAACTTTTTTTGAAAATTTTGATTTTCTCAAAAATGGCTCCGACAATTTTGATTAAAATTTCGTATATTAAAGATATGTACCTGACAAATAAAATGTATATCTTGAATTTTCTGGGAATAGCCTCTGAAGAGTAGTTTATTCTGGATGAATTTTACTACATTTTGAGTAACTGCTAAACCGTAAGAGATGGACAAAAACTTACTACACAAAAAATGTAGAGCACGTTAAAACACATAATTTATCCTATATACATTTTTTTCGTGGATTTCGTCGTTTTTGTGACATTCCTTATTTTTGGTTTCTGGTATGAAAAACTTATACATTTCTCATACAGGAATTTGTCAACTGCTGTGCATACAAAGAGCTTCAGTGACATAGGAACCAGCTTTTGATTATCACTTTAACCTATGGTACTCCCTTATTTCGTTTCTACTTACAAGGAAGCAAGTAATATGGCTATTGCTGCTAATGTTTTACTGATTAGCATGAAGTTAATAGAAGTATAAGCTTTTTAAGAATAGTTTGTTGCAGGGATATAGAGAAAGTCATGTGAATGGTACACATCAGATTTTTACTTATGAGTTATGCTTTCCCAATCTTAAAAGAAAGTACTTATATATGGATTCCGGGATGCTTCTGATGGAATACACTACCTCTACCAAGCATTGAAAGTAACGGAGAAGCTTGAATTCGCCAACTTATAAAATATCAAATCCTATACTTTTCATAAATAAATTTAGCATTTAAAGTCTCTTGACAAATATTCTGGTGGAAGGCGAAATATTATATGGTACGACTATATTTTGATAAAACACAATTGTTTACTTTTTATATAACAAGAAGAATTATTGAATAGCAGCAGATTTGCATCACTAGAAACCAGTGATCAATAAGTTAAAGTCGGAGAGGTCCATAGTGATTCCTGGCAGTTGCCTTACAACGTGACGGCTCCGTCACACTGTTGCCACGTCGTCTCATCAACGGCTACAGCAGGACAATAAGCCATTTTCAAACTAGCTAAAACACTAGCACCCTAGCACGCAGCACAACAGTACACCACAACACGTAGAAAAATCTGATGTCTTTCATTCACATGACTTTCTCTACATCGCTGCAACAAACTATTGTTAAAACGCTTATGCTTCTTATTACTGCATGCTAAACAAGAAAAATTAGCAGAAATAGTCTTATTACTTGCTTCCTTATAAGCAGAGGCGAAATAAGCGAGTACCATAGGTTAAAGTGATAGTCAAATGCTGGTTGCTATGTGACTGAGTTCCTTTGTTTTTATGGACAGGAATTGACAAATGCCCATATGAGAAAAGTACAAGTTTTTTTCAAAGCTGAAACCAAAAAGAAGGACTATCTCAAAGATGAATATATCATAAATCCTGTGTTTTAATGTGCTCTACAGTTTTTGTACGGTAGATTTTTGTCCATCTCTTACGGTTTAGCAGTTATGTAACATTACTTAAAAGTCATCCAGAATAAAGTAGCCTTTAGAGGCTATTCCCAGAAAATTCAAGATGTACATTTTATTTTTCAGGTAAATATCTTTAATACACGATATTTTAATCAAAATCATTAGAGCCATTTTTTAGAAAATCAAAAATTTTGAAGAAGGTCCATGTAAAGGGTAGTTGGGGTGGAGGATTTTCTTGAAAATCTTTATGTCACATCCTTGGAAGACACCAAACTCAAATACCAAGTTTGGTATTTAACGGTCTTTTCGTTTTTAAGTTGTGCTGTCCACATACACACACGCACTCACCAATTTTTTTTTTTATTCAGGGGTACCCAAACCATGTATTTACAATGAAATCTCGATATCGAATTTTTGGGTGCATTAAAATACCTTAAATAGCGCAATGCAAGCGTCATCGTAAACTGCATTGAGGAATGTATGTTACATCTTGCAGCAGGGAAGACATCATAACTTACATAGAAGGAATCTATTGGCACAGACACACCTCGAATCAGCTGAAACCCTGCGCTGGCTGTCAGGGATCATTATGGATCTCCCCGAGTTAATTATAGTCTTAAAAGTTTGAGGTTTATATAAAATAAACAAAAGACTTGGCCAAGGCAGCATGGCAAACTCAATCTATTTGCACATTCTGTACCTCGTTTCTATTCCAATTAGTCATAAAATTCTTATGATTATTGTAACAGCTGGTTACCAGTTATGCGTCTGCTGGGATAACTCAAGACCGGTTTCTCAGTTACACTTAAGTCGAGGCTTTAGTAAGTTATAAACGCCACTTAAGGGGAGTCGAAATGGGGTTTTCGTAATTGTTTTCTTTTTTCATGTTTTAGTTGTACATGTATATACCAAACTTGGTATTTATATTTGGTATCTTCCAAGGATGCGACACGAAGACTTTCAAGAAAATTCCCCCACCACAAACTGCCGTTTACAAGGAAAAAATTTCGAAAGTTTAGATTTTCTTAAAAATGGCTCTAACGATTTTGATTAAAATGTCGCATATTAAAGATATTTATCTAACAAATAAAACATATATCTTCAATTTACATGGGAATAGCCTCTGAAGCTTATTTTATTCTGGATGAAATTTACGGAATTTCGCATAGCTGCTAGACCGTAAGAGATAGATAAAAACTTACTATACAAAAAATGAAGAGCACATTAAAACACACAATTTATGTTATATACATTTTTAATGGAGTTGATCGATTCTTAGACATTCCTTGTTTTTTGTTTCAGCTTTAAAAACAAACATTTCTCATACAGGAATTCGTCAACTGGTGTCCATGCAAACAAAGGAACTTCAGTCACATAGCAACCAGCTTTTGACTATCACTTCAACCTATAGTACTCTCTTATTTCGCTTCCACTTACAAGGAAGCAAGTAATAAGACTATTTCTGCTAAATTTTTACTCGATTAGCATGAAGTAAATAGAGCATACGCTTTCTAACAATAGTTTTTTGCAGAGATGTAGAGAAAGTCATATGAATGGAACACATCAGATTTTTATGTGATTCGATTCACTCGTTGCATTCAATATCTTGGCTATGTTCTTGTAAACTCTATTTCATTAACAACTATATTTTTGTAAGTGCACGGCCACCTGGTATACGTTATCTATGATATTTGTAAGTATCCCAAGTGGCACTGAACGGCGAGGCCAATGCTTTACTTTCCTCCAGAAGGAAGCCATGCCAAGGAGTTTTAAGCCCGAAAAATCCATCACATTCCTCCGGGAAATCAAAGGCTACCATGCTACCCTTACACCACCGAGGGCGACACTTGGTGAGAGGCAAGCAGTCTGCCCTTTGACACGGCGCCACTAAATATAATAAAAACCCAAAAGTAGATACGAATCTGAACTACTTCTTGGAATTATAATATTTTCCTTCAGATATTCTCGTGAGCGACACTAAATATAATAAAAACCCAAAAGTACACCCGAATCTGAACTACTTCTTAGAATTACAACATTTTCCTTCAGATATTCTCGTGAGTGCCACTAAATATAATAAAAAAACCCAAAAGTAGACCCGAATCTGAACCACTTCCTGGAATTGCAATATATCTCTTCAGATATTCTCGTGAGCGCCACTAAATATAATAAAAACCCAAAAGTAGACCCGAATCTGAACCACTTCCTGGAATTGCAATATTTCCCTTCAGATATTCTCGTGAGCGCCACTAAATATAATAAAAACCCAAAAGTAGACCCGAATCTGAACCACTTCCTGGAATTGCAATATATCTCTTCAGATATTCTCGTGAGCGCCACTAAATATAATAAAAGCCCAAAAGTAGACCCGAATCTGAACCACTTCCTGGAATTACAATATTTCTCTTGAGATATTCTCGTGAGCGCCACTAAATATAATAAAAACCCAAAAGTAGACACGAATCTGAACTACCTCTTGGAATTGCAACATTTCCCTTCAGATATTCAGGTAAATGACTACAATATAACTTCTGTTAACCCAAGCGAAACCTTTGTCGAGTATGTTTTTGGATTCAGGGGGACCCAAACATGAAATCTCAGTATCGAATTTTTAGTGTGATAGCTCCAAGCTGGTGCAAAACTTAATTTGTTTTCACTGAATATCAGCATTCTGTTCGCGCGACTCATCTGTTAATAACTCTACTACACCACCAAAATATAACAGTGGCACACGCTTTGTCGAAGTTTCATATTTTTACTTTCTCTACACCACTAGGAACATAGTGTATAGCGAAGGTATTGCATTCCACTCAAAAATTCGGTATCGAGATTTCACCGGGAATACATATTTTGGGTTCCCCTGAATAAAAAAAAGCATTTTTGGAAAAAGGTCCGTGTGTGTCTGTGGACAGCGTAGCTCAAAAACGAAGAGACCGTTAAATATCAAACTTGCTATTTAAGTTTGCTATCATTGAAGGATACAACACGAAGATTTTCAAGAAAATTCCCCCACCCTCAACTACTCTTTACATGGAACTTTTTTCGAAAAAATTTAATTGCTGAAAACCGGCTCTAACTATTTTGATTAAAATAACTTATTGAAAAACGGCTCTAACTATTTTGATTAAAATAACTTATATTAAAGGTATTACCTGCCAAATAAAATGTATACCTTAAATTTTCTGGGGATAGCCTTTGAAGACTATTCTGGATGAATTTTACGGAATTTTTCATAATTGCTAAACCGTATGAGATACACAAAAGCTCACCACACAAAAAATGTAGAGCACATTAAAACACACAATTTATGTTATATAATTTTTTTAGGAGTTGATCATTTTTTAGATATTTCTTGTTTTTGGCTTCAGCTTTTAAACACTTACACTTTCTCATACAGGAATTTTTCAACTCGTGTCCGTACAAACAAAGGAACTTTAGTCAAATAGTAACCAGCTTTTGGTATTCACCATAATCTATGTTACTCCTTTATTACGCTTCTACTTACAAGGAGGCAAGCAATAAGACTATTTCTGCTAATTTTTTCTCGATAAGCATGAAGTATATAGAAGCATAAAGTTTTTAACAATAATTTGTTGCAGAGATGTAGAGAAACAATATGAATGGATCATATCTGATTTTTTAATAATAAATTGTGGGTTTTTCTTCTTCCATTCATCGATCCATTCATTCTGCTCATATGTGTGTTTATTTACTTGTTCACGATAAATTTAAAGAATTATCAGACTGAAAATGACATCTTGGAAAACGTATGTCTGCATTTAGCATTCCAATTACGGTCTTTTTTTAAAAGGGTTTCGTGGTTATTGCAATTTCCCTGGACCGCTGTCAAAGGCACAAAGCAGGTCATGATTCAATATTATGCTGCTGCCCATAGGGAAAATATTATTCGGCGCACACCACGTGTTAAACACGGCGTTATGACGTGTAGGTCCCGCAGCGTATGACGTGTAACTTACAGTCACCAATCATACAAATATTGAAATTAAAAGGAAAGCTGCCTGTTGAGCTCCTTTATGAATTGCAACGAGTAATATAAATAACATGTATATGGAGGAGAACAGCGATTAGTTAGCTTCTCGTAATGCTCTCAACCACGCCATGAACTCTTTTCAGTGCATTATGCAGTTTAGATACAGTTTAAACAATCTTATGTGTTCCATTCACATAACTTTCTCTACATCTCTGCAACAAATTATTCTATTTACTTCTACTAATCGAGAAAAAATTAGCATAAAGAGTCTTATTATTTGCTTCCTTGTAAATAGAAGCGAAATAAGGGAATATCATAGGTTAAAGCGATAGTCAGAAGCTGGTTGCTATGTGACTGAAGTCCCTTTGTTTGCATGGACAGGAGTTGACAAATTCCTGTATAAGAAAAGTTAAGTCTCTAAAAGGTGAATCCAAAAACAAGGAATATCTAAAAAAAACTATCAAGGAAAAAAATGTATATAACATAAATTGTGTGTTTTAACGTGCTCTACATTTTTTTTTTTTTTTGTGTGGTAAGTTTCTATCCATCTCTTACGGTTTAGCAGTTACGCAAAATTCTGTAAAATTCATTCAGAATAAAGTACTCTTCAGAAGATATTCCCAGAAAATTCAAGATATACATTTTATTTGTCAGGTAAATATATTTTTAATATTTTAATAAAAATCGTTATAGCTATTTTTGAGAAAATCAACATTTTCGAAAATGTTTCCATATAAAGGGTAGTTTGGGGTAAGAGGATTTTTCTCAATATCTTCGTGTCGCATCTCTAGAAGATACTAAACTTAAATACCAAGTTTGGTATTTTACTGACTTTTCGTTTTTGAGTTCACAGACACAGGGACACACGGACACACACGGACCTTTTTCTGAAAATACTTTTTTTTGGATTTAGGGGACCCTAAAACATATATTTCCGGTGAAATCTCGGTATCAAAATTTTGGGTGGAGTGCAATACCTTCTCTATACACTATGTACATAGTACATGTAGAGAAAGTAATTAGAGAAACACATGCTTGAACCAAAGCCAAAAATAAAATAGTGAGGCAATGCAATTTTTGACAGTCATATGTTTGTTTTAGAGTATTGTTTAAAACTACAATGAAGTTCTAAACATTTGTTAGTTTTTCTCTGAATAAATTAGTGAAGTTGAACATTTTGTGGAAATCAAAGTGAGTGCTCTTTTATTTTTTGATTTATCGTTTTTCAGAAACAGGTTTTAAGAGAAATCTGCGATATAAAAATGTTATTTTGTGTTCTCTGAGGCTAATACAGAAGAATGAAACATCTTTCGCATAAGCTGTTGTATAGATTGAAGATGGTCAATCCATTCGCTCTGTCTCCAGGATTCTTCCTTCTGTCATCCAGGGCTTGGAAATGAATATGGAGTTTTATTTATAGACACTGCCTAACTACTCTGGTTCTCAGTCAGTTCTGTGTGGGCGTCAAAGACAGCTTAATTTTGCTCGGAGGCCTTTTTTTCAGGATTGAGGTTCTTTTATGTGTCGTAAATCTACAACGCGGGACCAACGGCTTTACTTCCCTTCCGAGGGAAGTCATACTAAGGATTTTTAAGCAACTCCATCGTCCTCCGCTTGGTTTGGACCCGCGACTTTGGGTGTATGAAGTTAGCATGGTAACCATTGCGCCAGTGAGGGCGACATAGGGCTTGAAGACGATATATAGGGTGTTAATGAACTATACCGAAATATTTTCACAAAATATGTACATTACTTACCCTGTTGGTACCTATAAGTTCGGTTTGTTTTAAGCGTAATTATGCAAATAGGTTTGTAATCTAGGATTAATTTCATGTTATAATACCCTTCAACCATAAATGACAAGTAATTAAGACTTTTATCTTATAAACATTACAATGTTTGCCCTAAAATTGCAGTGATTTTTTTTAAATAAAAGAGTAAAACCCTCATAGCTACAGTCAAATGTAACCCTATTCTTCTAAGCATCACACCGATTATTTTACTTGGGCTCTCCCCGTCCTTTACCACTTGCAACATTAGGCTTTGAATGGATGGCCAGTCCATTACCTATCATTTAACACTCATGGTCATTTGAACTACTTTTTTGTTAATGCATTTGGCAGGATTATGAAAACTGGTTTATAAGAATTTAAAATTTTAATTGGGGAGAAAGAGATTAATAAAGGATCTACATTTATTTTCATTTCTATTTTCTCTATTATTTTATATAATAATGTTATAGGTTTATTCCCATATATATATATATATATATATATATATACTAGAATTCCAGTTTTAACTTGAATTAATGTTAAAAATGGTATATATAGTATACTAATGCAGGCAACTAGATAATCATTAGTAAATGATAAGAAATTATTAATTGGAAAAAAAAATTAATAAAGGATCCACATTTATTTTCATTTCTATTTTTTCTATTATCTTATTTAACAATTTTATAGGCCTATTCCCATAGTTAAATAAGTAATTTGAGTAGGATATTTATGGCCTGTTTATTGAAATTCCGAAGTGACGGCTATAAGTGTCTGAAGTTCCAGTACGCCACTGGCTAATTTATCGACCATTCGAGAGTATAACACGAAAACCGAAGCGACATATTACAGCGTACCTCTCTAGCGTAGTGGTTATGATACTGGCTTTCAAGTGAAAGATAGTTTCCGAGTTCGGGTCTCGTTCACGTATCGCGGCACTTCGTCTGGAATGAAAAAAATAATAACAAAAATTTACTCTATGATAGGAATCGAACTCATGACTTTTGGGACAGCAGCTTTCCGCGTTACGCATTAAGCCACCAGAGCAGTTGTAAAAGCGCCTCCAGAGTAGGCTACATAACACAAGAACGTAGTTAATGAATGCTCAGTGTCGTACTGTCAAGTGATTAGTTCGAGATTTTACAGATTTTTGCGACATTAAATCTTGAGAACGCTAGTAACGAGCTGCTAAAAATCGATATTTCTATATTCGGGCAGCAGTTTTAAAGACCCTCTAAGCCATTTTGTCAACCTGCTTAGCTTTAACACCGACTTATCAGCACCTGATACCCACACGTTTAACGCTATGTAGTTGCGTTATGTTTATCCGGGGACCATTCATCGCCGATCTTATATCAGTCACGTGCACAATCTTGGAAATTTGTTCGGTGTAGTTCATTAACATATTGTATAGAGACATGCGGGTTCAAGAGGCGGCCCGGACAAGGCGTAAGAAGAAGACAGCAAGCAGTAGGTACAGGATAGATATATTGTGTTAACAACTTTGCGCAGACGCAAATCTACAGACAAAGATCTACAAAATGGCGTACGAACAACAACTGGAGTGGTGATTTCTGAACAAACAATAAGAAACAGGCTGAGAAATGCAGGGTTGAGATCTAGAAGTCCATTAAAGCCCCTCGTTTGACACGTCAGCACAATGAAGCTCGTCTGAGATTTACTCAGAATCATATCAACTGGCAGCTCCGCCAATGGAAGGCTGTTCTCTTCACAGACGAGTCAAGGTTTAAATTGACGGGTTGTGATGGCCGTACACGTGTATAGAGACGTCCTGGTGACGTCTTGTTGAACTGACAGATTTGGAGGCGGCTCGGTTATGGTTTGGACTGGCATTACTGTTGAGTCTCGGACAGAGCCTGTGGCTGTGATGGCCGTACACGTGTATGGAGACGTCCTGGTGACGTCTTGCTCCAGCCGCTATTGTTGAACTGACAGATTTGGAGGCGGCTCGGTTATGGTTTGGACTGGCATTACTGTTGAGTCTCGGAGAGAGCCTGTGGTTGTGATGGTTGTACACGTGTATGGAGACGTCGTGGTGAACGTCTTGCTCCAACCACTATGGTTGAACATGACAGATTTGGAGACGGCTCGGTTATGGTTTGGACTGGCATTACTGTTGAGTCTCGGAGAGAGCCTGTGGTTGTGATGGCCGTACACGTGTATGGAGACGTCCTGGTGACGTCTTGCTCCAGCCGCTATTGTTGAACTGACAGATTTGGAGGCGGCTCGGTTATGGTTTGGACTGGCATTACTGTTGAGTCTCAGACAGAGCCTGTGGTTGTGATGGTTGTACACGTGTATGGAGACGTCCTGGTGACGTCTTGCTCCAGCCGCTATTGTTGAACTGACAGATTTGGAGGCGGCTCGGTTATGGTTTGGACTGGCATTACTGTTGAGTCTCGGACAGAGCCTGTGGTTGTGATGGTTGTACACGTGTATGGAGACGTCCTGGTGACGTCTTGCTCCAGCCGCTATTGTTGAACTGACAGATTTGGAGGCGGCTCGGTTATCATTTGCACTGGCATTACTGTTGAGTCTCGGACAGAGCCTGTGGCTGTGATGGCCGTACACGTGTATGGAGACGTCCTGGTGACGTCTTGCTCCAGCCGCTATTGTTGAACTGACAGATTTGGAGGCGGCTCGGTTATGGTTTGGACTGGCATTACTGTTGAGTCTCGGACGGAGCCTGTGGTTGTCCCACGGCACATGAATGCTACTGTAATAACATTATCCTTCAACATGTCTGCTGCTTATGAAGTGGACCCTAATTTTCTTCTACAGCACGGTAATGCTAAACCCCATACAGCACGGAATACCAAGAATGTCTTACAGAATGTCAAATTCAGTTTATGGACACAGTCCTGACCTCAATCCAATTGAACATCTGTATGATAAGCTGGAAACACAACCTGAGAGAACTCACAAATGCTCTCTCTGAAGAATGGGAGTAACCCCCCAAATTTCTATTAGAGGCTGGTGTGAAGCTGCCACGTGGTGTTATACAGTTATTGCAGCTCATGGAGGACACACCAGGTACTGAGTGTTGGAATAACCATGGAAACATTCATTAGTAAACAATGTAATATTATATTTCCAGTTTGTTTTGTGCATCAATCATTAATTTGATCGTATTGCCACTCATATGAAACAAAAATGTATTACAATGCATATCATAATTTTACACAGTTCTTCGATCTATAATTACAAACTACCAAAAATTGCATTGTATCAATATTTGTTTTGGGACAAAGTACTCTGAGATGGTAAAAAATAACATGATTTGTTTAGACACTAATAAAACCTCTAGTATTTATATTTTCAGAAAATGTATACTTTTGGGAGGTTAAAAAATGTAAGCAATTTAAATATAATTTAAATGTTAGTCTGCATTTCTTTAAAGGTGTTATGCACTGCCGCTTTTTAGAACATTTATTTCTTTAAATTCAGTTCTCTCAAAACAGTATTTTTGGATACTTATCTACCTTTTTCTCAGAAACTATGACAGCTGGAAAGCTTAAATTTTCAGCACACACAAATATATATAATACATAATTGAACTTTCTGAACACCAATCATGATGTTATAGTATATATTGATCATATTAAGAAAGCAACAGCATTGCAAATTTTCAGCATTTTTATTTTTTTGAATTTGCAAGTATATTTTTTTTAACATCTACTCAAATTGTATCAGCAAAATAATTGAGTTTCAGAAGATAACTGATTATACAAAAAACAGGAATGTAAAAGTGTGATTACGTATTGCAGGTAGTATAACAGAAAAAGGTACATGAATTCACATGTTTTAAAGACATTTTATTACTTTTCTGTAGAATGAAATGCTTTTTATAGACTCAATCACATAAGATATTAATGCAAACAACAACTTGAAATAAATATCATGAATTATAGAGTAATCCATACAAATTTCTGGAAAAACAATTGAATACTTTAAGAGCAGTGGTAATTTAACTCTCTTAAGGTGTAATTTCCATATGTACGGACTACCTTGATTTACTTTGTATTGAAATGCTTATACATTGAAATACGTTTTCATTTCAAGATGCGTATTTTGAAAGTTTTCCTTTTTTGCTTTGTAAGAAGATTGGTTTCCTTGCTCCATTAGCTGAGATGTGGATGAGTCGCCTATTTCACAATGGCGTCTACAGTCCTAGCAGTACATCACCTCCCCCCTCCCGAGGCCCCCCCCCTTGCTGCCCTTGTGCCGTGGACACGGATATTGGGAATTTGATATAGGTGTAGTATAAGAAGCCAACAAGAAATTGGAAAACACAAAGGCGAGGCAAGAATTTACAATGATATACAGTGGACACCGAACACAAAGTTCTGGATATCCGCTCCAATATGGAATACATAGGCTATGAATAAATAAACGCATACGAACGTATTATATGACCGAAAGGAAAGGCTAGGTAGCTACACGGTTTATATGTAAAGGATAGCCAGAACATGTTATAACATTCCATCTAATATGTTAGGTTCAAGAAGTGAATATATTCGGATCCCTGAAATTCAATCGATACGCTTAAATTGGTGTATTTTACCTACTTTAACTCCATCATCGAGTATGGAGTAATATTCTGTGGTAATTCAGTGACTAGTAAATGCATATAACGGATACAGAAGAAAACTATATCTACGAATAATCTGTAATGCTTAAAGCAATCATGAAAAGAACTATTTCAAAAATTGGGCATACTCACCTTACCTTGGGTTTTTATATTATCCGTTTTAAAATGTTATGCAGTTAATCGAACTAGTTTTATAACAAACATGGAAATTCATAACATTAATACTAGACAAAAGGGATATATTCATCGTCCCAATGCCAATCTTTGTTGCTTTCAGAAAGGTGTTTATTATGAAACAATCAAGATATTTAATGCTCTCCCCAGTGATCTCAACGAAAATGTTGGGAATTTCAGGACCTTTAAAGCTTCTCTTAAGGAGTATCTTTGCAATAAATCATTTTACTCTGTAGATGAATATTTCAGTGACAAATCTGTCTAACAATACCATAATAATCATTGTATTTATAAGTATTACAATGTATTGCATTTTGTGTATATTGGTGTATATTCAAATTACACTATGTACACTTTGAATTGCACGAATGTGTCAAATGAATCTCTTTAGTATTTAGCAATCACACAAGGGCTGTAAAGCCTGATGCTTTGATATTTTACACTCTAGTGCATAATTTTAAATTTTTGCATTGTAAACTCTATAAAATATTTGTAAATATGTATTGTAATTTGTTGACATTTATGAGAGCACATAATACAATAATCATATTTTAGTTTATATAATTACTAGTAGTAACTATTATGTCGATAATTAGAAAACTATCATCTGACATTACATCAGTGTTACATATAATGAAATTATATTTATTTAAACACTTTAACATTAATTTTTGATAATTTTGTTTTATGTGCATGCAAAAAAGGAAGTACATATGCTTTTATACAGCACATTAAGTATAGTGCAATGGCGTTCAGGCCGAAAAAGCAAATGATGTCTACTTTGCTTTTTATAACCCATGCTTCTAGCACTAGAGATTTATATACTGTTTTTTTTTCGTAATATATAAACATATGTATACATGTATATCCCTTGACAACTTCTATGTTCGTGACTTCCTGGCCTAAACGAACCTACAGAATGCATTCTAATGTAATCTAATCAAATTCTGCCAAATCGCTTTAGCGAATTCTAGTTTTCAATCATATCTAGAAATAGCTGTGTTTATTTTAATTTATATAATTAAGTTGTATTTAGAATTAACTTATTACTTTATCTTCACGTACTATCAACCTAGAGTAGAAAGAATGAGATGTATTCACCCAAAAATTCTACACCGGGAATATGTTTTGCATCCCCCTGAATCAAAAAAAAAATGTTTAGAAAAAGGTTCATGCATGTGTGTGCGTGTGTGTGTGTCTGTGGCCAGCATAGCTCAAAAACGAAAAGACCGTTAAATACCATACTTGGTATTTAAGTTGGTATCTTCCAAGAATGCCACACAAAGGTCTTCAAGAAAATTCCCCCACCCTCATCTACCCTTTACCTGGAAATATTTTAGACAACTTTATTTTCTAAAAAATGGCTCTAACGGTTTTGATTCAAATCCCGTATATTAAAGATATTTACATCCCAAATAAAATTCATGTCTTCAATTTTCTGCCAATAGCCTCTGAAGACCTCTTTATTCTGGATGAATTTTGCCGAATTTTGCTTAAATGCTAAACCGTAAGAGATAGGCAAAAACTTACAACACAGAAAATAAAGATCTTGTCAAAACACACAATTTATGTACTTTACATTTTTGTAGTGGAGATAACTGTTTCCGAAGTATTCCTTTTTATTGATTTCAGTTATGAAACACTTATATTTTTCTCGAACAGTAAGTGTCCGTTTTTCTTTTGTTCTACAGCTGGGTAAACAAAGAAGGGATTTGCAATGACAATCACATAACGACAGCTTTTAAAACATTTGACTATCGGTTTAGCCTAGTGTATTCCCTTATTTTCTTCCTACCTATAAGAAACTAAGTAATAAGAACATTCTGCTAATGATATCTCGATTAGCAAGGTGCAAAAAGAATAATCTTATGTAAGAAATTTGTAGAACAGAAAGAGAAAGTCATGTGAGCGTAACACATCACATTGTTTTATATAAAATGTTATAATGATAAACTATTGCAAACGAAAGTTATTGTGTAACCGTGCAATTTTATGTCATTACCTTTAATTTGTATTATTATTGGTTCAAAAGGATGTTCTACGTATAAACGATGAACGATGAACGAATGCAAAAGAATATTTATAATCTTGTTTCCTTAAGGAAAGAACAAATGAGCTAGGAAAGCATTCTCTCCTGTTATTGTTTGAAAAATGTTGCTTAGAGATGCAGAAAAAAGAAGAAGAAATCTGATGTGTTACACTCACGTGACTTTCTCTAGCTACTCTACAAACTTTTTAAGAAAGATAATTCTTCTTTTAAGGCCATGCTAATCGAGAAAACATTAGCAGAATTTTATCACTCAGTTCCTTATAAGTAGAATGGAACAAAGCGAATGCACCAGACTAAAGTGATAGTGAAATGTTTTAAAAGCTGTCGCTATGCGACTGTCATTGCAAACCGCTTCTTTGCTTGGTCTGGAGTAGAACAAAAGAAATACCCACACTTCAGTCTGAGAAAGTATGAATACTTCACACTTGAAATTAATGACAAGGAATGCCTCGCAAACGGTAAGTTCCATGGAAAAAATATATATATATGACATAATTTGTGTATTTTAACAAGATCTACATTTTTTGTGTAGTAAGTTTTTCAATCTCTTACGGTTTAATAGTTATGCCAAATTAAGCAAAATGCATCCAGAATAAACAGGTCTTTAGAAGTTATTCCTAGAAAATGCAAGATATATATTTTATTTGTGATAGAAATGGCTTTAATATATGGTATTTTAATCAAAATCGCTAGAGCCAATTTTATGAAAAACTAAACTTTCGAATAATTTTCCATGATAAGGGTAGTTAGGGGTGGGGGATTTTCTTAAAACTCTTCGTGTCGCATCCTTAGAAGATACCAAACTTTAATACCAATTTTGGTATTTAACCGTGTTTTCGTTTTTGAGCTATACTGTCCACAGACATCCACACACAGATCCGTTTCTGAAAAATGCTCTTTTTTTTTTTTTTTTTTTTTTGGATTTAGGGGGTCTAAGACATGTATTTCCGGTGAAAACTGGACATCGAATTTTCGGTGGAATACAATACGTCTCTATCCCTATGTACATTGTACATACGGGGCTAGAGAAGGTAAAAAACTACATAGTGTAATGTCGTTGAATACCACGATGCACTTAGTGTCAATTAAGAGAATAGCTAATATTTTAAACGAATACATCCTTTAAGAATATACGCGTTAAATTAGTTGAATCTTTGTTTCTCAAAGACCAAGACTGAAATGAAAAGTTATTAGTTAATTTTAAAACATCTTGTTTATTCGATAGCAAGTTACTTCTTGTACTAATCACCTGAGAAAAGATTCCATTCAAATTAAAATATGAATTAAAAAAAATCTGATGTGTTCCATTTACATGACTTTCTCTACATCTCTGCAACAAATTATTGTTAAAAAGCTCATGCTTCTATTTTCATTCATGCTAATCGAGAAAAGAATAGCATAAATAGCCTTATCACTTGCTTCCTTGTAAGTAGAAGCTAAATAAGGGAGTATCATAGGTTAAAGTGATAGTCAAAAGCTGTTTTCTTTGCGACTGAAGTTCGACAAACCTGAGAAGAGACAAGAGTCTACTTGGTAGAAATATAAAATTAAGAAAATTAAATACACACGAACCAACAAATCCGTTACAAGTGTTAGGGGTATGAGTGCGTAGGTTTCGCGTGCTGGGAGATCCAAATGTGACGAATAATAAAGTCCAAAATAACGCATTTGATTGAACACATTGTCTGGAGACAGAGTAGGGCTTAAGAGCCGAATGTTTTGTTTTGGTTTGCTGCCAGATCAATGTTTTGATTCAGTTCGTGCTTGAAAAACGTGCACGTGTGTTTATTATTAGCCATGGTGGGGTGCTTTTCTTTCAAGCTGTCCGATCGTATTCAGGAGACCTGAACTAAAAGCTGCGTAAGAGGCCACGCATTTGATTTAATCTAATGATCAAATATAAAGCAAATCCAAATGTGGTTTATGGAAATATTTCATTCAGGTGTATCGTGGAATAATTAAATAAAAGCCACATCTTTGCTAAACAGGAAATTTATTAATGATCAATAAGTACAACAAAAACAATATATGTTCATTTACAGAACATCTGCCCAATCTCTAGGGCTGCTTCAAATACACGTGTGCAAATATCATCAATAATAGTAATCTCGTCATGGCACACTTCACTCTTTAACCCTTTTAGTGCCAGCTGAATAACAAAATGCTGTCTGAAAAGTGCCAAGCAATTTTAGGCGAGAATGCAGAGTTTTAAATTTATAGCAATAAAATGAGTACCAAATGACATAGAGAGCTAAATCTTTATTTTAATTTTCAGTAAACCCTTTTGTTCAGTAAACCCTGTATAATATGCATTTCATATATGAAATGTCTCTTTAAAATTTTTAAAGATTGAAAACATAAGAACATTTTGAAAATAAAATTAGAATTCCGAAAATAATAAATAATTAAGCATTCAGAAGCTCACTATACAGAATTTACTAAACAAACCTGATGTGTTCCATTCCCATGAGCTTCTCTACTTCTGTGTAACAGATTATTGTTAATAAACTTATTCTTCTATTTACTTCAAGCTAATCGAGAAAAAATTAGCAGAAACAGTCTTATTACTTGCTTCCTTGTAAGTAGAAGCGAAATATGGGTTGTATCATAGATTAAAGTGAAGTCAAAAGCTAGTTACTAGGTGACTGAAGTTCCTTTGTATGGACACGAACTGACAAATTCCTGTATGAGAAAAGTACAAGTTTTTCAAAGCTGAAACCAAAAGCAAGGAATATCTCAAAAATGATCCACTCCTCGAAAAAAATGTATGTAACATAAATTGTGTGTCTTAATGTGCTCTTCATTTTTTGTGTGTTAAGTTTTTGTCCATCTCTTACGGTTTAGCAGCTATGCAAAATTCTTCCATAATAAAGTAGTCTTCAGGGGCTATTCCCAGAAAATTCAAGATATACATATTATTTTTCAGGTAAATATCTTTAAAATACGATATTTTAATCAAAATCATTAGAGCCATTATTTAGAAAATCAAAATTTTCGAAAAATGTTCCATGTAAAGGGTAATTGGTGGTGGGGGGATTTTCTTGAAAATCTTCGTGTCGCATCTTTGGAAGAAAATAAACTTAAATACCAAGTTTGATATTTAACGGTCTTTTCGTTTATGAGCTATGCTTTCCTCAGACACACAGACACACACACGGACTTTTTTCCAAAAATGCTTTTTTTGTTTTCAGGGGGACCCAAAACATGTATATCCGTTGAAATCTTCGTATCGAATTTTTGGGTGGAATACAACACCTTCTCTATACACTATGTACATAGCACGTGTAGAGAAAGTAATAACAACCTGCTTTGGTCCAGTGTTTTATTTTTAAAACACAAAAAATGAATTCACCTAACCTGAAACTGCAAAAGAAAATCACCAAAAGCACACACATAAGTATATTACCATTGTTAAATGTCGCCCTCCGTGGTGTAATGGTTACCATGCTAACTTCATATACCCAAGGTCGCGCGTTCAAACCCGGTGGAAGACGATGGATTTCTTTCGGGCGTAAAAATCCTTAGCATGGTTTCCTTCGGAAGGGAAGTAAAACCGTGGGAGACGTCGTAGATTTACGGCTCGTTAAAGAACCTCAAGCCTGATAGAGGCCTCTGCGCAAAATTAAGCGGTCTTTCACGGCCAGTTTAGAATGGGACGCTGAGAACCACAGCAATTAAACAGCGTCCATAAATAAAACGTCATTTCATTTTACCACTATTAATGAAAACGTAATAGGATGCAAATGTAAGGTAGATTACTTTGCAATTTAGCACTAGTGTTGTTGCGTAGTTGAATAGTTGCTTCACATTCTGTTCGTCGTCTGGTTGTACCTCCCTGTTGATAAGTGCCCCGATTATTTGCACGTGTACGAGGTACGCTATTATCGGATGCATTTTTATCGTTGAAGCTAGAATATATATCTTCCCCTCTTACGTCGAAGCTCTTTCAACAAGATACAAAATCACTCGCTTTCTTGTAATACATCGCGAACTGAAGCTCTTATTTCCTCTTCGGTTTGTAATCTTTGGCTAGACGACGCCATGAATCAACCAGGATAAACAAACACCAGCTAGAGATATTAAATTTGAAGCTAATTTGGCACTTTCGAGTGAACATAAGGTCCCTAAACACTCCAGAAAACATTTCTCTGTGGCTATGACGTAGAAAATACACAGACTTCCCCGATGGAAAGCGTTAAAACGTATGAAAACGGCATCATGTTTAGAATCATTGTCGTTGACAATTTTTGTAGAATATTCAGATCACGATTAGATCGTGATTGGCACGAAAAGGGTTAAATTTTCCCAGAAATAATAAACTAAAGAATTAACCTTGTCATAAGATTTGTAAAGACTGCCATAGTTCTGAATTCATTTAACGTATCTGAAATACTAACAAAACTAGCTGTTACCCAAGGTGTCGAAGCACAATATTAAAGTCAACAATCCTAACCTTCCGCTCTACACACAACGCCCAAAGTGGCACAGTTGCCAAGTGTATAACCACGACTTTATTCCAGTTCCTTAATATCATTTTGTGGCTAAACGATTCCTTTAGCAACGAATGGTAAAAATACCAATAACTCGTCTAGACACTCTATTTGCACAAGTAGACAATGAAGTAGAGGTGATATATTCGCAATCAAACATTTTACCAATTTTGTTGTTTACACATTTTAAAGAAAATTGTATAAGAACTTTCAACATAACGCCAGAAAGTTGCCCTTGAAATGTGTGCACTCATATGTCTAATACCATTTATGTTGCCCTCAAAACCACATTTCGAGAAACAACTGCATCATGATAACACTCAAAAAATCCTAAGGCTTTGAAAACTACAGACCAATAACAAAAGATATCTCGAAACGGGTTAACCCCCAAAAAATAGTTGTATTACATACACTTTTTAAAGATATCTGGAATTTATATTAAGTGCGTTTTGGTCTTTCTAATAATTTACCGGTTAACACAATGAATTGCGTTTCGCAGAAAATTTAACATTGCGATTTTGTTAGTATAGACATTATCTTAAACTTACGACATTTTAATAAAACTTGTTAAACCTAGATGGTTTCCGTAAAAATTTGAGTGGAGGAGGGAGATGTTTAACTAGAATCGAATATATTCAAAAGTTACTATTTTTATCCACTGCATAATAGATATAGAAGATATTGTATGTATTTTATCGGAAATTCCATACCGAGGTTTCAGCGGAAATATATCTTTAAAGCCCTCTTATATTATATTGATATATAATTAGAAAAAATCCGCATGCCTGAGCATTGAATGTGTGTGTGGGGGGGAGGGAGGTGGCTATATCATTGTGAACAGTATAACTCAAAAACGAAATATCGGATATATACTAAACTATATAACATATACATATATTCGGGATACTGGCCTAAAATAACATACCCTAAACTAAATTTGGTTTAAATCCTTATACATTATGTTAAAGTACGCGATTGCATGTTGTTTAGAACCTCCGAAATATTAGCAAGCATTTTATACAAATAAAAATATTGTGTGTTCTATTTACATGATTTTTCTCTACATCTCTGCAACAAATGACTGTTAAAAAGCTTATGGCTTCTATTTACTTCGTGCTAATCGAGTAAAAATTAGCAGAAATAGACTTGTTACTTGCTTCCTTGTAAGTAGAGATGAAATAAGGGAGTAGCATAGTTTAAGGTGATACTCAAAAGTTGGTTGCTATGTGACTGAAGTTCCTTTGTTTGTATGGACAGGAGTTGACAAATTCCTGTATGAGAAAAGTTTACGTTTTTAAAGCTGAAACCAAAAACAAGGAATATCTCAAAACGATCAGCTCCACGAAAAAAATGTGTATAACATAAATTGTGTGTTTAAACGTGCTCTACATTTTTTGTGTGGTAAGCTTTTGTCCATCTCTTACGGTTTAACAGCTATGCAAAATTCCGTAAAATTCATCCAGAATAAAGTAGTCTTTCCCAGAAAGTTCAAGATATACATTTTAGTTGTCAAGTGAATATCTTTAATATACCATATTTTAACCAATATCGTTAGAGCAATTTTTGAGAAAATCAAAATTGTCGAAAATGTTTCCGTGTAAAGGATAGGTGGCTGCGGGGAATTTTCTTGAAAATCTTCGTGTCGCTTCCTTGGAAGATAGTGAACTTAAATACCAAGTTTGGTATTTAACGGACTTTTCGTTTTTGAGCTATGCTGTACATAGACACACACACTTAACTTGTGTAGTCATATCGGTGGTTACGATATGAGAAACAACTGATGGTGTTATAGCTCGTTGCACTGAGATTTGGTCTGTGGTATCGTACAAGTGTGAATCTGTGTGAATTAAATGTATAAGGTTTGGCAGAGTTTACCTATATCGTGAACAGAAGAACGTCGAGTTGCTCAAAGCTCAATGAACCATGTATCAATTTAAACATTTGAGTATCATTTCTGCCATTTCATTCAGTCACAATTCCATATGACCTACTCAATTAAATAAATCGGCCGCGCCGTGGACAAGCGGTAGGACACTCGCCTCCCACCTAGATGGCCCGGTTCGATCCCAGGCGACCAAGAATTGTGGTGGACAAATCGGCGCAGGGGCTGGTATTCTCCGAGTTCTCCCGTTTCCCCCGCAAAGGCATTCCAGCGGTGCTCCATCTTCATTTCATGTATCATCGCCTGTGGTACGACAAGAAGTAAAAATCTGATGTGTACCATTCACACGACTTTCTCTATATCCCTGCAACAAATTAGTCCTAAAAAGCTTATACTTCCATTTACTTTATGCTAATCAGAAGAAATTAGCAGAAATAGTCTAATTGCTCGCTTCCTTATAAGTAGAAGCGAAATAAGGGACAACCATAGGTTAAAGTGATAGTCAAAAGCTAGCTGCTATGTCAATGAAGTTCCTTTGCTTATATGGATAGGAGTTGACAAGTTCCTGTATGAGAAAAGTATACGTTTTTCATAGCAGAAACCAAAAATAAGGAATGTCTCAAAAACGACGAACTCCACGAAAAAAAGGTATATAACATAAACTGTGTGTTTTAACGTGCTCTACATTTTTTGTGCAGTAAGTTTTTGTCCATCTCATACGGTTTAGCAGTTATTCAAAATTCAGTAAAATTCATCTAGAATAAACTACGCTTCAGAGGCTATTCCCAGAAAATTCAAGTTATACATTTTATTTGCCAGGTAAATATCTTTAATATACGAAATTTTAATCAAAATCGAGCCATTTTTGAGAAAATCAAAATTTTCGAAAAAAGTCCCATGTTAAGGGTAGTTGGGGGAGGGGGGATTTTTCTTAAAATCTCTATGTCGTATCCCTGGAAGATACTAAACTTAAATACCAAGTTTGAAAATTTAACGGCTTTTCGTTTTTGAGTTACGTGTTCACAGACACACGGACACACACGGACACACACACACACACACGGACCTTTTTGTGAAAACGCTTTTTTTTTTCTTTTTTTTTTTTGATATTGGGGACCCTAAAACATTTATTTCCGGTTGAAATCTCGGTATCGATTTTTTGGGTAGAGTGCAATACCTTCTCTATACACTATGTACATAGTGCGTATAGAGAAAGTAAAATAGTCATTAAACATTACAAAAAATACTCGACTAAAGCATTAATCACCAAAGGATGCAAGAAATATGCCATCTTCATGGATGATGAAGCCACCTCCCTCAAAAAGCTCTAGATTTTTTTAACCTTTTAGCATTAAACACGCGCACACATATTCGTCCCACATTTGTACTTCTATAATTGTGTTTGAAAGGGAATAGCTCTTGATTATAGAGCAATTTCGGCTCAAAACGGGAATAAAATCCGAGATCTCTGAGTTCAGAAAACAGTGCGCAGGACACACGTACACATAAACAAATTTAGTAGTGCGTATTGCTGACAAAATTTTAGGTTAAATGTTATATTGCTTACATCACTTCTATATTAAGGAATGGTAGTATAGTTACTCGTAGTTTCTCCCTAATGTCAATTTAGGTGTAACAGTTTTATATGTCTACCCTCAACTTAAAAATATTACGTAGGGCCAGTCACGGTAAGTACACAGGATTTTCGCACAAATCTTTGCAGATCGTTACACAGCATCTGTGTTCCATATCACCTTCACATCAATGGCAATGTTCACGTAATCAACGTAGCCAAAGTGATGTTGTGAACTGGCCGTGTACAAAAGAATAGAATATGGTCAAATACCTGATATACAGCCTTAGTCACTCATACAATAAAACTCGTTGGTTATGAAAAGTTAGAAATTAATTGCCAAACTTTCTTCTTTCTCTCTCTCAGCAGAGAGCAAGGTTTGCAGAGATTTATCGCCCGGTTTTAATGTGCTTTAAAATCTGCACGAATCGTAGAAAACTTTTTAAACAGAAAGGAAGTGATGGCGATTCTGGCTAGAATGAATTTGAAGTAAGAGCTGGGCTACATATATTTACACATTATAATGTAAAACTGATCCCTCAGGGGCTCACCTTGGTGAGTACGGGGAGTAGCGCCCCCGAGGTGCCTGAGCTACCCAGTGTTCGGGGGTATAACCGGACCACCCTGCTTCCTGGGGACATAAATAAGGAAGCCTGGTCCTCCAGGTTGGGGGTTAAGCATTAGGTTAACAACCTAATCTTGTAAAAAAGCTATTGTTACGAAACCTGCAAAAAAGCCTCGGAATGATTTAATGTTGGCGACCTGGAACGTAAGGACAATGCTGAAACCTGGGAAAATGAAAGAAATAGCAAATGAAGTATTAAAATATAAATTAGATGTGGTAGCGCTCCAAGAAATAAGATGGGCAGGGGAAGATAGAATAGATAAGAAAGAATACACAGTATTATATAGTGGACCTAAAAAAGCTGGACTAAATGGTACAGGATTTATTATCTCAAAGGAAATCAAAAAGAGCCTAATAGAATTTAAATCAATTAGTGAACGAATCTGTAAAATACGCCTTAAAGGTAAATTCAGAAATATAACTATATTATCTATATATGCACCTACAGAAGAGAAAGATGAGATAAAAAAGGAAGAGTTTTACGAAAGCTTAGAAAATACATGTAATTCAGTAGGAACTTATGATACATTGGTGATACTAGGAGATTTTAATGCCCAAGTGGGGAAAGAAGACTATTTAAATGGAGTGGCAGGGAAACATTCACTACATCAAATAAGTAATGAAAATGGTAATCTACTTGGACAATTCGCAGTTAGAAATAATATGATTATTAAAAGTACCTGCTTCCCTCACAAAGAAATACATAAAGGAACGTGCAAAATGCCAGGCTCAGATATAGTAAATCAAATTGATCATGTGCTAATTAAAGCAAGACATACATCATCAATTATAGATGTAAGAAGTTGTAGAGGCCCAAATTGTGATTCAGATCACTTTTTGGTTAAAGTGAGAATGAGAATAAAAATAAAGAAGATGGAGAGAGTTCAAGAGAACGAACATATACAATGGGATAGAGAAAAAATAAAAGATAAAGAAGAAAAAAAGAAATATCAAAAGTTAATGAGCAGCAAATTAAATGAAAAAGGAACAGAAGAAGGTGTAGAAGAACAATGGGAGGTAATAAAGGAGACAGTAAAAGAGGTAGCAAAAATAAGTATAGGTGAAAAGAAAATGGAAAGAAACATAGAATGGTATGATAAAGAGTGTGAGCAAGCTATAGAAAAAAAGAACATGGCTAGGAAAAAAATGCTCCAGGAAGAAACTAGAAATAACTATGAAGAATACCGTCAAAGAAGAAGAGACGCTAATAACATATGTAAGAAAAAGAAAAGAGAATATTGGAAAATGCAAACCCAAGAAATAGAAACGCTGATTCAACAGAGTGAGATAAAGAAATTCTATATGGCATTAAAGCAAATGAAACAAGGGAAACAGAATAAAATGAAAGAATGTCTAAGCAAGGAAGGTAATGTTCTTGGAGAAGATAAAGATATACTGGAAAGAT
This sequence comes from Hymenopus coronatus, assembly GCA_030762935.1. Taxonomy (NCBI): domain Eukaryota; kingdom Metazoa; phylum Arthropoda; class Insecta; order Mantodea; family Hymenopodidae; genus Hymenopus; species Hymenopus coronatus. The sequence goes on from CM060884.1 coordinate 14,044,335, forward strand.
GGGCTGAGTACTACAAGGAATTGTTAAATAAACGACAATCAATAAATAATCAGGAACAAGGAGAGAATGAAAATGGAAATGAACAAAAAATGGAAGAAGAAGAAGAAGAAGAAGAACCGGATATTTGGGATGTTAAAATAGCAATACAGAGCCTAAAGAATAATAAAGCACCAGGAGAAGATGACATAATCGCTGAGCTAATTAAATATGGTGGGAATGAAATTATGAAAGCAATACATAAGTTAATATTAGAAATATGGAGGAAGGAACAGATGCCTGAAAGCTGGAAGACAGGCATAATATGCCCAATTTATAAAAAGGGTAATAAATATCAATGCCATAATTATAGGGGAATTACATTGCTAAATGTAGCATATAAAATATTTTCAAGTATTTTAAATAATAGAGTGAAAAAATATGCGGAAAATGTATTAGGCGAGTATCAATGTGGATTTAGAAGTGACAAGAGTACGATAGACCAGATATTTGTAATACGACAAATAATGGAAAAATTCTATGAGCATGGCATAGATTTATGCTTTCTGTTTATTGACTTTAAGTTTGCATTTGACTCAATTGACAGAGAAGTTCTCTATAACACCTTACAATGTTTTAAAGTGCAACCGAAAATAATAAGACTAATAAAAATGACAATGGAAAATACAAAAGCCAAAGTGAAAGTAATGAATAAATTAAGTCCGGATTTTGATTATAACACAGGAGTAAGACAAGGTGATGGACTATCGACGACTCTATTCAACCTAGCCCTGCACAGAGCAGTAGAAAAAATAAATACTAAAGGAACAATATTTTTTAAGTCTAGTCAGATATGTGCATATGCAGATGACATATTGATTGTGGCAAGAGATAGGAAAATGTTAGTTGAAGTTTATGAAGAATTAGAAAGAAGGTCTAAAGAAATAGGATTAGAAGTAAATGAAAAAAAAACTAAATACCTGGAAATGACAGCAGACAAAAGCAAAAGAATAATTGAAAATCTAGTAGTTGGAGACAAAACATTTGAAGGGGTATCCAAATTTAGATATTTAGGAGCGCTTGTAAATAATGATAACAATTTAAACGAGTGCATAAAAGAAAGAATTCAAGGTGGAAATGCAGCCTATTATGCAAATTTAAATCTATTAAAAAATAGGCTTATTAGTACAGGGACAAAATACAAGATCTATAAAACGCTAATAAGACCAATAGTAACGTATTCTGCAGAAACCTGGACCCTAAACAATGTAGATGAAGAAATACTACGAAGATTTGAACGGAAAATACTTAGACGAATCTTTGGACCTGTAAAGGATAAAGACCAATGGAGAATAAGATATAATTATGAGATAGAAGAACTAATTAAGCAGCAAAATATTGTGAAATTTATAAAGGCACAAAGAATAAGATGGCTAGGACACATAGAGAGAATGACAGAAGATAGAATGCCAAAAAGAATATTGAAAGGAAGACTGTACGCTAGAAGAAAAAAAGGAAGACCAAAAACAAGATGGTTAGATGATGTGATGGAAGACCTAAGAAAAATTGGAATCAGAGGGTGGAAAAGTAAAGCAGAAGATAGAGATATGTGGAGGAGGATTGTGCAGGAGGCCAAAGCTCACCAAGGGCTGTAGAGCCAGAAGAGAGAGAATGTAAAACTGAAATGCTGTATCGATTATTTCGGCTGTTTATTCATACACAAAGATGATGTGGATCAAGATAAATATTAGTGTGGTTTTGTTACTTAGTTTCTTCAAAGTAGAAATAATATAAGGACTAAAGCGATAGTCTCTAAGTGATGCTGTTGAAATTCGCTTCTATCTTATGAGAAGGATGAAAAAAACATAATCACATAACTTTCTCTACCTATTCTGCAAAAAAGCGTTCTTAAAAAAGCGTATTCTTCTGAGTAGGTTTGCACAACTGTTTTACTACGTACTATGTACATAGTGTATAGAGAAGGTATTGCACTCCACCAAAAATTTCGATACCGAGATTTCACCGGAAATATATGTTTTAGAGTCCCCTGTATCCAAAAAAAGTATTTTCAGAAAAGGTCCGTGTGTGTGTCCATGTGTCCGTGTGTCCGTGTGTCTGTGAACACGATAACTCAAAAACGAAAAGTCGGTAAAATACCAAACTTGGTATTTAAGTTTAGTATCTTCCAGGGATGCGACACAAAGCTTCTGAGAAAAACCCCCCCACTCCAAGCTACCCTTTACATGGAACTTTTTTCGAAAATTTTTATTTTCTAAACAAATGGCTCTAACGATTGTGATTAAAAGGCCATATATTAAAGATATTAATAAAATGTATATTTTGAATTTTCTGGGAATAGCCTCTGAAGACTATTCTGGGTAAATTTTACGGAATTTTACATAACTTCTAAAGCGTTAGAGATGGTCAAAAACTCACCACACAACAAATGTAGAGCAATTTATGTTACATACATTTTTTCGTGGAGTTGATTGTTTTTGAGATATTTCTTGTTTCTGGTTTCAGCTATGAAAAATGTATACTTTTCTCATACAGGAATTTTTCAACTCCTGTCCATACAAACAAAGGAACTTCAGTCACATAGCAACCGGCTTTTGACTATCACTTTAACCTATGGTACTCCCTTATTTCGCTTCTATTTTCAAGAAAGCAAGTAATAAGACCATTTCTTCTAGGGTTTTTTTTTCAATTAGCATGAAGTAAATAGAGGCATAAGCTTTTTAACAATAATTTATTGCAGAGTTGTAGAGAAAGTCATGTGAATGGAACACATCAGATTTTTATTACACATTTCCTTGTAAATACAAAGGAGTAAGGGAATAAACTAGGCAACAATGATATTTTAAAATCTGTTTGCTGTGTGATGGATAACAGTCTTTGATTAACCAGGAGAGAGAGTCAGAGAGAGAGAGAGAGAGAGAGAGAGAGAGAGAGAGAGAAGAATGAAAGAAAAAACCGGTTAATGCATTCCATTTTAAAATTGAAACCAATACTTAGAAATCTCGGAAATGGTTTAGTATACACACATACATGGGCCGCGCCGTGGTCGAGTGGTTAGACCTCTCACCTAGAGGGCCGTGGTTCGATCCCAAGCGACCGCATGTGAGATTTGTGGTGGACTAAGCGGTTTCTCCGGGTACTCCGGTTTCCCCCGCCATTCCCCGCAAGAAATAATCAGGGCATCCCATCCCAAAAGAGTATACAATCCCAGCGAGAGAATGAAAGCACAACATAAGGCATTCCTACCATATATAGAGAAAGTCACAGATCATATTGGTAGGCTACTAGAAAAGGTCAATATTAAACTTTTTTTCAAGCCAACTATGAAAATAAAACAAAACTTGAGATAGGCGAAGAACAAACGGGATCCTCTATCCTCGCAAGTAGTATACCGCATACCTTGCGGCTGTGGTGAAGTCTTCATTGATACCACCAAGCGGAGTACACCCACAAGAGTAATTGCCGCTTGGGACATACGGAAAAGTCAGCAGCTACCGGCAAAGGTCTATTTCCTCTGAGGATGCCCCACGGAATGGCGGGCGAAACGTCAGGTGCTGATACGTCTACTGGAACACCGCCTAGAAGCCCGGAATCAACATTTTATTGGACAGATGCCGGCCATGAAAGCCTAAACACTCATATTAAACATCAGGTTTGGAATTTAACCGATTTTCGTTTTTGAGTTCTGTTGTCAACAGACACATTGTAATGTCTGTGTGTTCACAGACACACATACCCTTTTTGAATACAAGGTACTCTAAAACGTGTATTTCCAGTTAAATCTCGGCATAGAAAATTTGAGTGGAATGTACTATGTACTAAGTAGAGAAAATAAAAGCAATTAAAAGAAAACTCAAGTACTCAGGTACATTTTTCATGGCATTTCCACCGTTCCGTTAATTAGATACGTGGCTAATATAGTATATCTATACAGAACGTATGAGAATGCCTTGCTTCGAACGCCTAGATTATTCGTATCCATTGTCACACCTGTATGTTGGCGGACACCTGTGCCGGTGGCAAGCTCTTTGAACATCCTAGTTGTAATAGTTTTACCTCTTTAACGGGACACGTGTTCTGTTGGAAGGTTCTTTGGCGCCGAAATCCGTATTCCCACACCGAGTGATTTGTAACAGTTGCGGTGGTTGGCACATGTAACTGCAACTACAAGTTTCCAGTCACGTGACTGAGAGGCACAAAAAGGTTTCACTTGGAATGCATCGCGTGCAACAGTTGAGTGAGTAGCGACGGGAAATTCGTAGCGAGCTGTAATCGCCGCCGCAGCGAACATTGACAAGAAACTATACGTGCTACAAAAATCTGATGTGTTCCATTCACATAATTTTCTCAACATCTCTGCAACAAATTAATGTTAAAAAAATTATGCTTCTATTTACTTCATGCTAATTGAGAAAAAATTAGCAGAAATACTCGTATTACTTGATTTCTTGTAAGAAGAACCGAAATATGGGAGTACCACAGGTTAAAGTGATATTCAAAAGCTTTTTGCTATGCGACTGAAGTTCATTCGTTTGTATGGATACGAGATGACAAATTCTTGTATGGGAAAAGTATACGTTTTTATAGCTGAAACCCATAACAAGGAATACCTCAAAAACGATCAACTTCACGAAAAAAATGTATGTGACATAAATTGTATGTTTATTCATGATCTACATTTTCTGTGTTGTAAGTTTTGTCTATCTGTTACGGTATACCAATTACGCAAAATTCAATGAAAATCATCCAGAATAAAGTAGTCTTTAGAGGCTATTCCCAGAAAATTCAAGATATAAATATTATTTGGCTTGAAAATATATTAAATATAAGAGTTTTAATCAAAACCGTTAGAGCCATTTTTGAGAGAACCAAAAGTTTCGAAAAATGTTCCATTTTAAGTGTAGTTTGGGGTAGGGATGTTTTCTTAAAAAGCTTCGTGTTGCATCCTTGGAAAATACCGAGTTTGGTTCTTAACGGTCTTTTCGTTTTTAAACTTTGCTGACCACAGACACACACACATACACACACGACCTTTTTCCAAGAATGCTTGCTTTTTTTATTATTATTATTATTATTATTATTATTGTTATTATTCAGGGGAACCCAAAACATATATTTCCGGTGAAATCTCGATATCAAGTAATTAAGATAATTTCAGCTAATGTTTATCTCGATTATCATAAAGTAGATAGAGGAACGACTTTAACGATAATTTGTTAAAGTGATGTAGAGAAAGTCATGTGTTTGGAACACATTAGATTTTTATTTATTTGTGTTTGTAAGTTTTTTACTTTATTTAGCCATGTACGATGTACATAGGGATAGAGAAGTATTGTATTCCACCCAAAAATTCGATACCGAGATTTCACCGTAAATACATGTTTTAGGACCCCATGTATCCAAAAGAAGCATTTTCAGAAAAAGATCTGTGTGTGTGTCCGTGTGACTTTGAACACGATAACTCAAAAACGAAAAGTAGCTAAAATACCAAACTTGGTATTTAAGATTAGTATCTTCCAGGGATGCAACACGAAGGTTTTGAGAAAAATCCCCCCACCCCAAACTACCCTTTACATGGAACTTTTTTTCGAAAAATGTGATTTTCTTAAAAACGGCTGTAACGATTTTGATTAAAATATCATATATTAAAGATATTTACCTAGCAAGTGAAATGTATATCTTGCATTTTCTGGGAATAGCTTCTGAAGACCTGTTTATTCTGGATGAATTTTGCTTAATTTGGCACAACTAGTAAACCGTAAGAGATAGCCAAAAACTTATTATACAAAAAATGTAGGTCTTATTAAAATACACAAGTTATGTCATATACATTTTTCTAGTGGAGCTTACCGTTTTCGAGGTATTCATTGTTATTAGTTTCAGTTGTGAAGTACTTATACTTTTCTCAGACGGGAGTGTGCGGTTTTTTTTTTTTTTTTTTTTTTTTTTTTTTTTGTGTAATCTACTCCTGGCCAAGAAAAGAAGCGATTTGTAATGGCAATAGCATAACGGCAGCTTTTAAAAATTTGACTATTGGTTTAGCCTAGTGTATTCCCTTATTTTCTTCCTACTTATACGGAACTAAATAATAAGAACATTGTGCTAATGAGTACCTCAATTAGCAAGGTGCAGAGAGAAGAAGAATCTTATGTATGAAGTTTGTAGAACAGCTAGAGAAAGTCATGTGAGTGTAACACATCAGATTTTTTTTATTAAAATAGGTATATACTGAATCGTAATGTTATAAAAACAGAATGATAATGTTGGCTGTGAAACTGCAATGAATTAAGAAGTATTAATAAACTCATATTACTTATACCATTTCGATATAAAGCCACTTTGAGAGTTTCTGTACCCAAAAGACACAACTCTTGCTTCACACGAGAGGTCGGATGCGAGGTACTTATGATTCGCCACGGATATTATTCATCTTTCCTGGAATCTGAAACATCGCTACAAAAGATTTTATAGTCATTGAATAAAAGGATTTTGGGCAAACATTCGGTTAGGCAAGAGAACTGCGGATGTTCCTACGGGGCATGTTTTATCTCAAAATGTATGTATTGTGCGCCCTTTCCGCCGGTGAAACGATCTCCTACATAAATCGAATTGGCTTGTTCGTATGCCAGGAAGGAAAAAATAGAGTTTGCGAGACCGCAGCCCCCCCCCCCCCGTGTGTAACGTATTTGCCGTCCAGGCACATTTCTCCTGGGACAAGACGGTCTCTGGCCTTCACTTCCTGCTCCACTACACATGCCAAAGGCTGCCCAAATGCTTCCAGATTTCAAAACGTGTATAACACATTTGCACGCCTCAATCATGTTATTGAGGGACCTCATATTTTCTCTAGCACGTATGCACAACAGTGGATAGAGAAGCTATTGCATTTGACAATAATCTGATGTGTTCCATTCACATGACTTTCTCTACATCTCTGCAACAATTATTGTTAAAAAGCTTATGCTTCTATTCACTTCATGCTAATCGAGAAAATAATTAGCAGAAATAGTCTTATTACTTGCTTCCATAGGTTAAAGTGATAGAAGTTGTTCCTAGGTTTGTATGGACAGGAGTTGACACGATCCCTAGCGACCGCAGGTGACATTTGTCGTGGACAAAGCGACGATTTTCTCCTATTTCCTCCGCCATCGCATTCCACTGGTGCTCTATCTTCATTCATGCATCATCAGTGTCACCGCCTGCGATATCATAAGTAGTTAAAGCGGGTGTTAAACACTACCAAAAGTTGACAAATTCCTGTGTGAGAAAAGTATAAGTTTTACAAAGCTGAAACCAAAACAAGGAATATCTCTAAAACGATCAACTCCACGAAAAAAATGTATATAACATAAATTATGTGTTTAAACGTGCTCTACATATTTTGTGTGGTAAGTTTTTATACATCTCTTACGGTTTAGCAAAACTCTGTAAAATTCATCCAGAATAAAGTAGTCTTCACAGGTTATTCCCAGAAAATTCAATACACATTTTATTTGTCAGGTAAATATCTTGAATTTACAGTATTTTAATCAAAATTGTTCAAGCCATATTTAGGAAAATCAAAATTGTTCATGTAAAGGGTAGTTAGGTGTGGGGGCATTTTCTTGAAAATCTTCATGTCGCATTCTTGGAAAATACCAAACTTAAATACCAAGTTTTGTATTTTACCGACTTTTCGTTTTTGAGTTATCGTGTTCACAGATACACAGACAAACACATGGATTGAGGTGGACCCAAATCATGTATTTCCTGCGAAATCTCGGAATCGAATTTTTGGGTGCAAAAAAATACCTTCTCTATACACCATGTGCATAGTACGTGTAGAGAAAGTAGTATGGAACGTATGCAATGCAGCCTCGTGTGTCTCGCCTGTGTTGAAACTGGATATTTTAGTTGTAGGGTAAGCCGCGGCCACAGTTGAAACAACTGAGTCAGTCACTGCAACCAAAGGGAGGATAATTAATAACCAGGGATTCTGTGTGTGTTATGTGCATTGGGAAGCTGCGCCTCTGTTACGCTGTAATGTGGTATTAGCGGCTTTGCTTATCCTCGTATTTCCATATTTACTTTAGAAATGTTGCCTATTTATTTACATTATACTTATAAACGCATAAAAATCTGATGTGCTGTATTTACATAACTTTCTCTACATCTCTGCAACAAATTATTGTTAAAAAGCTTATGCTTCCTTTTACTTCATCCTAACCGAGAAAAAAAATATCAGAAATAGTCTTATTACTTGCTTCCTTGTAAGTAGAAACGAAATAGGGAAGTACCATAGGTTAAAGTGAAGTCAAAAGCTGGTTGCTATGTGACTGAAGTCTCTTTGTTTTTATAGACAGGAGTTGACAAATTCCTGTATGAGAAAAGTATAAGATTTTCAAAGCTGAAACCAAAAACAAGGAATATCTCAAAAACGATCAACTCCACGAAAAAAAAATGTTGTAACATAAATTGTTTTAACGTACCCTACATTTTTGTGTAGTAAGTATTTGTCTATCTCCTACGGTTTACCAGTTATACAAAATTCAATAAAATCATCCAGAATAAAGACTATTCCCAGAAAATTCAAGATATACATTTAATTTTTCAGGTAAATATTGTTAATATACGACATTTTAATCAAAATCGTTAGTGCCATTTTTGAGAAAATCATAATGTTCGACATATTTTCCATGTAAAGTGTAGTTTGGGATTGGGGGGATTTTCTTGAAAATCTACGTGTCGCATCCTTGCAAGATACTAAACTTAAATACCAAATTTGGTATTTAACGGTCTTCTCGTTTTTGAGCTATGCTGTCCAAAGACACACACACACACACATGGACATTTTTCCAAAAATGCTTTTGTTGGATTCAGGGAGACCCAAAGCATGTATTTCCAGTGAACTCTCGGTATCAAATTTTTGGATGCAATACAATACCTTCTCTATGTACGCGGTACGTGTAGAGAGAGTAAAACTGTTTTATAGCGTTGTATGTATAACTACTTTGTCTAGTATCTTATATCTCAGACTATGCATCTGAGTCGAGTGGACTGTTAGTCATCAATTCGTTCATTTGTTTGTATGGACAGGAGCTAATATTTTACTGGATTAGCATGAACTTAATAGAAGCATAAGGTTATTAACAGTAATTTGTTGCAGAGATATAGAGAAAGTCATTTGAGTGGAATACATCAGATTTGTTTTCTTATACCTTTTGAAGGATATGGTCATATTTTAGGTGAAAGTGTGCTTTGTGGCATTGACTTTCAATCATAACTAATAATTGTTTATTCCTCTCATTGCTAACGACGGCTACCCATTTTCTTTCAAGACGCAATTTGCAGTGAATATTGGTTTCTTCCCTTGATGCAGCATTGTTTTCTCCTTTAGGAGAGTCGAAATGCCAATTTTACTGTTTGACACATTATCTCAGCAACTATTTAATATGAGCTAAATTTTTCAAAATATATTCAGCAATACCTTTACTGTTGATTGATGAAAAATAGAATACTTCTGTTTTCATTAGAAGGAAAGGTATGATATTTTTTAAAAAAAAACTCTAAAATATTATTGAAAAATTTTAATTTTTAAATTTAAAAAAAAATAAATTATCCATATACATAAGAACTTATAAAGCCTATTTAGGTGCAAATGTGTGATAAACATTTCAACCCTTTGTGTCCGTTTCTGACATAAGGGGGCACCTGTATAGAAAATTTTACTTCTTCAGAAATTGCTTTCAAACATAACATTAAAAAAATTTAATCTAACTTTCCAAACATAACTTTGCAGTACTTAAAATTCTCGAATGAAGGAAATATTAGCGGGATGTCAATGCTGCCAATAGCTAAAGTAAAACTCTACAATCAAAAAATATTCTGCTCTAACACTAATATTTACAAAGTTATTGATATTTTACCGAGTGAGGATATAAAAATTTTCTAAAAAGCTTCTATGCAGAATTATTTACTACAATATGTTAACTTTCTCTACACACACTATGTACATAGTTTATAGAGAAGGTATTGTAAAGCGCCCAAAAATTCGATACCGAGATTTCACCGGAAATACATGTTTTAGGATCCTCTGAATCCAAAAAAAGCATTTTTAACAAACATGTCCGTGTGTATATGTGTGTATGTGTTCCTGTGGACAGCATAGCTCAAAAACTAAAAGTCCGTTAACTACCAAACTTGGTATACTAGTTAGTACTTTCCAAGGATGCCACACAAAGATTTTCAAGAAAATCCCCCCCAACCACCCTTTACATGGAGAATTTTTCGAAAATTTTAATTTTCTGGAAAATGGCTCAAACGATTTTCATTAAAATATCGTATTTTAAAGATATTTACATGACAAATAAAATGTTTATCTTGAACTTTCTGGGAATAGCCTCTGAAGCCCTCTTTATTTTGGATGAATTTTGCGGAATTTTGTATAACTGGTTAACCGCAAGAGATAGGCAAAAACTTACTATACAAAAATGTAGATCACTATAAAACACACAATTTATGTCATATACGTTCTTTTCGTTGAATTGACCATTTCTGAGATATTCCTTGTTATTTGTTTCAGATGTAAAGTGCTTTAACTTTTTTCACACCGAAAGTTGTAAACTCCTGGTCCTGCACAGAAACGGATTTCATCCACATGGCAACCAGCTTATAGAAGATTTGCCTATCGTTTTAGCCTAGTGTATTTCCTTGTTACTTTCTCTACATGCACTATGTGCATAGTGTATAGAGAAGGTATTGCACTCCACCCAAAAATTCGATACCGAGATTTGACCGGAAATATGTTTTAGGGTCACTTAAATCCAAAAGAAACATTTTCAGAAAAAGGTCCGTCAGTGAGTGTGTGTCCGTGTGTCTGTGAACACGATAACTCAAAAACGAAAAGTCGGTAAGGTATTTAAGTTTAGTATCTTCCGGGGATGCGACACGAAGATTTTGAGAAAAATCTCCCCACCCCAAACTACCCTTTACATGGAACTTTTTTCCAAAGTTTGATTTTCTGAAAAATGGGTCTAACGATTTTGATTAAAATTTCATATATTAAAGATGTTTAACTGACAAAAAAAAAAAAAGTATATTTTGAATGTTCTGGGAATATCCTCTGAAGACTACTTTATTCTGAGTGAATTTTACGGAATTTTGCATAAGTGCTAAACCGTAAGAGAGAGACAAAAACTTACCACACAAAAAATGTAGAGCACATTAAAACACATAATTTACGTTGTATACATTTTTTTCGTGAGTTGATTGTTTTTGAGATATTTCTTGTTTTTGGTTTAAGCTATAAAAACTTATATTTTTCTGATTGAACTCGTGTCCATACAGATAAAGTAACCTCAGTCACATAGCAACCAGCTTTTGACTATCACTTTAATGTATGGTACTCCCTTATTTCGCTTCTACTTACAGGGAGGTAAGAAATAAGACTATTTCTGTTAATTTTTTCTCGATTAGCAGGAAGTAAATAGAAGCATAAGCTTTTTAAAAGTAATTTATTGCAGAGATATAGAGAAAGTCATGTGAATGGAACACATCAGATTTTTAAACTATGTATAGTTAGCGTATTTGTATGAAATTTAGCCCAAAATGAGCGGGAGACTCAAAAGTATTCATAGGCAATGAAAACATTAAAATAAAGAAACATTACGAAAACCATATTTCGACTCCTACCTAATTGTTTCATCGTCTATGACTGTGACTATTTTGGTCTTTAAATCGCACATGCATAAAGTTTTGGATTTCGCTATTTTCACAGTAAGTTGGCTACATTTATGTGTATCTTAGATAGTGTTAAGTGCCACGTTTAAGCAACCGAATATCCTTGCTGGCTCTTACTCGTTCCTGTAAATTAGGGACACAAATGGACAAGTCACAGCAAGAAAGCCTTACACATCAACAAGACGAGTAAAACGAGTGTGCGGTTTCAAACTGTGCAGTAACCATTCAGAACAGAGCGAGAGAGTAAAACGTGCTGCAAAAGGTATACCGTAGGGAAAATGTCAAGCGTAGCTTACATGACGACAGCTCGTGGAACGTACATGAGTACAGATAAGGTGACACGCAGATAGAAGCGGTATTGAAGGATAGCGTGCAGCCTATCTTAATACTAGGGTCGGTTGATAGGTCCCGGGCATCTCGAAAACAGCATTTACTTTTATTTATTTATTTTTTTGTTTTTGTTTTATTGCTCAACATAATCTCCAGAAAGGCTAATACATTTATCATATCGGTGTTCTAATTTAATTAAACCATCTCTGTAGTGCGATTTATCAAGGTCCTCAAAATAGCTGTTTACCGCATCAAAGACCTCCTCGGTGTTGTAAAATCTTGTCCTCCAAGACATTTTTTTGATGTTTGGGACCTGGTGGTAGTCACTGGATGCTAGATCTGGCGAACAGAGTGGATGTTCAAGCAATTCCAACTTTAATTCGCACATTTTCCCTATTGCAATGACTGGACGATGGGCTGGAGCATTGACGTGATCAAACAAGATTTTTTTTTTTTTTTTTTTTTTTTTGCCAAATGAGATATTTTTTTTCAACTCATCACTCAAACCAGTGCGTAGTATTCACCAGTGACACTTTTACCCTTTTCCAAGTAATCAACAAAAAATATTCCCTGTGCATCCCAGAAAGCACTCGCCATAACCTTGTTAGCTGACCAAATTGATTTCGCCTTTTTTTGGAGTTAGTTCACATGGCGCAATCCATTGTTTTGACTGTGATTTGCTTTCTGGAGTGTAGTGATGTATCCAAGTTTCATCCATGGTAATAAGCCGTCTCAAGAATTCAGTGCTATTTTTACGGTAGAGCTCCATATTCTTAACAGAAGCAGTTTTTATTTGCAACTTTTGATCAGGTGCCAACAAACGCTGCACCTATTTTGTACAGATCTTTAAATGCCCAATACATTACTTAAAATATTACTTGCACGATCTTTTGATGTGTTTAATTCCTCTGCTATCTCAAACATCTTCTATATGCGGTCTTCCAGTACTAAACGATAATTTTTTTCAATGGTCTCTGGAGTTGTCACTTCTACAGGGTGTCCAGAGCGAGGCTCATCACTAGTGCTCGTACGTCCCATTTTAAACTCTGCAACCCACTTTTTAATGATTGAATATATAGGGGCAGAGTATTTTAATGTATTGTTTAGTCTTTCAAATGGAAGTATTTAATCACTGCTCGTTTTTCCAAATCCTCAATTTTCGTGAAAATTCTGAAGTTATCTTGTTTAAAATGCTGTCATTCGAAAACTAAACAAGTTATTGACCTGTAACTTTGGATACAAGCTAGTCTAGAGTTCAACTATACGATGCTACCGTCTAACTGGCCTAGTGGCGCCATATATGTGTGAGGCCTGGGACTTATCAGCCGAACCTCGTATAGTAGTGGCTGTGTCAATTCAGTATCCAATTCTGATCCCGCTGTTTCATTTTCTGAAGAAGAAGAAGAAGAAGAGGTGTGTATGTCTGTCTGTCGGCGGCTAGCTCAAAAACGAAGAGCCCGTTAAATACCAAAGTTGGTACCTATTTAAGTTCAGTATCTTTTCAAGATGTGACAGACAGACTTTCAAGAAAAACCCCCACCCCCACTACAGTGTACGTGTGTTATTTTCGACAATTTTAATTTTATCGAAATTAGCTTTAACAGTTCTCCCACAAGATAAAATGTATTCTGTCTTTCACAATGGGCAGCAATTTCCTGGCTGTCGGTACTTGTTTCTCCTGAACATAAAAATCGTGTATTATTTTTCGTATAACGGTAGCATTAAAGTCATGGATTTGCACAACAGTATGTTCAGGTCTAGTTTTTCTTCTTTTGCTAGAAGTGCTCAATACACTAGTTCCTCCGCTTGACTGCAGCTCTTTCTTCTCCTTACCAATTCTCTTTATCGTTGCCTAGGAAACACCAGTATAATATCCAGCCCGTTGTGAGCTTGTGGCACTGGGTATAAATACTGTTTATTCAGAGCTTCTTTATCACATGTATCTATAACGCTACTTATAATTTCACGCCCTTCTGAATGCACTACCTTACATTTCTTAGCTTCAGACATGGTGAAAGGAATAGAAAATCTTGTTACAGCATTGAACTACTTCTGCGTCTTATTATACTAAGTAGGCCATGCTAGGTTAATACACATATCTGCAAGAATGATTACTGCATAACAGCTCACCGGGTAACTAGATATAGATTTTCCCTCTCCCCACACCTCATCCTGCAGGGCTTAAGAGCCCAAAACTCAACTATAGGTGAGGCAAGTCGCCTTCTGTAACAGGTTAACCTCTGGTTCCATGGTCGCGGATTCCAGCGGGGGGCGATAAATATTTTTTTTCAGGCGTAAAAATCCTTAGCATGGCTTCTTCGGAAGGAAAGTAAAGCCGTTGGTTCCGTGTCGTACATTTACGCCACGCAAAAGAACCTCAATTCTCATAGGGAGGGCTCTGAGAAAAATTTAGCGGTCTTTCACGTCCTCTATAAAATCGGATACTGAGAGCCACAGTACTTAAAGATAATAACATAAATAACACTAATAATAACATAACATAAATAATTAATAAATGAATTGCTGAAATGTATGTACGCGTATCACTTCCGAACGACTGCATCAAATTGAACATTTTTTTTTTTTTTCCTTTAGTGTCACGACAAGTAGGGACAGTATTTAAAATCTCATAATATGAATAAAAACCGTGCAAAGCGAACGCATTTCGCCTAATAGCCACCAGATGGCAGTTATACCGCGGTTATTTGTTGCTAAATTGTCGTAGTCGTGCTATATTTTCCCTACCGTTAAGGTAACGCTTCAGTTTATCGACACAATGGCGCAATGTAGGTTTGACATTCAAATACATTTTTATATATTAATTGTTATTTTCTTACTCCTATTGTTTAAAATATAGCAGCAAAGAAGCTTTCCTGGCGACTAACAGCTATTTATTTGTCATAGATGGCAATAGTGGTATTTTTCCTTCTCATCGAATGTTAAGGTAACGCAACAGTTTATCGAGACGACACAACGCAGCAGTGAAATTCAGATACATTTTTATGTATTAGCTGTCCTTTCCTTACTCTTATCGTTTAAAATAAAGAAGCTTTCCTGGCGTCGAACACCTAAAATGCGTACTTATTATTTGCCACCAGATGGCCGTAATACCTACTGCTCTATTTTTCTTCCCCATTCAATGCTAAGGTAATGCACCCGGTTATGGAGACAACGACTCAAGATAACTGAAAAAATCAAATATATTTCTTATGCATGAACTATCGTTCCCTTGGTCACATCGTTTAAATAAAGAAATTATATTTTTGTTGTAATTCATTAAAATGAACAAGTTATAAACAATGCACATAACCATTAACCCTTCATGGAATCTGAAAATGGAGGAGAAATAACGGAATCCTTTCAGGTTTAACTTCCTATTGCAGATGTTGGTTATTTGACGTTATGTGGTACATGAGCTAGCTAAAGAACATGAAGTTATCCGCGTGACCATCACACTACAATTGCGGTGCTCTTAATACATTTAATGAAGTAATGTAGAAATTTAATACACAAAGTTATCATCAAATAAAAGCTTATCAATTGCCCAACCAGATCTATTTGCTCTTTAGTTACGTCATAGTTAGCCTTAGAAATGACTGTGGAGGTGGAAAACATTAGGAGTAAAGGAAAGAAAGAGCTTCGGAAGAAGCATGAATGTAACTTTGTGACTTATTCATTAATGTAATTCATTACCTATGCCAGCGTATACCCACCACACTATGGATGTGCTGCCATTACTGTTATTATGCCAACGACATCTTGGTTGCCCACGCTGCTAACTACATCATCTTTTCACAATACCTTATGGGTGCTCCGACTTCGTCCTTTTCGCAATACCAACTATATATGCTACATTGCGCAAATCATTGCGCTCCATTACGCTTTTCAGATGCAAAGGCATTATTAGATATTGGCAATGTGACATTACTACTGGCCTCATTTCGTTTCCATCAAATTTTTGTCACTTCACGACGTCAAAGGAAGAATTAATATCTAAACTGTTGCCAAATATTGGTGCAAATTACAAAAACTATACTTGGTTGAGCGAACAAGCTATTTTAGCATCAACTGATAGATGTAGATGATTTTAATGTAAAAATTCAGGGTAAAATTGATGGACAAACGCATTCGTTTAAGTCATCAATTTCATTACCAATCCAAATGAAGTCGTCAATTATCTAAGTTCATTGTATTTGCCAGGATTCCCACCACAATTTACAGCTCAAGGTTGACTCGGTGATAATTATACTACGCAATATCAATCAGGCAAAATTATGCAGCGGAACAAAACTCACTGATAAAAAAATTATGAAAATGTTGATTTAAGTTACTATAACATAGGAAAGTTCAAAGGCGAGGATAAACTTATTCCAAGGATACCACTAATGTCACCGACTTTCCTTTTGAATTTAAGCGCGCCTTGCATTCGCAATGACAATAAATCCCAAGATCAATCGTTAGAAGTGGTGTAATATACCTTGAATTATGTTTTTGGTATGTTGTACGTTGCGTGCTCGAGAGTCTGCAAACTATCAGCGCTACAATAAAGTGTTGTCAAATTATTTAATTGTAATTTTATTTCATTGCATGGTCGAACTGTAAGCGGAAGCTTTTGTCTGAATTTTTTTCATTGGTTACACCACCCGTGAGATGCCGGGGCGGGCAGCTAGTTTATTATAATTCAGGTGAATTATTATGTTCATGAAACTATTCCCACAAGATGTTGACATTGTAACGCTTGTGTGTACTGTAGTTTCACATATTTTTAACGTATTTCTGCAGAGGTAGTTTGTAAGAAAGATTGAGTAACATATTGCAGCAGCTGCAAATGTGTCACAGAGGTAAATATTGGCCTTCAAATTTTTCTCAAAGGAAATTGTTGCAGAATCTCCCAATGATATAATTTGTGTAAATACTTATTATGGAATGAATTCGCGTTTTACATTTTTCTATTGTCATTTGATCCAAATTGAATTACGAGGATCAATCAATAAGTAATGCCTCACATTTATTTTTCTCCTGAACTAATTAAGTTATGTGAACAATTTAAGTTTTGCACAATTCCTCAAACCTTCTTCTCCACTCCACTGCTATAGCAACTTCATACGCCTACTAGTTGCAGCACTGCTTCCTGTTGCAAAATGGCTGACATTAATGTTCGCATTAGACAGCATTCTGTAATTGAATTCTTGAATGTGGAAGGTGAAACACATTCATGAAAGGCTCACAAAGGTGTGTGGTGATGCAACAGTGGATGTCAGAAGATGTCATTGTAATGAAGCTGAAGGGCCAACATGTTGGCTGATGTAGACCGGTGACTGCAGTGACTCTACGCAACATTGAGCGAGTGGATGAGATCATTCAAGCAGACCAGCGGATAGCAACGGATGAATTGTGTTGCATTACGTCTCTCAGTAATGACAATTATTCAAGAACTGGGCTACTCAAAAGTGTGTTCGCAGTGGTTACCCCGAATGTTAACCGAGCAGAATAAGGAGACACGAAAAACAATAGCCTCGGAACATTTGCAGTGCTACAATTTGGAGGGATAAGGAAGCTCATTGCAGGATTCACTTTCCAGATGCAGAGGCCACGAAACATCCTTTCGTCAATGACTTTGAAAGCAAGACTGTGCATTTCATCACACAGGAATACATGCCCTTGTTAAAAGGTGTACTAATATTGAGAAAAATAATGGAGATGACATTGAAAAGTGATAATTTAATCCTCAATGTTGTGGCTTTCATGCTGAGTAACCAATGTTTTATTTTCCTGAAAATTAAAGGAGTAAAAAAAATGGAAACATTAGTTATTGACTGACCCTTATATTTTAAAGTTAACTTTATATTTAGTTGTATTTTTATTTTCTCTAGCCCGGTATGAAGAATGTACATAGGGATAGAGAAGTATTGTATTCCACCCAAAAATTCGATACCGAGATTTCACCGGAAATATATGTTTTAGGCAGCCCTGTATCCAAAAAAAAAAAAAAAGGATTTTCACAAAAAGGTCCGTGTGTGTCCGTGTGTCTGTGAAAACGATAACACAAAAACGAAAAGTCGGTAACATATCAAACTTGCTTTTTAAGTTTAGTATCTTCCAGGGATGCGACACGAGGATTGTGAGAAAAATCCCCCCCATCCCCAACTACCCTTTACACGGTACTTTTTTCAAAATTTTTGATTTTCTCAAAAATGGCTCTAACGATTTTGATTAAAATATCATATATTAAAGACATTTACCTGACAAATAAAATGTGTATCTTGAATTTTCTGGGAATAGCCTCTGAAGAGTAGTTTATTCTGGATGAATTTTACGGAATTTTGAATAACTGCTAAACCTTAAGAGAATGACAAAAACTTACTACACAAAAAATGTAGAGCACGTTAAAACACACAATTTATGTTATATACATTTTTTTCGTGGAGTTCATCGTTTTTGAGAAGTTCCTTGTTTTTGGTTTCTGCTATGAAAAACTTATACTTTTCTCATACAGGAATTTGTCAATTGCTGTCCATACAAACAAAGGAACTTCAGTGACATGGTAACCAGCTTTTGAGTATCACTTTAACCTATGGTACTCCCTTTTTGGCTTCTACTTACAAGGAAGCAAGTAATAAGACTATTTCTGCTATTTTTTTCTAATTAGCATGAAGTAAATAGAAGTATGTGAATGGAACACATCATATTTTTAAAGTTTGATCACAAAGCCTCTGTACGGCATAAAAATTCAGGAATTGAATTATTTCTTTACATCTCCTCTGCATTCTGTAGCGTATAAATGCAATGGAATCTTAAAGTCAAACATTATACCAAGTTGGCTGGTGTCGCAATTACGAGTTGCCACTACTTTCGTGCATGCGCACTGAAATAAAAGATTATTGCGAAACTTAATGGCGTTATATAAACTGTCCTTTAGATAAATTGCTATGGAAATACTTTACAATCAATCTGCGAAATACGTTGTAGAAAACTTACGTCCATCTAATAGAGAAGAAGCTGCTTTAAGTGGGAACTATTTTACTGTAGCGGAAGATTCCGTGTGAAATAGGAATCAACATTTTGCTTACGTATTCCGCTGAAACTGGAACATTTAAACGCAGGGACCCGGGTGAAAATAGGGAAATGAGCCTTGGCGAGCATCTGCTACTGTGTTACAAGAAGTAGAATTTTAATGTACGTATGCATAAAGAGGAAGGGAGGCAAACAAAAGCGACAGAGACAAAGGACATTATGCATGGAATACTGTAAAAGGGGGGAAAAAAACCACATGTCAGTGCACTCTCTTTTTCTGAGTGCTAATGTACGTATAGATAAGAATCAGAATAACAACCGGTCCACATATTCCCAGCTAAGTGATTAATGGTGATACTTTGTATCATCTTAGTGTTGGCAAACTCTGCTTCTGTAAGGCTTCTTATTGGGTAAGACCTGATGCTATGCTGAATCATTGTATTGCATGGAAATGTTTTGGACTGCGCGTCTTGGTCCACTTCTTGTTCGTGCAGTTATGAGGAAAGTTGAATGTTCTCCAATCAGCATTGGTAACGTAATTGGTTTTCCAAATTTTATCCCATGTATGAGTTGAACTGTATTAAATCTTCTAAATATGTTGTCCTCTGTGGTCTAGGAGTAACATGCTAGCCTGTTTGGTTCAAAGCCTGCGGAGGGTGATGATATGTTTCATGTGCCTTTTGTGCCAGCCCGAATAGCAAAATGCTCTCTGAAAAGTGCCAAGCAATTTTAGAGGAAAATGCAAAGTTTTAAATTATAACAAATGACATAGAGAACTCAATTTTTTTTTTTTATTTTTGGTAGACCTTTTTGTTTACTGTATAATATGAATTATATATATTGGAAGTATCTTCAAAATTTTTTAAAAAAATTGAAAACAAAAGAAAATTTTGAAAATAAAATTAAAAACTCCATAATAGTCAATAATTAGTCATAGAGAACCTCACTACACAGAAAGTTCAGGCTAATCAAATGATAGTATGGACATTTCTTTACTAGAACAGCATCCTATTTCGGTCTAGTGCTTTATTTTTAAAATAAAAAAAAATGAATTCACCTAACCTGAAAATGAAAAAGTCACAAAATCACACACAGAGCATGATACCACTATTAATGACAACGGCATATAGCAATAGGACACAATGTAACGTAGATAACTGTACAATTTAGCAGTCTTGTTGCGTAGCAGATGATTGGTTCACACTGTACTCGTCGTCTGGTTACACCTCCATAAATCCATTTTCGCTGAAACTAGAATATATATCTTCCCATTATCAGAAACTCTTTCAACAAGGTCTGTAAATTCAAAATCACCCGCTATCTTCTAATACATCGCGATCTGAAGCTCTTATTTTCTCTTCGATACGTTACCTTTGGCTAGACGACGCCATGTTTCAATCAAGATAACCAAACACCAGCTAGAGAAATTAAATTTGGAGCTAATTTAGCACTTTGGAATGAAGATAAGGTCCCTAAACCTTTCTCTGTGGCTATGACGCAGAAAATACACAGACTTTCCCGTTGGAAAGCGTTAAAACGTATGAAAACAGCATCTCGATTAGATAATGATTGGCACTCAAAGGGTGAACAATCCTTAGCATGGTTTGCTTCGGAAGGGAAGTAAAACACTTGCTCCGTTTCTTAGATTTACCTCAAGCCTGTTAAGAGGCCTCTGAGCAAAATTAAGCGGTCTTTCACGCCCAATTTAAATCGGATGCTGAGAATCGCAGCCATTAAAATGCGTCCATAAATAAAAACAAAATTAAAAATCCTCTAAACCTTGATGGATTTATTATTGCAAATATGGAGTATAATTATATTACACAATTAATTTACTTTATTTTATGTGTTACTGTTTACTTACGCTTTAATTCATGATGCATCTAAGTATGAGTTGTTAGATATTGTCGGCTTTCAAGACCACAAACCAGAATTGGTTAATTGATCACTGGTTTACCACCAATATTTGTGACTTTGCTACAAGAACCACAATGTGTAATAGCTGTTAGTGCATTATTAGCAGAGCTAGGAACTTCGTACCCATTTCCTTATGCAAGGTAAGAACGCCAGACTTGGCAAAACCATGTAAGGCTACCTGTGTGAGCAAAGGTAAACATAGAGTACAACTCATTACTGCAGAACAGCTATCACTGCATAACACAGAACACGTCGGTACGAAGGAAGGCGTTCGAATAACATGTTTGTTCTGCTCAAATGTGAGCAAAATTAATTTGTTTTGCAACCATAGTAGATTTTTTAGCAGTGCACTTATTTCGTGTACTTATTCAGAAACTGATGGCAGTGCTAGTAAACAAACTATAAAACGTCTAGTAGCAGAACAGCTCCACAGAAACATTATTGATTGCAAATTGGTTCAGAAAGTTACCAACAACTATCACACTGTTACAGTTACTATTTGTTGGTGATACTGATATATCATGCGAAGTGGAACGAACTTTTTCGCATTACAAATCTTGTTTGCCGAAACGTAGAATGAGGTTTCCTTTTGAAAGGCTTCAGAAGTTCATATAGTTTTGAGTAATACGGCTACAGATGAGTAATGATTTGTTTAATTCCTGCTTTGGTTTTTATATAGTAAGAGTCTTAAAGTACTTAGGAAATTAATTTTATTATTTGGATATTATTTTACATTCAATCAGTAAATATTAAAATTCGTGTTATAATTGCTTGGTTGTTTTCATAATGCACATATGCAAAGCAGGAAGTCAGTCAGACAGCCTTTTATATATATATATAGGATGTTAATGAACTACACCAAAATAATTTGGAAGATTGTGCACGTGACTGATATAAGATCGGCGATGCATGGTCCCCGGATAAACATAACGCAGCTACATAGCGTTAAACGTGTGGGTATCAGGAGCTGATAAGTCGGTGTTAAAGCAGAGTAGGTTGACAAAATGGCTTATAATGTCTTTGAAGCTGCTGCCTGAGTATAGAAATATCGATTTTTAGCAGCTGTTACTAGCGTTCTCAAGACTTAATGTCGCAAAAATCTGTAAAATCTCGACAGTGCGACACTGAGCATTCATTAACTACGTCCTTGAGTTATGTAGCCTACTCTGGAGGTGTTTCTTCAACTCCCTGGTGGCTTAATGCGTAACGCGGGAAGCTGCTATCCCAAAGGTCAGGAGTTTGATTCCTATCATAGAGTAAATGTTTCTATTATTTATTTTCATTCCAGACGAAGTACCGCGATGCGTGAACGAGACCCGAACTCGAAAAATATCTTTCACTTGAAAGCCAGTATCATAACCACTACGCTAGAGAGGTACGTTGTAATATATATCTTTGTTTTTACTTTCGCTACACGCACTATGTACATAGTGTATAGAGAAGGTATTGGACTCCACGAAAAAATTCGATACCGAGATTTCACCGGAAATATATGTTTTAGGGCACCCTGTATCCAAAAAAAAGTATTTTCAGAAAAAGGTCCGTGTGTGTATATGTCCGTGTTTCAGTGTGTCCGTGTGTCTGTGAACACGATAACTCGAAAACGAAAAGGCGGTAAAATACCAAACTTAGTATTTAGGTTTAGTATCTCCCAGGGATGCGACACGAAGATTTTGAGAAAAATCCCCCCACCCCAAACTACCGTTTACCTAGAACTTTTTTCGAAAATTGTTATTTTCTAAAAAATGGCTCTAACGATTTTGAATAAAATATCTATATTAAAGACATTTAACTGACAAATAAAATGTATATTTTGAATTTTCTGGGAATAACCTCTGAAGACTAACTTTCTGGGTCAATTTTACGGAATTTTGCACAACTGCTAAACCAAGAGATGGACAAAGACTTACCACACAACAAATGTAGAGGACTTTAAAACACACTATTTATGTAATATACATTTTTTTTTCGTGGATGTGATTATTTTTTAGATATTCCTTGTTTTTTATTTCAGCTATAAAAAACTTATACTTTTCTCATACAGGACTTTGTGAGCTGGTGTCCATACAAACAAAGGAACTCCAGTCACATAGCAACCAGCCTTTAACTATCACTTTAATCTATGTTACTCCCTTATTTGGCTTCTACTTACAAAGAAGCAAGAAATATGACAATTTCTGCTAATTTTGTCTCGATTAACAAGAAGTAAATAGAAGCATAAGCTTTTTAAAATAATGTATTGCAGAGATATAGAGAAAGTCATGTGAATGTAACTCAACAGAATTTTAATTTCTCTATACGAACTATGTACATAGTGTATAGAGAAGGTATTGCACTCTATCAAAAAATTCGATACCGAGATTTCACCGGAAATATATGTTTTAGGGTCCCCTGTATCCAGAAAAAGTATTTTCAGAAAAAGTTCTGTGGGTGTATGTGTACGTGTGTCCGTGTGTCCCTGGTCCGTGTGTCTGTGAACACGATAACTCAAAAACGAAAATTCGGTAAAATACCAAACTTGGTATTTAAGTTTAGTATCTTCCGGGGATGCGACACGAAGATTTTGAGAAAAATCCCCCCACTCCAACATGGAACTTTTTTCAAAAATTTTAATTCTCTAAAAAATGGCTCTAACGATTTTGATTAAAATATCGCATATTAAAGATATTTGCCTGACAAATAAAATCATATTTTGAATTTTCTGGGAATAGCCTCTGAAGACTACTTTATTCTGAGTGAATTTTACTGAATTTTGCATAAGTACTAAACCGTAAGAGAGAGACAAAAACTTACCACACAAAAAATGTAGAGCACATTAAAACACACAATTTATGTTGTATACATTTTTTTCGTGGAGTTGATTGTTTTTGGTTTAAGCTATAAAAACTTATATTTTTCTCATACAGGACTTTGTGAACCTGTGTCCATACAAACAAAGGAACTTCAGTCACATAGCAACCAGCTTTTGGCTATCACTTTAACTTACAAGGAAGGAAGAAATAAGACTATTTCTGCTAATTTTTTCTCGATTAGAAGGAAGTAAATAGAAGCATAAGCTTTTTAAAAATAATTTATTGCACAGATATAGAGAAAGCCATATGAATGGAACGTATCAGGTTTTTTGTGTTGTGCTCTCGAATGGTTGATAAATTAGCCAGTGGCGTGATAACACTTCAGAAATTTAAAACCGTTACTTCGAAATTTCAATGAACAGGTCATAAGGCTCATATCTCAAATTACTTATTTAAGTAATCTACATATTCTGTGAAAATATTTCGGTATAGTTCATTATCATACACACACACACACACACACACACAATTTGTATGTTGTACATAATGATATGTTTTTACGAATAACTCATAAGTCATTTTTGTTCTCTGGAAACAGTACTGTTTACCTGACAGACAGGTTTGTTTACCTCTCCCCCTGCGTTCTTATCAATGACTTATTTTGATGCGGCGAGATGGTCGGTCACAGCATGAATACGGAACGGCGAATGGTACGAACTTCCTAGCTCTGGTTGTTGGATATTGCCGGCTTTCAAGATCAAAAGCCAGAATTGGTTAATTGGTCACCTGTTTTCCACCAACGTTAATGTTGATCATTTTGCTACTAGAACCACAATGTGATATAGCTGCTACTACATCATTAATTTCATGTTGGTGTAATTACTATTTCTATTAAAAGCCAATATGAAGTCATATACTGTCTGAGAAGTAGTGTTCCGTAGTTTCCTCTGAAGTATTGTTATACTCAAAATCTAATAATGTTCACGTCTACTATACTAATTATATCCTAAAGTGCACAAGCAGTTTTTATTAAAAGAGAAGTTATGGTTAAATTATTTCAAAAATTTATTTAACAAAAATGATTTTAAAAAAAACCATTTATTTCTGTTTAAACGAAGAAAAATTGCTTGATTAGTCAAACAAGTGTCATAGCCTCTTCGGCCGCGCCGTGGCCGAGTGGTCAGACCATTCGCCTCTCACCTAAACGGCCCGGGTTCGATCCCACGCGACCGCATGTGAGGTTTATGGTGAACAAAGCGGTGCAGGGGCGGGTTTTCTCCGGGTTCTCCGGTTTCCCCCGCCATCACATTCCACCGGGGCTCCATCTTCATGTATCATCAGTGTCATCGCCCGCGGTGCCAGAGCAGTAAAAGCGGGCTTTAAACACTACCCCATAGCCTCTTAGTCTGTCTCCTTAGTCTTAAGGTAACAAATAACACAAATAAAATCTCTTTTATTTCTAGTTTCAGAAAATGTATACTTTTGTGGGTTAAGAGGATTTTAATATAATTTAAATGCTAGTCTACATTTCTTTAAAGCTGTTATGTAATGCCCCTTTTTAGAACATTTGTATTATTGAATTCAGTTTTCTCAAAACAGCCTTTTTGGATGCTTATGTACCTTTTCCTCAGAAAATGTGAGCTGGAAAGCTGAAATTTTGGCACACATAGTTGAGTTTTCTGAACCACAACCGTGATGTGATAGTATACATTGATCATATTAAGAAAACAACAACATTGCAATATTTCCACGTTTACTTTTTTAAATTTGCAAATATTTTTTATTAAATTTCTACTGAAATGTTTATCATGCTAAATAATTGAGGTTCATAAGACAGCTGATTACACTAAGAACAGGCATGCAAAAGTTCAGAGAGGCAGTATCAGAGAAAAAGGTACATGCATTCACATGTTTTAAGACTTAAGTTTTATTACTTTTCTGCTGAAGGAAATACTTTTTATAGACTCAACCACATAAGCTTTAGTGCAAACAACCACTTGAAATAATTATCATGATTTGTAGAATAATTCGTACAAAATTCTGGAAAAACAATTGAATACTTTAAGAGCAGTGGTAATTCAACTCACTTAAGGTGTAATTTCCATATGTTCAGACTACTTTGTCTCCTTAAGGCAACTCAAAATCTAGGAGTTTTTACATATACTACACTAATTACATATATCCTAAAGTGCACAAACAACTTTCACTTTCTCTACATAGTACTTGGTACATAAGCACTCCACTCAAAAATTCGATATCAATTTCACATGAAATACACTTTAAGGGTCCCCTGTACCCAAGAACAGTATTTTTAGAAAAAGATCCGCGCGTGTATGAACAGGATAACTCAAAAACGAAAAGTCGTTAGTATTTAAGTTAAGTATCCTTCAAGGATGTGACAAGAAGATTTTGAGAATAATCCCTCCACTCCAAACTACCTTTTACTTTGAAGATGTTTCGAAAACTTTGATTAAAGTACCATATATTAAAGATATTTAAATATGAAATAAAATTATACCTTGAATTTTCTGGGAATATCCTGTGAAGACCTCTTTATTCTCGATGCATTTTTCTGGTTTTTGCATAGCTGTTAAATCGTAAGAGATAGACAAAAATATATTACACAAAAAATGTAGATTTTGTTAAAACACAAAACTTATGTCATACACATTTTATACGAAAACTTATCAACTTTTGGTAACTTGGCTGTATCTTGTAGACTTTGTCCTAAATAAAAGGGTTATAGTAGCTGAGTTATGGTTGAAATAAACATTTTTTGTGCGGCAGAGATTTATGAAATAATGACTCGTGTATTTATAGCCCCTACAAATGTATTTTATCGGATCCATTTGTACCTAACCTTCTTTTCTCAACAAAATATAAAAACGTGGTCTTACTTTTGATTTGCTGGTATAGACTGGCTTATATTTGAGTCTTGGCGAGTGATTTTTGCCTCAACTAAGGACTGCAACTTTCCAAACAAATTTTCGTCCATTCTAAGAAAGTTAAAATAATTTACAGAGTCAGAAACGAGTTCATTTTGCAGTATATGTAGTACACTTCTTCCTTGGCCTGCATTCCTACGTTCCAGTCATGGCCTAATCCACCAACGCCTCTTTATTGA
This sequence comes from Hymenopus coronatus, assembly GCA_030762935.1. Classification (NCBI taxonomy): domain Eukaryota; kingdom Metazoa; phylum Arthropoda; class Insecta; order Mantodea; family Hymenopodidae; genus Hymenopus; species Hymenopus coronatus. Next base: position 14,071,224 of record CM060884.1, read on the forward strand.
TTTTTCCTTTCTATTATAAAATACATGGTTACATAAACTAAGCTTGCTACAGCGAACGTAAATAATTTTGGATCAGCAACCTCCGCCATCAGCTGTTCATGAGCTTGCGAGAAATATTTGGAAATGGAATGGACAAATTGTACACAACGTTCACATTGTATGACAAATTTTGGATCTAATTTTGACCGTGGGACATCGGCTTAACGATTTTGATTGAAACGACGTATATTAAAAATGTCTACACGGCAAAAAACATACAACCGGACTTTCTTGAGCATAGTCGCTGAAGTTCTTTACATTCTGAATAATTTTTGTGCAACTGGTAAACCGTAAGAAATAGACAAAAACTTACAACACAAAAAATACAATTAAAACACACAATTGATGTCATACAGCTTTTTGTAGAGTTAACCATTTCCAAGATGTTTCTTGTTATTGGTTGCAATGTTAAAGTACTTAAACTTTTCTCAAACGTGAGACTCTCGTCCGTTTCATTTCTCTTTTGTTTTACACTATTCTCTTGTTTCCCGTTACTTATAAGATAAACCATTTCTGGTAATAGTCATCTTGATTAGCGTTCTGTAGAATGAAAGAATAATGTTTTGCAAGAATAGTTTGCGGCCGCGCTGTGGCCGAGTGGTTAGACGGCCCAGGTTCGATCCCAAGCGACCGCATGTGAGATTTGTGGTGGACAAAGTGGCGAGTTTTCTCCGGTTTCCTCCACCATCTCATTCCAGCGATGCTCTATCTTCATTACATGAATCACCAGTGTCATCGTCTGTGGCACCACAAATAGTAAAAGCGGCCGTTAAACACTATAAAGAAAAAACATAGTTTATAACTAGAAGAATTTTTCGGGCTGAGAAGCCGTGGTCTGCTGGAGTTTTTCAGGTCCAGACGTTTCGTTCACGACTGCGGTGAACATCTCCAGTGACGTGGTCCAAGTGTGTTTGGTCACAACTGACTCGTTGGCTTTTTTTTTTTTTTTAGTCTAGGGTAGGTTCAAAGAAGGAAGCTAGGGGGAGATGGGATAGGGGACGTGAGTGAGGGATAGCGGAGTTCCGCAAAATAACCTCCGTAAGTGGCGGTGTTGCTCTTGCTGTTACCGGAAGGGCTGCAGTAATTAAAAAGGAGACTTTGCTAGACTATAAACATGACCCGAAGGCCCTGATTATAGCGCTAGGTTAGTGAACGGATTGGGTAAGGAGAGTTTGAGGGTTTGGATGGAGTTGGCAGTGATGAGTGCATTTAATCATGTTTAAAAACTAAAAATAATCTGGGTATTTCGGGGCGTCAGCGCCTGCTGTGTTCTACTGCAGGCTGGCTGAGATTAGTGACCAAGTCCGTCAGTGGGGTTAACGTCTGTGTGATGTCGTCAGTATTGTCCGGCTGTTGTTGGTAGTGGAGTACTGCTTGAGTATTGCTGTTGGGTGAGTTCAGCGTCCTCAAAGTGCTTCTCCAGTCTGTACAGCTTACGCTGGATGGACTGGAGAGTTTCGGAGTCAGCCTCTTCAGCATGGTGATGTGTGGTCTGCAAGTTGTTCAGTTGTGCCGAGGCTGCTGCAAGGAGTCGTGTTGTTGTACGTTGTTTGGCTGCGAGGCGTTTGGCTGCCGAGAGCCAGAGCGCCTCGACCTTGGTGTTGATAGTGGCTACTTGACTCTGGATTGTGTGCGCTGCATCCCGCAATTCCTCTGTTGCTGCCTGTAGAGCAGCTAAGCAGGTGGCGGCTTGTTCCGGGCATGGCGCTGCGGCCAGTGCTGGGAGTTGAGCCGGCGGTTGTAGGTCCGGGCGGGTCAATGCAGACATGGTGGCGGCTTGTTCCGGGCATGGCGCTGCGGCCAGTGCTGGGAGTTGAGGCGGCGGTTGTAGGTCCGGGCGGGTCAATGCAGACATGGTGGCGGCTTGTTCCGGGCATGGCGCTGCGGCCAGTGCTGGGAGTTGAGCCGGCGGTTGTAGGTCCGGGCGGGTCAATGCAGCCATTGCCGGGAGCTGCTGTGATGGTGGCGGCTTGTTCCGGGCATGGCGCTGCGGCCAGTGCTGGGAGTTGAGGCGGCGGTTGTAGGTCCGGGCGGGTCAATGCAGACATGGTGGCGGCTTGTTCCGGGCATGGCGCTGCGGCCAGTGCTGGGAGTTGAGGCGGCGGTTGTAGGTCCGGGCGGGTCAATGCAGACATGGTGGCGGCTTGTTCCGGGCATGGCGCTGCGGCCAGTGCTGGGAGTTGAGCCGGCGGTTGTAGGTCCGGGCGGGTCAATGCAGCCATTGCCGGGAGCTGCTGTGATGGTGGCGGCTTGTTCCGGGCATGGCGCTGCGGCCAGTGCTGGGAGTTGAGCCGGCGGTTGTAGGTCCGGGCGGGTCAATGCAGACATGGTGGCGGCTTGTTCCGGGCATGGCGCTGCGGCCAGTGCTGGGAGTTGAGCCGGCGGTTGTAGGTCCGGGCGGGTCAATGCAGACATGGTGGCGGCTTGTTCCGGGCATGGCGCTGCGGCCAGTGCTGGGAGTTGAGGCGGCGGTTGTAGGTCCGGGCGGGTCAATGCAGACATGGTGGCGGCTTGTTCCGGGCATGGCGCTGCGGCCAGTGCTGGGAGTTGAGGCGGCGGTTGTAGGTCCGGGCGGGTCAATGCAGACATGGTGGCGGCTTGTTCCGGGCATGGCGCTGCGGCCAGTGCTGGGAGTTGAGCCGGCGGTTGTAGGTCCGGGCGGGTCAATGCAGCCATTGCCGGGAGCTGCTGTGATGGTGGCGGATGTCGTGGCGGTGTGGCTCATGGGTAGAGTGGGTAGCCTGCTTGGCCCGTGAAATTGTCTCTACCCCCACATGTGGAGCAGTAACGTCGCCGGGCAAGATTATGGCTGGTGCAGTTGCTGGTGGAGGTTTGAGAGCCGCAATAGTGGCATCTCGGCGGCGCAACACATGTGGCCTCCGTATGCCTATAGTTGCAGCAGCGCCGGCAGGGTGTGTGACGTACGCTGCGGCTGGCTTCAATGTGATGGGATCGTCCCATCAGTGGGAGTCCACTCGTGAGAGCGGCGGTGTAGTGCGCCCTGTCCAACAAGGTGAGTCGCACTAGTGGCGTTGGCCCTCTGGGAGAAGTGATTCTGGAGACCTTGACCTGTGATGGCCACCTTGGCTGCGCGGCCTCCAGGATGCTTCGAGTTGGAAATAGGCGGTGAACCCCAAAGACTAAAAGTGCCGTAACGGCCCGTAGGATCGGCCGGTGGAATCTCTGCAGCGGCTGCGTATATGCGCTGAGTGACAGGCTCAGCACCGTCGAAACCTGCTGGTTGCGTCGGCAACGTGGAGTCGGCTGGTGTCGACATCTGAGCGGCTGTGTCTGGAGTCTGCGGTGGGTCAGTGTGGGTGAAGAAGAAGCGGTGTGGTCAGGTAGCGGCGTCGTGTCTGTTGGATAAGGTGTTGGTGTGGCGGAGACGGTAGCTGTGAGTTCATGCACCGGCATCGGTGCTTTGTCCACAGCGGCGGAGGGTGCGGCCACGGTTGCCGGCTCGTCGGCGCTGGCGGGCTTCCTTCTCTTCTTCGCCATGTCGCTGTGTAGTGAACCGTTCGGGAGCTGTGACCGGAATGTGTACTCGTTGGCTGAAATAGCGGCAGTATATATACTCAGGCTGCTCTCACGCGATTGGTCCGGCTGGAGCTGCATGTGCGGCGATGGCGGAGGGAGGGGGGGGGACTTATGACCGCTATTTGAGCCTCCCAGGTAACGCAGACAGACGCTCAACCTCATCATCCCGAGCAGCCGCCACAGGACACGTCTGAGCTCCTCCTGGAACTCAACGTTATTTACATCCTCCTCCAGGAAACTTACGACGTGAAGGCAATCCAGGACCTCCATGAGGAGCTACTGAACCTTCCAAAGGCCTGATACAACTAGAGGACCTGCTCACCAACAAGTTCGCCGATAACCACAACTAGATTACCAAATGCTACTCAGCCGTCCTTGACAACCAGGAGCTGGTAGTAAACAATGTCGCCGAGCTCATCGCCAACGGCCAGAGGCAGATGTTTCAGAAACTTTGCACCAGTCATCCACAGCATTCTACACACCCTCGAGAACTGCAGCCTTCAGCAAACACCAGACGCCACCATAATGGTAGGCAACACCCCTATTAGTAGGTTTGCGCCTGGGCTTCGGTCAAGACGTCATAACTACACCTAATGTCCGTACATCCGTCCACATAGCAGTCATCCACGAACATTCTGTTTGCTTCGGCGGTACCGGGCCACATGCCACTACAGTTGTCCCAATAAATAGAGACACCACAGCATCAAATCTTCCTCGCCCCTTTTCCTTATCGATCCCAAATAACCTATTGACCTGTTATCCTTATAACCTTTACTCCTGTGTTCGCAATTTAAAAAAAAAATACAAAAACGAGTCAGTTACATCTGGACCTGAAAACTCCAACAGACCACGGATTCTCAGCCCGGAAAACTCTTCTAGTTATAATTTGGACTCCGGCCGTGAAAGTTTACGACTACTAAATAATTGTTTGCATAACAGACAGAGAAAGTCATTTGAATGGGACGTATTATTTTCTCTACGCGTACTATGTACATAGTGTATAGAGGAAGTATTGTATTCCACCCAAAAATTCGATACCGAGATTTCACCAGAAATACATGTTTTAGGACCACCTGAAACCAAAAAAAAAAAAAAAAGCATTTTCACAAAACGGTCCGTGTGTGTGTCTGTCTGTCTGTCTATCTGTGCATGTGTGTCTGTGGACAGCATAACTCAAAAACGAAAAGATCGCTGAATAACAAACTTGGTATTAAAGTTTAGTATGTTCCAGGGATGTGACACGAAGATTTTGAGAAAAATCCCCCCACCTCCAACTACCCTTTACATGGAACATTTTTTGAAAATTTTTATTTTCTAAAAAATGGCTCTAACGATTTTGATTAAAATATCATATATTAAAACGATTTATCTGACAAATAAAATATTTATCTTGAATTTTCTGGGAATAGCTCCGAAGACTACTTTATTCAGGATGATTTTTTTACGGAATTTTGCATAACTGCTAAACCGTAAAAGATAGAAAAAACTTAAAACACAAAAATGTAGAGCACGTTAAAATACACAATTTATGTTATATACATTTTTTTTCGTGGAGATGATCGTTTTTGAGCTATTCCTTGTTTTCGCTTTCAGCTTTGGAAAACTTATACTTTTCTCATACAGGAATTTGTCATCTCCTGTCCATACAAACAAAGGAACTTCAGTCACATAGCAACCAGTTTTTGACCATCACTTAAACGTATAGTACTCCCTTATTTCGCTTATACTTGCATGGAAGCAAGTAATAAGACTATTTCTGCTAATTTTTCTCGATTAATATGAAGTAAATAGAAGTATATGGTTTTAAACAATAATTTGTTGCAGAGATATAGAGAAAGTAATGTGAATGGAACACATCAGATGTTTTTTAATTGTTTCATTTATATAGCCCCCTTTAACTTCTATGGTCATAATCTGGGGGTTTACTTTAGAAACAAGTGCTGGTATCAGTTCTTTCAGTACCATATATTAAACACGTACACATTTACTCTCAGGAAATATTTATCGTTAAAGAAAAATTCCCTGCCCAGCCGGGTATGGAACCCAGGACCTCTGGGTGAGGTGTCAGAACGCTGAATACTCTGTTTAGTCTTGTGCTGGTTTATATACAGGATAAAAGAAAATCTACATTCTAATATACATGTAGTTAAAACATCATAGGAAATATTAATTTTCTTTTGATACGAATATACCTGATGTGTCCATTCACATGATTTTCCCTACATCTGTGCAACAAATTATTGTTAAATAGCTTATGCTTCTTTTTACTTTATGCTAATCGAGAAAAAATTACAGAAATAGTCTTATTACTTGCTTCCATGCTTGAAGCTTTCACGGCGAATGTTATTCATTATGGCTTGTATAAGTTTTATAAATCTGAAACCAACAACAAAAAATATCTCAAAAAGCGATCAAATCCACGAAAAAAAAATGTATGTAACATAAGTTGTGTTTTAACGAGCGCTACAAGTTTTTGTCCATTTCTTAATGTTTAGCAGTTATGCATAATTCCATAAAATTATGGAATAAAGTATAATAAATATATTATATATAATAAAGTAGTCTTCAGAGACAATTTCCAGAAAATTTAAGATATACATTTATTCGTCATGTAAATATCTTAAATACACAATATTTTAACCAAAATCGTTAGCCATTTTTGGGAAAATTACAATTTTCGAATTTTTTTCCATGTAAAGGGTAGTTGGGGTGGGGAAATTTTCTTGAAAATCTTTGCGTCACATCCTTGGAAGATACTGAACTTAAACACCAAGTTTGGTATTTAGCGGACTTTTTGTTTTTGAGCTATGCCGTCCACAGATACACACACAGACCTTTTTCCAAAACATGTATTTCCGGTGAAATTACAATACCTTCTCTATACACTATGTACATAGTACGTGTAGAGAAAGTAATAATATCTCTATTCACAAATTTCTTAAATCTGTAATATTGATTTTAATTCTGAATATCTCAGAAACATCGAAGTGTGTAAGAGGTCTGTCTGAATATCGCAGCAACATCGAAGTGTGTAAGAGATCTGTCTGAATGTCTCAGCAACATCGAAGTGTGTAAGAGCTCTACCTGAATGTCTCAGCAACATCGAAGTTTGTAAGAGATCTACCTGAATGTCTCAGCAACATCGAAGTGTGTAAGAGATCTACCTGAATGTCTCAGCAACATCGAAGTTTGTAAGAGATCTACCTGAAAATCTCAGAAACATCGAAGTGTGTAAGAGATCTACCTGAATGTCTCAGCAACATCGAAGTTTGTAAGAGATCTACCTGAATGTCTCAGCAACATCGAAGTTTGTAAGAGATCTACCTGAATGTCTTAGCAACATCGAAGTGTGTAATAGATCTGTCTGAATGTCTAAGAAACATGAAGTGTGTAAGAGATCTGTCTGAATGTCTTAGCAACATCAAAGTGTGTAAGAGATCTGTCTGAATGTCTAAGAAACATGAAGTGTGTAAGAGATCTGTCTGAATGTCTCAGAAACATCGAAGTGTGTAATAGATCTGTCTGAATGTCTCAGAAACATGAAGTGTGTAAGAGATCTGTCTGAATGTCTCAGAAACATCGAAGTGTGTAAGAGATCTGTCTGAATGTCTCAGAAACATCGAAGTGTGTAAGAGATCTGTCTGAATGTCTCAGAAACATCGAAGTGTGTAATAGATCTGTCTGAATGTCTCAGAAACATCGAAGTGTGTAATAGATCTGTCTGAATGTCTCAGAAACATGAAGTGTGTAAGAGATCTGTCTGAATGTCTCAGAAACATCGAAGTGTGTAAGAGATCTGTCTGAATGTCTCAGAAACATCGAGGTGTGTAAGAGATCTGTCTGAATGTCTCAGAAACATCGAAGTGTGTAAGAGATCTGTCTGAATGTCTCAGAAACATGAAGTGTGTAAGAGATCTGTCTGAATGTCTCAGAAACATCGAAGTGTGTAATAGATCTGTCTGAATGTCTCAGAAACATGAAGTGTGTAAGAGATCTGTCTGAATGTCTCAGAAACATCGAAGTGTGTAAGAGATCTGTCTGAATGTCTCAGAAACATCGAAGTGTGTAAGAGATCTGTCTGAATGTCTCAGAAACATCGAAGTGTGTAATAGATCTGTCTGAATGTCTCAGAAACATGAAGTGTGTAAGAGATCTGTCTGAATGTCTCAGAAACATCGAAGTGTGTAAGAGATCTGTCTGAATGTCTCAGAAACATGAAGTGTGTAAGAGATCTGTCTGAATGTCTCAGAAACATCGAAGTGTGTAATAGATCTGTCTGAATGTCTCAGAAACATGAAGTGTGTAAGAGATCTGTCTGAATGTCTCAGAAACATCGAAGTGTGTAAGAGATCTGTCTGAATGTCTCAGAAACATCGAAGTGTGTAAGAGATCTGTCTGAATGTCTTAGCAACATCGAAGTTTGTAAGAGATCTGTCTGAATGTCTCAGCAACATCGAAGTGTGTAAGAGATCTGTCTGAATGTCTAAGAAACATGAAGTGTGTAATAGATCTGTCTGAATGTCTTAGCAACATCAAAGTGTGTAAGAGATCTGTCTGAATGTCTTAGCAACATCGAAGTGTGTAAGAGATCTGTCTGAATGTCTAAGAAACATCGAAGTTTGTAAGAGATCTGTCTGAATGTCTTAGCAACATCAAAGTGTGTAAGAGATCTGTCTGAATGTCTTAGCAACATCGAAGTTTGTAAGAGATCTGTCTGAATGTCTTAGCAACATCGAAGTTTGTAAGAGATCTGTCTGAATGTCTTAGCAACATCGAAGTTTGTAAGAGATCTGCCTGAATGTCTCAGAAACATCGAAGTGTGTAAGAGATCTGCCTGAATGTCTCAGAAACATCGAAGTGTGTAAGAGATCTGCCTGAATGTCTCAGAAACATCGAGGTGTGTAAGAGATCTGCCTGAATGTCTCAGAAACATCGAAGTGTGTAAGAGATCTGCCTGAATGTCTCAGAAACATCGAGGTGTGTAAGAGATCTGTCTGAATGTCTTAGCAACATCGAAGTTTGTAAGAGATCTGTCTGAATGTCTCAGGAACATCGAAGTGTGTAAGAGGTCTGCCTGAATGTCTCAGAAACATCGAAGTGTGTAAGAGATCTGCCTGAATGTCTCAGCAACATCGAAGTGTGTAAGAGATCTGTCTGAATGTCTCAGCAACATCGAAGTTTGTAAGAGATCTACCTGAATGTCTCAGAAACATCGAAGTGTGTAAGAGGTCTGCCTGAATGTCTCAGAAACATGAAGTGTGTAAGAGATCTACCTGAATGTCTCAGCAACATGAAGTGTGTAAGAGGTCTGCCTGAATGTCTCAGAAACATCGAAGTGTGTAAGAGATCTACCTGAATGTCTCAGAAAAACATCGAAGTGTGCAAGACATCTGTCTGAGTCTCTCAGAAACTTCGAAGTGTATAAGAGGTCTGCTTGAATGTGTCAGCCAGATCCTAACCTCTTCGCTGCTGTGCGTTTTCAGTGCTCTAATCAGGGTTTTGTCCATTAGTTGCAATTTGTGTGTGGTGGAAGACACACAAGCATGGTTTTCCTTTGCGAGATCCATCACGGCGAATTCCTCGTGTGAGTATTGTGACCGTTCAGGATTAGAAAGGCGAGCAAGGAAGCACTATTTTCCTGCCCAAATTTGTGGAGCGATAACGTGGAAGAGTATAGTTCGGGGCACTCCAAACAATTTGGCAGCCTTTATGAACCCCATTCTCTTTTACCGGACAGCAGTGATGCCCTCTTCCAGTTTTGATTCGTCCCACCATTTCCTCTTTTGAGTTGTCTGTGATTCACTAGGGCATTTAATGTAGCCTGTATAAAGAAATTGTATTTTATTATAACATATTTGGTCGAATATGTCCTATTCCATGCTATTTCAATAATTTTATGTTTAAATCATTAATGGTTTTTTTACTACTACTAATAGTAGTAGTGGTTGTGGTAGTAATAGTAGTAGTATATTATTAAGTTTACAATAATACAATATTTGTATCACACAGTCACATGGGTCGGGTGGCCGTACATGCTGTCTAAAAATACTTTAAATCAAAATATTACCTACATATCTATTTTATATATCTTAACAACATTGGAAATACACACATACACACACACTACACTCACAACCACAGCATGTATTCATACATATAGATTACTCAAACACAAATAAGCCTATGCAATATTTACACAAATATTTTATCTCTTAGTGCACGTACTTCCATTAAGTATGTGCCCAGGCTTGGCTAGTTTTGGCTGTTTAGAATCAAATCCCAAAATGCTGTCCTTCGCCTGTTGGAGGCTAAAAATACTTCCGGCAATAATTTTTTACTAACATCCTCCATCTGCACGCAAACTGTCAAAATATGCGTTCAGTCTTCCTGATCCCCGCATAATGGGCAAATCCGCCTACCAGCTTCATCAACTACCTTACGGATTTTCCACCCTCCCAACCTGAGCCACGCTATTCCCGATCTTTGATTTATACCCAATGTTAACATATATGTTTCTTTACCCCACCCAATTCTTGAATAAATAATTTGAATTGTAAGGAACACAAATATGGAATACTATTCCATAATTAAATGTCCTACAGTATTCCGTGAAGTCATCTGCGAACGTATTGTTTTGTAAAAATATCTTCTGGCACTGTCAACTTTCACTCGCAAAACGACATCCTTTCGACTTTCAATCACCTTACCATGTGGTTGAGCTTATCGACAAACGTGTAAGAAATTGCGTTAATGCAGCATTTTATTTACTTTATGGACAACACTACAATAAATGTGTGCAACCTTATATAGACCGGTATTATGAAACGAAGGCATAGTTATCAACTTCTCTTGGAGTCTCATAAGAACACTGTGTTTGCGTATTAATCCATATCATATGCACTAATTTAAAGATAAAGCGTTCATCAACCACTTTCTGCAGATTTTACCATAAATTACGAGCAGCATGACAGAGTTCTCAGTTAGTCGACCACCATATATATGCAAATGTTGGATATCGAACCAAAACATGAAATATCGGTTATTTCAACTTCAACAGCTCTAACAGCAATTAAATTAGGTACAGCGTAAATGATGTGTGATAGGACTGAACTGTTGTTTATGTGTTTAATTCGGTAGCTAACTGTAGGGAAATTTAATACTGTACAAACAATTAAACTTGAGAGCATTTCCTCTCAGATCACAAACCATATTGTTGTTCATCGGATACCAATCACGATGGTGGAAGTGGTGTAAATCGTGATTTATGATATATCAGCGAATATAAATGAAAGCTAAAGGGAAAAACAAGTCAAATATGTTCGATGTTTTAATCAGAATAATTCAATTAGGGTATTACAAGATGTTAGTGGCACCTCAAACCTTGAAGTACATTTATCTAGCTCAATTAGTGAGTTACACATTTTAAGCCTGTTGTTCAACTGAATTCACCAGAATTAGAGAGAAACATAAGATGTCATTCATAACGCAGAAGAATAGTTAATTACGTATGCGTTCATTTCTTCCCAAGAAGTGACAGCCAACTGAACACTCTGTGACGTAGTGAACAGTTTTAGTTTCTCTCGTAACTCTGAGTTAGTAATCAGTGAGAAGTTTAGGATAGGTGTTGAAAAGAAAATTCACGTATTGATGGACTATAATAGTCCACGAAACAACATAAAGTTACCCATAATAGAGTTTGATGACTCTTGTAAAGACATTATATATCCAAACAAAAGTTACTTATTTCCTTGCAAACTTATGGATTAAGAATGAAAATGTACATATTTACAGTTCTGGTGGATACACTATATAAAATTGTACTTTCTCTACGCGTACTATGTTCGTAGTGTGTAGAGAAGGTATTGTATTACACCCATAAATTCGATTCCGAGATTTCACCGGAAATGCATGTTTTGGGTCCCCCTGAATCCAAAAAAAGTATTTTTGGGAAAAGGTCAGTGTGTGTGCATACGTGTGTATATGTGTGCGTGTGTGAGTGTGCCTGTGGACAGCGTAGCTCAAAAAGGAAAAGACCGTTAAATACCAAACTTGGAAGTCTTCGTGTCGCATCCTTGGAAGATAGCAAACTTCAATACCAAGAAAATCCCCCCACCCTCAATTATCCTTTACATGGACAAATTTTCGAAAATGTTTATTTTCTTAAAAATGGCTCTAACGATTTTTATTACAATATCCTATATTAAATATACTTACCTGACAATTAAAATGTATATCTTGAATTTTCTGAGAATAAACTTTGAAGACTACTTTGTTCTGGATGAATATTGCTCAATTTGGCATAACTGGTAAACCGTAAGAAATAGGCAAAAACTTACTACACAGAAAATGTAGATCACGAAATAACACAACTTTATGTCATATACATTTTTTTTCGTAAGAGTTGGTCGATTTGAGATATTCCTTTTTCTTGGTTTCAGCTTTAAAAATCTTATACTTTTCTCATACAGGAATTTTGTCAACTCCTGCCCATACAAAGCAAAGGAACTTCAGTCACATAGCAATCAGCTTTTGATTATCACTTTAATCTATGGTACTCCCTTATTTTGACTCATTTGATGTGCATGAAGCTAAGTCTACGCTAGACACCATATTGAGAGCTAGTAGACGCAATGCGAAAGCTGTTTAGTAATGCGATTTTAAGCAGATTAAAATGTTTAATATAATATATCATGAACATATGTAATAGAAAATACCATATGTGGCATACATATGATTTTCTGTGATTGCTCTCTTAAAAACTATTTATATAGCTGTTTTATTCTTCTGCTTTTTGTTAAAATAGACACATTTTAATTGCGCATTTCGTTAGAAGATATAAACGATACTCAAATGTTTCCGATTTATCTTGTGACGCTCTGAAATCCCATTATATTTGCATGAACTTGAAAAAAGATTAGAAAATAGCCTGAATGGTAATTTCCGAGTATTTGTAAAACCAACAAACTCCACATAAAATTTACAAAACAAATTGTGGGCTTTAAGAGGAACTACATTTTCTACATTTTACCCAATGTCATATGTTTAAGATATTTTTATGACAAACAAAATGTATAACTTGAATTTTCTGGGAACAGCCTCTGAAGACCTCTTCTTTCTGGATGAATTTTACATAACTTTTGTATAACTGGCAAACATAAACTTACTACATAAAAATCAGATCTGTTCATAATATTCTCTAGCTGTTACACAAACACAATGTTCTTATAAAATATTATTTTTTCTACACCATGCTTACTAAGATAAGCATTAGCAGAATGATCTTAGCACTTACTTACTTCCTTTTAAGTAGAAGCGAAATAAGGGAATACATTAGGCTAAAGTATAGTAAATTTTTTTAAAAGCAGGTCGCTATGTGAAACAATTGATGTTCGGTTCGCTTTGTATGGTTCCGTTTGAGAAATATTAATTAGTTTAAAATTGAAACACATAACAAGGAATACCTCAGAAATGGTCAGCTCTCATAAAAAAAGTATATGACATAAATTATGTGTTTTAGCAAGCTCTAAATTTTAAAGTAGTAGATTTTGTCTATCTGCTACGCTTTAACCGTTATGCAAAATTCTGCAAATCTCAACCAGAATAAAAAGCACTTCAAAGCCTACTCCCAGAAAATTCAAAAAATAAATTTCATTAGCGATGTGAATATTTTAATAAAAATCTGATGTGTTACATTCACATGGCTTTCTCTACTTCTGTGTACCAAATTATTGTTAATAAGCATATTCTTCTATTTACTTCATGCTAATCGAGAAAAAATTAGCAGAAATAGTCTTATTACTTGCTTCCTTGTAAGTAGAAGCGAAATAAGAGAGTTTCATAGGTTAAAGTGATAGTCAAAAGCTGGTTACTAGGTGACTGAAGCTCCTTTGTTTGTTTGGACACGAGCAGACAAATTCCTGTATGGGAAAAGTACAAGTTTTTAAACCTGAAAGCAAAAACAAGGAATATGTCAAAAACGATCAACTCCTCGAAAAAATGTATGTAACATCTCTACATTTTTTTGTGTGGTAGGTTTTGTCTATTTCTTACGGTTTAGCAGTTATGCAAAATTTCGTAAATTTCCTCCAGAATAAAGTAGTCTTCAGAGGCTATTCCCAGAAAATTCAAGATATACATTTTATTTGTGAGGTAACTACCTTTAATATACGATATTTTAATCAAAATCGTTAGAGCCATTTTTGAGAAAATCGACATTTTTGCAAAAAGTTCCATGTGAAAGATAGTTGTGGGTGGGGGGATTTTCTTGAAAATCTTCGTGTCGCACTCTTGGAAGATGCCAAACTTAAATATGTATAATACTTAGTCCGGATTTATTTGTCGTCTTGTAGGTAATTTTGAGGATGTGTATAAAACAGATCTCTAGTTCAACTGTGTAGTTTTGTTTCATATTTTTACTTTCTCTACACATAGAGAATAGAGAAGGTATTGTATTGCACCCGAAAATTCGATACCGAGATTTCACCGGAAATATATCTTTTGGGTGCCCCTGAATTCAAAAAAAGCGTTTTTGGAAAAAGGTCCGTGTGTGAGCGTGTGTGTGTGTGTGTGTGTGTGTGTGTGTGTGTGGACAGCATATCTCAAAAACGATAAGACCCTTAAATACCAAACTTGGTATTTAAGTTTGGTATCTTCCAATGATGTGACACGAAGGTTATCAAGAAAATGCCTCCACCCCCAACTACCCCTTATATGGAATTTTTTCGATTTGATTTTCTCAAAAATGTCTATAACGATATTGATTAAAATATCGTATATTAAAGACATTTACCTGACAAATAATATGTATATCTTGAATTTTCTGGTAACAGCCCCTGAAGACTACTTTATCCTGGATGAATTTTACGAAATTTTGCATAACTGCTAAACCGTAAGAGATGGCTAAAAATGTACCGCACAAAAATGTAGAGCACTTTAAGATACACAATTTATGTTACATACATTTTTTCGTGGAGTTGATTGTTTTTTAGATATTCCTTGTTTTTGGTTTCAACTTTGAAGAACTCATACTTTTCTCATAGAGGAATTTGTCAACTCGTGTCCATACAAACAAAGGAACTTAAGTCACCTAGCAACCAGCTTTTGAGTATCACCTTAACCTATGGTACTCCCTTATTTCGCTCCTACTTACAAGAAAGCAAGTAATAGGACTATTGCCGCTAACTTTTTCTCGCTTAACATGAAGTAAATAGAATCATAAGTTTTTTAACAATAATTTGTTGCAGAGATGTAGAGAAAGGTATGTGAATTGAACACATCAGTTTTTTTCTTCATTGTTTTCTGGCTTTCCAATCTAATTCTTCCAGGCTTCTCTCCTTTATACCACTTCTTAAATCCATACAGATCTTTCTTGGTCTACTCCTGTTTCCTCTCCTCTCCTCTCCCTCTTCCTGTTTGAAATTTACCTAGAAAATCTTGTTTCTGGCTTTCTATATACGTGACCATACCATTCTAGTTGTTTATAGCTCATAACGCCTTATAATGCATCCAGGACAGGAAATCAATAATGAAGTAATTCATAGCAATTTTTACTTTCTCTACACGTAGTATGTACATAGTGTATAGAGAAGGTATTTTAATGCATTCAAAAATTCGATACCGAGATTTCACCGGAAATACACGTTTTAGGGTCCCCTGATTCAAAAAAAAACTTTCAGAAAAAAGTCCGTGTGTGTGTCTGTGGACATCATAGCTCAAAAACGAAATGGCCGTTAAATACCAAACTTGGTATTTAAGTTTGGTATCTTTCAACGATGCGACACGAAGATTTTCAGAAAAATCGCCCCATACCCAACTTCCCTTTATATGGAAAAAATTTCGAAAATGTTGATTTTCCCAAAAACGGCTCTAACGATTTTGATTAATATCTCTTATATTTAAGATATGTAGATGACAAATAAAAGGTATATCTTCAATTTTTGTGTATCTGAAGACATGTTTATTCTGGCTGAATTTTGCAAAACCGGTAAACTGTAAGAGATGGACAAAAACTTAATACACAGAAAATGTAGACCACGATAAATCTCACAATTTATGTCGTATACAGTTTGTTCGTGGAGTTGACCGTTTTAGAGATATTTCTTGTTATTGATTTCGGCTTTAAACTACTTACTTTTCTCGTACAGGAACCTATCACCTCCTGGTTTCGCAAAGAACCGGATTTCAATCCCTTAGCAGCCACATTTAACACATTTTTTGGTCGGTTTAGTCTAGTGTATTATTTTATTTCCCTTCTACTTATAAAGGAATTAAGTAATAAGACCGTTTCTGCTAAATTAAATAGAAGGATAAGCTTACTAACAATAATTTGTTACAGAGATGTAGAGAAAGTCATGTGAAAGGAGCACATGAGATATTTCAGCTCATTGCCGATCCATGAGGCATTACTATCTTTAGTATAAACCTATTGCTAAGACATTGCGACTAGTGTCGTGTACGAGGGTGGTCTGAAAAGTTCTGGGCCACGGCACTACTTGCATGATGTTTTCCTTAGGTTGGTACACATGTTTATAGACCCTGTGTAAAATTACAAGTCATTCCAGGCAATAGTTGACTGTAGGCCGTTGTTTGAAGAAGTGGAAGTGCACATTGCTTTGAAAATGGAGAAATTCGAGTATCGTACTGTGATAAAATTCTTCGCAAAAGAAAGTTAAACACCTACAGAAATACATTTGAGGATTGTAAATGAGTATGGTGACTCTTCACCTTCAGTTTCCACTGTGAATAAATGGGTGGCCGATTTTAAACGTGGCAGTGAAAGTGTCCAAGACGATCCACGCGAAGGACGACCAAAAACTGTAACCACACCGGAAATCATTGAGAAAGTGCATGACATGATTTTGGAAGATCGGCGTACAAAGTTGCGTGAAATTCCTAATGCTCTTAGAATTTCAAAGGAACGTATTGGTCACATCTTGCATCAGGAATTAAACATCAAAAAGCTTTGCGCAAGATGGGTGACGCGTATCCTCACTGTGGACAACAAACTCATTCACAAGACACTTTCTGAAAAACAGATGTGACTTTTTGCGCCGATATGCCACAATGGATGAAATATGAATTATCCACTACACACCCAAATCAAGAAGGTGGTTCTTGAGCTCCAAAGAAGGGGAGGGTGGTGCCATCGGCGGGAAACATCATGGCGTCAGTGTTTTGGAATGCCAAAGGTATTTTGTTCATTGAGTGTCTCGAAAAAGGTAAAACCATTACTGGAGAATACTACTCTCAACTTCTAACCAAACTGATTGCAAGCATTCGTGAAAACAGACCCGGGTTAAAAAAGAAAAAAATTGTTTTCCATCAGTACAATGCAATTGCCCACAAAGTGTGTTGACAATAGGGAAATTGAGAGATCTGCACTATGAAGTGCTGGAACATCCACCCTATTCCTCAGATTTGGCTCCCTCGGAATTCCATAAGAAATTCCTTGCTGTTAGGCGCTTTTCGTCCAATGAAGAAGCAATTGCGGCTATAAATGGGTACTTTGCAGCACTTCCAAAGGAACACTACAGAGAGGGGATAATGGCATTGGAACACCGCTGAACAAAATGTATTGATATTAAAGGAAATTATATTGAAAAATAAAACTACTTTGAAAGCATGAATTGTCGTTTTTCACTATTAGGCGGAGAACTTTTCAGACCACCTAAGTAATATTCGAACCGAGACACGCAACCAAGACCTGCAATGTGAACCTTGTGGCATACGCAACTATCCAAACGAATGAATGGAGCGTGCAATCTAAATTGCCCTAGTGCTGTTACATTCGTTCGAAGTGGCGTCTATGAAGCGATACTTTCTGACTGAATGAATGGTCTTGCTTCATTTATTGACGTTTCAAGCGATGTAGTTCACTCAGAGCCTATAAACCTTGTTTACAAAATAAAACAAACATGGGGATACTTTTTTTATTTAAGGATGGTGGATTGGTTTAACACAGACGAAGTAAACGACATTTTTAATAATTTATAACATTATAATCGGTTATTAATTTCTATTCCGTTATAATTGTAGGAAGCGCCTCTACTCGAGATATTTCCTTTGGAATTGCTTCTGAACAAGGATAACGAATGTATCACTCTCTACCAAGTATACTAGAGAAGATATTGTATTCCATTCCCAAATGTTCGATACCGATATTTAACCGGAAATACTTCTTTTTAGTGCTTTGAATGCAAAAATCATTTGTAGAGAAAGGCCCGTATATATGTGTGTGTGTGTGTGTGTCTATGGACAGCATAACTTAAAAACGAACACCCCCTTAAAAACCATACTTGGTATTTAAGTTTAGTATCTTCCAGGAACGTGAAACAAAGATTTTCAAGAAAATACCCCAACCCAAACTTAACTTTAATTTTCTCAAAAATGACTCTAACGACTTTGATTAAAATGCAGTATATAAAAGATATTTACAGAAAAATAAAAATATATATCTTGAATTTTCTGGGAATAGCCTTCAAAATCTCATCATTTCATAATTAGTAAGATATAGACAAAAATCTACTACACAAAAAATGTGTATCTCGTTAAAACATACATATAACTAATATCATATACATTTGTGTAGAGCTAACCATTTCCGAGATATGCCTTGTTATAGGTTTTAAAATTTCCAATTGGTACTTAGATTTTTAAAATAGGAAGTCATGCAAAGGAAATGTCATTAATTACTACACATAACGACAGGCTTTTAAAAGATTTGGCTATCGCTTTAACCTAGTGATACTCTTATTTCCATTCTACTTAGGTATTATATGTACATATACGAGAACAACTAATAATTTGTATTTATTTCCCGTTCTATAAACAATAAAGTGCGTTAAGCATAAAAAATATGCGTGAAATTCATTACCCATTTCTCCAAAAGACGTAAATTACTGAGATGTGTAAACGAGAGAATCCATCTAGTAAACAAATGCAAAGTTTACCTCGCTCTAAAAAATAAATTTTTGGAAAAGCGATACCCAACAAATATGAACCGAACATAGGGCCCGTTTTGCATGCCACTAATAGCATAATTATGAATCTAAAAGCCTAAATTGAATTTATGTAAAGCAAGTGGTTATGAAGGAATATTGACCACTAATCTAAATATTGAGCAGACCTACAAGATGATTTCCAAAATGTCTATGTGATTTTTTCTTTCTCTATACGAATTATATACATAGTGTATAGAGAAGGTATTGTATTGTACCCAAAAATTCGATACCGAGATTTCACGGAAATACATGTTTTGAGACTCCCTGAATCAAAAAAAAAAAAAGCATTTTTAGAAAACTGTCCGCGCGCGCGTGTGTGTGTGTCTGTGTGCAGCATAGCGCAAAAACGAAAGGACCGTTAAAACCCAAATTTGCTATTTAAGTTTGGTATCTTCCAAGGATGCGAAACGAAGATTTTCAAGAAAATTCCCCCACCCCAAACTACCCTTTACATGGAAAAAATTTCGAAAATTTTGAGTTTCTTAAAAATGGCTCTAATGATTTTGATTAAAATATTGTATATTAAAGATATTTATCTGACAAATAAAATGTATATCTTGAATTTTCTGGAAATAGCCCCTGAAGACTACTTTATTCTGGATGAATTTTACGGAATTGTGCTAACTGCTAAACCGTAAGAAATGGAAAAAGAAACTTACCACACAAAAAATGTAGAGCACATTAAAACACACAATTTATGTTATATAAATTCTTTTCGAGGAGTTGAACTTTTTTTTAGATATTCCTTGTTTTGGTTTCAGCTTTGAAAAACTTGTACTTTTCTCATACAGGAATTTGTCACCTCATGTACATACGAACAAAGGAACTTCAGTCACCTAGTAACCAACTTTTGACTTCGCTTTAACCTATGATACTCCCATATTTCGCTTCTACTTACAAGGAAGCAAGTAATGAGGCTATTTTTTCTCATTTTTTCTCGATTAGCATGAAGTAAATAGAAGCATAAGCTTTTTAACAATAACTTGTTACACAGTAGTAGAGAAAGGCATGTGAATGGAACACATCAGATTTTTTTTTTTTTTAGTCTTATTTATGGACGCACCTTAGCTATTATGGCTCTCAGCGTCCCATTCTCTACTAGTGCGAAAAGACCATTGCATTTTGCTCAGGAACCTCTTTACCAGGCATGAAGTTCTTTTACTTTCCGTATATCTTGTGTACAATTGTAAGTTATATTACCACAGGGCCAAAGAAGTATAGCAAACGTTAATAAGAAAAGAACTGAAAAGAAAAACAGTAGCGCAGTAGTGAAGAAACCACGCTCCATTGCCTCTTTTTTGGGTCATCGACCCTATACAGAATAAATAACGAGAACGTAGAGTTCATCCAAATTGTTAAACGCGTTTTGCAACTTCTACTAAAGAATTAAAATTATATCATCCGTTATATGTAATATTAAAATTTGTGGTATGCCATTTTATGCCAGAATTATCTACCTAATATTTATCATTCTTTTAAATTACTGTACAACGCCAATTTGCTAGTAGAAGACTTGCCTCTCCTTGGTTACATTACGTAGATACCTCATTTACTTTTCTAATACTTTTGTCATCAAATATACGTGATTGATTGTTCTTTTGATGGGAATTCTATATATGTATACGAATACATGTCTCCAATCATCTAAGCCTATCAATGTGTAGTAATATCATTTTGTTCTCAAACATTTTTGTGAAAAGATGTATATGATAGGCTATTCCTTCAGTGGTAGTATTCTTAGGCGTTTACAAATATGTGCTATAGATTAAAGGCTTTCCAAATCGGTCAACATACCGATGCAGATCTCAGTGTCAGGATCCAATATTTTTGGAATCGACAAATATCACAGCTATTTTCTGTACTGTAACATTGTCTATCCCCCTACATAAAACATTACCGAATTAGACCTTAGAAGATGTCCAAAATTGGTCTAACGTATATGTTTCGCTTAGCACACTGCCTAAATTAAAAAATCTGATGTATTCCATTCACATGACTTTCTCTAAATCTCTGCAACAAATCATTGTTTAAAAGCTTATGCTTCTATTTACTTCAGTGTAATCGGGGGGAAAAATAGCATAAATAGTCTTATTACTTGTTTCCTTGTAAGTAGAAGCGAAATAAAGGAGTATCATAGGTTAAAGTAGTCAAAAGGCGGTTGCTTTGTGACTGAAGTCCCTTTGTTTGTATGGTCAGGAATTGATAAATTCCTGTATGAGAAAAGTATAAGGTTTTTAAAGCTGAAACCAAAAACAAGGAATATCTCAAACAAACGATCAGCTCCACGAAAAGGTATATAACATAAATTATGTGTTTTACTGTGCTGTACATTTTTTGTGTGGTAGTTTTTTTTTACATTTTTTACATTTACATTATGCAAAATTCCGTAAAATTCATCCAGAATAAAGTAGTCTTCAGAGGCTATTCCCAGAAAATTCATAATATACATCTTAACTGTCAGGTAAATATCTTTAATATACGATATTTAAGTCCATATCATTAGAGGCATTTTTGAGAAAAGAAACATTTTCGAAAAAATGTACATGTAAAGGGTAGTTGGGAAAGGGGCGATTTTTTTTAACATCCTTGGAAGATACCAAAATTAAATATCAAGTTTGGTATTTGACGGTCTTTTCGTTTTTGAGCTATGTTGTCCACTGACGCACACGCATACACACACACACACACACACACACACACACACACACACACACACCTTTATCTAAAATTGATTTTTTTTTTTTGATTGAGTAGGAGCCAAAACATATATTTCCAGTGAAATCTGGGTATCGAATTTTTGGATGCATTACATTTACATCTTTATACACTATGTAAAGAAAGCAA
Organism: Hymenopus coronatus; assembly: GCA_030762935.1. Classification (NCBI taxonomy): domain Eukaryota; kingdom Metazoa; phylum Arthropoda; class Insecta; order Mantodea; family Hymenopodidae; genus Hymenopus; species Hymenopus coronatus. The sequence continues at coordinate 14,092,643 of CM060884.1, forward strand.
AAATACCTAGCGGCAAGCAATTCACGCGTTATGCGCTTCTGTTCTTCCCCGATAGAATTGGAGCAGTACTATACATCGCAATTTATTTTACAAGCGTAAGCTTTCTCTATACGTATTTTGTACATAGTGTATAGAGAAGGTATTGTAATGCACCCAAAAATACGATACCGAGATTTCACCGGAAATACATGTTTTGAGACACCCTGAATACAAAAAAGCATTTTTAGAAAAATGTCCGTGAGTGTGTCTGTCTGTCTGTCTGTCTGTGTCTGTGTCTACATGTATATGTGTGTGTGTGTCTGTGGACCGTTAAATACCAAAATTGGTATTTAAGTTCAATATCTTACAAGGATGTGACACGAAGATTTTCAAGAAAGTAACCCCACCCCAAACTACCCTTCACTTGGAAAAATTTTCCAAAAATTTTGATTTTCTAAAAAATGGCCCTAGCGATTTTGATTAAAATATTGTATATTAAAGATATTTACCTGACAAATAATATGTATATCTTGAATTTTCCGGGAATAGCCTCTGAAAAGTACTTTAATCTGGATGAATTTTACGGAATTGTGTATAACTGGTAAACCGTAAGAGATAGACAAAAACTTGCCAGGCATAAATTGTAGAGCACATTAAAACACACATCTTACATTATATACATTTTTTCGTGGAGTTGATCGTTTTTTGATATTCCTTGTTTTTTGTTTCAGCCTTGAAAAACATATACTTTTCTCATACAGGAATTTGTCAACTCGTGTCCATACAAATAAGGGAGCTTCAGTCACTTAGCAACTAGCTTTTGATTACTGCTTTAATCTATGGACTCCCTTATTTTGCTTATTCTTACAAGGAAGCAAGCAATAAGACTATTTCTGCTAATTGTTTCTTGATGAGCATGAAGTAAATAGCAGAATAAGCTTTTTAACAATAGTTTGTTGTAGAGATTTAGAGAAAGTCATGTGAATGGACCACATCAGATTTTTTTATTAGTAAAATTAATAAATTACGTTTCGTTGATTAAAACTGGTGGTATGCAAGTGAAACGTTTCAGTTTGTAAAAACAATTCTATGAAAAGAGCGTTAAAATAAAGATCAAAGAATCAAAGTTGAGTATATTTTGATTTGCGTGGCAATGATTGTTGTGTAGGCAGGGCCGACTATACTGAGTAAAATTCTGTCTCCTCCTTTCCTCAATACAAATTTATCTTTTTTCTGTGCCTATGACCATCTCAAAAACACAGCATGTCCAAACCATTTGTACCCAATTGAAACTCAACTACATTGAAGATATTTAAGGTCAAGCTTCCCTAAACTCAAATTCTTTCTTAAATAAATGATTAGCGGGTGGGAAGATTCAGGCGGTAACGCCTGTGGCCAACATTTGGGAGGTTCCTGGTTCGATACCCGACTACCGCTCCTCTGACCCAAAGCCTGTGGTTTTCCCCTGGTCGCCAAGGCGAATGTCAGGCTGGTGTCTTCTGCCAAATATTTTTCCATCATTTCATTCCCTTTTATCTTTCACGTGACCTTGGAGCTTCGGTCGGTGCCGGCAGATGGCGCAGAGGTTTACCATTTGTAAATTCCGTGTCAGAGGAAAGTTTATAGAACCTCCATTGCCGAACCGTGTTCCATGGTCCCACTGGCGGGTCGTCAATTACAATGCTCTCGTGTCCGGTGGTGAGACGGATTGCCGCCCAGGGGAATAAGCGCATAGCCTATATTTTAATTGATTAAATTGTTTAAATTAATTGGTAAGTAAGATATCATGTATTTATTGTATATTGGATGTTCAGAGAGATTGTTCCTGGGAAGCGTTTCAAACTTCAACCCGAGAGTTCTCAAGCGACGAATTCAGTTGTTTACGCTATTTCTTTGCATATTGCAAGAGGGGAAAGACGCTATTATGTAGTCACGTCTCCGAAAGAGAAAGTAGAGGTTACGTATAAACAGAGAACAACGAGGAAATTTAGGTCAAGAATCACGTGAAAGACGTATTGACCAATTAGAATTAATCACGTCACGGAAGAAGCGCACCCCAAGCTACTTTCGGAGCCAAAATGGGCCCATGAGATTACAAGTTGAGAGCTTTGCGCGTGGGTAGAATTTGCTATAATTGTAGAATATTAACCCTAATTTTTAGGCAGTTGAAATGTAACTTCACGAGGAACCTGTGACGCCAAAAACAAGAATCCGCGCCTAACAGCAAAGTTAGTATAGTGATTCAGGCAGTTGGAATGTAACTACAAGCGGAACCTGTGACGCCCAAAACAAGTATCCGCGCAAAATAGTAAAGTTATTATTGTGATTCACGCAGTTGAAACGTAATGTCACACGGAATCTGCAACGCCGGAAACAAAGAAGCCACGGTAGAAAGTTAAAATGTCTACAATTATTCTGCACGTAATAGTTGCACTTGTCGCCGCGTAAATTCTAGTTACCTCTGTGCGCATTACGACCTTGTTCAAGGGGAATTACCGGAATACAATCACGCCAGGAATTTTTTCGGGAACGCTTATGAAGGGAAATAAACCTTTGACTGAACGAAAAGTGCCGACGTGTATTTTGAGTTAATTTCCCGTACCATCCCTTGAGATCATCGCCGCTCAATACCTGAGCTAGGTATAAATAAAATAGGTCTCAATTGCTCGGTGCTAAGTCCACCAATAGCCGAGGAACGTCGAGAATCGACTTCAGCACTGCAACGCCGGAGAGAGGACCAGTCGTCGCTGCGCAGCCCAGCACCAAAAAGTACGTCTCCCAGATCTTCTCCAGCTCATTCGCCTACAGTGGATAAGCCTACAATTATTAACGGTCTAGTCGTCTGTGCCGGGACGCAGTCTGTTATCTCCTCAGTTTCCTTCACCTCGTCGTCTCTCCCGAGGATGTAAATACAATAGAGCCCATTAGGGTCAAGAAACAAGTTGCTCTCTTCGTCAACTCGTCATTATCACTGCAAATGAGGAATTATCAAAAGTGAAAAATACGTTATTTTGAGATGTAGTAAGTACATACAATAAATAAATAAACTTTCTCTCTATTTTTTATCCAGGACTTGCGGTATATAGTCTTTATTGTAAATTTACTTTCCTAACCCCTGAACTGTTGATTCTGTTGCTATTTCTAACCCCTGCAGAAGTTTTGCTTTTCTTTCTTTTTGTTTTGCTATTTTTTTTTTTTTCATTGAACTCTTTACCAGCCACATTTTCATTCATTTTTACTTTCTCTACACATACCATGTGCATAGTGTATAGAGAAGTGAAATCTCGACATCGAATTTTGAGTGGAAAACAATACTTTCCTATCCCTATGTACATTGTACATATGGGTCTAGAGAAAGTAAAAATAGAAAAACCTTATATGTACCATTCACATGACTTTCTCTACATCTCTGTAACAAATTATTGTTAAAAAGCTTATGCTTCTATTTACTTCATGCCAATGGAGAAAAATTATCAGAAATAGTCTTATTACTTGCTTTCTTGTAAATAGAAACGAAATAAGGGAGTACCATAGGTTAGAGTGATAGTCAAAAGCTGGTTGCTATGTGACTGAAGTTCCTTTGTTTGTGTGGACAGGAGTTGACAAATTCCTGTATGAGAAAGGTATAACTTTTTTAAAGCTGAAACCAAAAACAAGGAATATTTCAAAAATGATGAACCCCAAGAAAAAAAAGTATATAACATAAATTGTGTGTTTTAACGTGCTCAACATTTTTTGTGTTTTAAGTTTTCATCCATCTCTAACGGTTTAGCAGTTATGCAACATTTCGTAAAATTCATCCAGAATAATGTAGTCTTAAGAGGCTATTCCCAGAAAATTCAATATATGCATTTTTTTGTCAGGTAATTATCTTTAATATGCAATATTTTAATCAAAATCGTTAGAGCAATTTTTAATAAAATTAAAATTTTCTAAATTTTTCCATGTAATGGGTAGCTTGGGGAGGGGGATTTTTTTGAAAATCTTCGTGTCTCATCCTTGGACGATACCAAACATAAGTACCAAGTGAAATCTCGACATCGAATTTTTGGGTGGAATACAATACTTCTCTATCCCTATGTACACTGTCTCAGTTTTTCATCGTTCTCATGTTTCGTTATCAAATGTATTGATGTGTCTCACGCTTAGCGTGGTGCATTTGCTATGTATATATGCATCTAATGAAGCACTAGTTCAAATTCACAGTTCGATGAGTCCATATAGCAGTGTTTCGTCGCTAATGCTGTTGCCTCCGTTGGTCAGTATGAAGAGTGAGCTCTCAGTAATTACAAACACGTATTTCAAAATGAGGAGCTTTCATATTTGCTTTTCAGCAAAATTCACGCTGATTATAAAAATGGAATTCTTTTTACTTTCTCTATACGCACTATTAACATAGTCCATAGAGAAGGTATTGCAATGCACCCAAAAATTCAATACCGAGCTTTCACCGGAAATACTTGTTTTGGGTCTTCCTGAATCCAAAATAAAAGTATTTTTACTTTCTCAATACGCAATATTTACATAGTGTGTAGAGAAGGTATTACACTCCACCAAAAAATTCGATACCGAGATTTCACCGGAAATATATGTTTTAGGCTCCCCAATATCCAAAAAAAGCATTTTCACAAAAAGGTCCGTGTGTGTGTGTCCGTGTGGCCATGTGTCAGTGAACACGATAACTCAGTGATGCGACACGAAGATTTTGAGAAAAATCCCCCCACCCCCAACTACCCTTTACATGGAACTTTTTTCGAAAATGTTGATTTTCTCAAAAATGGCTCTAACGATTTTGATTAAATTTTCGTATATTAAACATATTTACCTGAAAAATGAAATGTATATCTTCACTTTTCTAGGAATAACCTCTGAAGAGTAGTTTATTCTGGATGAATTTTACGGAATTTTGAATAACTACTGAACCGTAAGAGATGGACAAAAACTTATTACACAAAAAATGTAGAGCACGTTAAAACACACAATTTATGTTATATACATTTTTTTCGTGGAGTTCCTCGTTTTTGAGACATTCCTCATTTTGGCTTCTGCTATGAAAAACTTATATATTTCTCATACAGGAACTTGTTAACTCCGATCAATATAAACAAAGGAACTTCATTGACATAGCAACCAGCTTTTGACTATCACTTTAACCTATGGTAGCCCCCTATTTCGCTCCTACTTACAAGGAAGCGAGTAATAAGACTGACTATTTCTGATAATTTTTCTGATTAGCATAAAGTAAATAGAAGTATAAGCTTTTTTAAGAATAATTTGTAGCAGGGATATAGAGAAAGTCATGTGAATAGTACACATCAGATTTTTAGAAAAATGTCTCTGTGTGTGTCTGTCTGTCTGTCTGCATAGGTCAAAAACGAAAAGACCGTTAAATACCAAACTTGGTATTTAAGTGTATCTTCCAAGGACGCGACAAGAAGATGTTCAAGAAAATCCCCCCACCCCAACTACCCTTTACATGGAAATATTTTTGAAAATTTTGAATTTCTAAAAAATGGCTCTAACGATTTTCATTAAATTATCGTATATTAAAGATATTTACGTGACAAATAAAATATATATCTTGAATTTTCTGGGAATAGCCTCTGTAGACTACTTTATTCTGGATGAATTTTACGGAATTTTGCATAACTGGTAAACCATAAGAGATAGACAAAAACTTAGCCCACAAAAAATGTAGAGCACATTAAAACACACAATTTATGTTATATACATTTTTCGTGGAGTTGATATTTTTTTTTAGGTATTCCTTGTTTTTGGTTTCAACTTTGAAAAACATACTTTTTACATACACAAGGTGGTCAGACCCTGTCAACACAAACAAAGGAACTTCAGTCGCATAGCAACCAGCTTTTGAGTATCTTGAACCTAGGGTACCCCCTTATTTCACTTCTACTTACAGGAGGCAAGTAAAAAGACTATTTCTGTTAATTTTTTCTCGATTAGCATGAAGCAAATAGAAGCATAAGGTTTCTAATAATAATTTCTTACAGAAATATAGAGAAAGTCATGTGAATGGAACACATCAGAGTTTTTACAAGTACCATCCATAATTATGTTAACCTGAAGGACTCCTGTGAAATTACATTAACAAATGTTTTATTTAAACCGTTTTCATTCTTAGGTTGTTCCTCGTCACAACGGACCCACGTGACCAGTTCACAGTGTTACATCACAACAGCAATGTGCGCAGAAAAGTAATCTCAAGTCAATACTCTTCATTTCAAAATGAAATTGTTCTTAAATGATATAATATTCTATAAAATACCTAAGAGTGAGATTTACGCTGATTTATGCCGTTAAACAGAGCCACAATCCCCAACATGCAATTTGTATAGATCACAATATTCGGAATATTGTTTACACCAGTTGCTGTTTGGAATCGTACAGCACGGTCGCGAGAATTTGCTCTTGCGTTTTTGTCGAATTGCATAAAGTATAAAGTTGGCAAGCCAATGAATAGTGGTAAAAAACTATAGCGTTAGATATCTATTATAAGATCTGTAAGAAATGTCAAACACTTTTTAAAAAATCTTATGTATTACATCCACATGACTTTCTCTACATCTCTGCAACAAACTATTATTAAAAAGCTTATGCTTCTATTTCCTTCATACTAATCGAGAAAAAAAATTAGCAGAAATAGTCGTATTGCTTGCTTCCTTTTAAGTAGAAGCGAAATAAGGTAGTACCATAGGTTAAAGTGATAGTCAAAAGCTGGTTGCGAGGTGACTGATGTTTCTTTGTTTGTATAGACAGGAGTTGACAAATTCCTGTAAGAGAAAAGTAAGTTTTTTAAAGGTGAAACCAAAAACAAGGAATATCTCAAAAACGATCAATTCCACAAAAAATGTATATAACATAAATTGTTGTTTTAACGTGCCCTATATCTTTTTGTGTGATCCATCTCTTACGGTTTAGCAGTTATGCAAAATACAGTCAGATTCTTCAGAATAAAATAGTCTTCAAAGGTTATTCCCAGAAAATTCAACATATACATTTAATTTGTCAGGTAAATATCTTTAATATACGATATTTTCATCAAAATTGTTAGAGCCATTTTTGAGAAAATCAAAATTTTCGAAGGGTAGTTTCGGTTGGGGGGATGTTTCTCAAAATCTTCGTGTAGTATCCCTGGACGATACTAAACTTAAATACCAAGTTTGGTATTTTGCCGCCTATTAGTTTTTGAGTTATCGCGTTTACAAACACACGGACTCACTGGCACATAGACACACACATGCACACGGACTTTTTTCTGATAATGCTTTTTTTGGATTCAGGGGACCTTAAAGCTCTGATTTATCAAATTTTTGGTTGCAGTGCTATACCTTCTCTATACACTATGTGCATATTAGGTGTAGAGAATGTATGTAAGTGGTGAAATTAACTTCCGAGTTTTTCGGCGAACTAAAAGTATAAACAGTAATAGTTAAGAAAAAGCTGAAATAGTTTGATTTAATTTGGAGGATAGACCTTTGGTTACACCCTTGAAACAGGAAGCTTCTAAAATATGCGATGTAAGAATGTGAGGCTGTTGTGGAGAATTTGCGTAACAACGTACAATTTCTTTTCTAAAAATGAGCCGCCAACAGTTGCTGATGTGTTGCAGCAAGTTAATGCTGATCATAATATGTCTAATTTCAGAAAAAATCACATTTTGTATAATGTATAATCACATTTGTCAAAATCGGTAGAAAAAATGTTTATATTTTCTGTTCGTTTTACACATATACCGCATGTATTCACCAATGGTTGTGAAAATACGAGAAGTATTTCTGGCGCAAACGGCGGAAGGCTGCATTATAACGGTACACTTGTGGCCGGCTTTGTTTTGGCGTGGATAAACTTAAGGGTAAATAGATAATAGTTGGCCACACTTAAGGCGGAGTTGTACAGAATAAGAATGCGACACTAAGATTTTCAAGAAAGTCCCCCACCCCTAATTACCCTTTACATGGAAAATTTTTCGAAAATTTTGTTTTTCTTAAAAATGGCTCTAACGATTTTGATTAAAATACCACACATTGAAGCCATTTCTATCACAAATAAAATGTATATCCTGAATTTGTTGCGAATAGCTTCTAAAAACATGTTTATTCAGGATGAATTTTGCTTAATCTGGCATATCTAGTAAACCGTAAGAGATACACATAAACTTACTATACAAAAATGTAGATCTTGTTAAAATACACAAGTTATATCATATATACTTTTTTCGTAGAGTTTATCGTTTTTGAGATATTCCTTGTTATTAGTTTCAATTGTGAAGTACATATACTTTTCTCAGACGGAAATGTCCATTTATTCTCTTATTCTACTCCTGGCCAAACAAAGAAGCGATTTGCAATGACAATCGCATAACGCCAGCTTTTAAAACATTTGACTATCATTTTAGCCTAGTGGATTAACTTTGTTCCAGTCTACTTATAAGGAACTTAAGTAATAAAATGCTGCTAATGTTTATCTCGATTAACATGGTGTTGAAAGAAGAATTATCTTTCGTAAGAAGTTTGTCTGTAGAGTACCTAGAGAAAGTCATGTGAGTGTAACACATCAGATTTTTACTTTCTCTATACGTACTATGCACATAGTGTATGGAGAAGGTATTGATTTGCGCCCTAAAATTCGATACCGAGATTTCAGCAAAAATATATGTTTTGAGAACCCGTGAATCCATAAAAAGCATTTTTAGAAAAACGCCTGTGTGTGTGTGTGTGTGTGTGTGTGTGTGTGTGTGTGTGGGTGTGTGTGTGTGTGTCTGCGGGCAGATAATCTCAAAAACGAAAAGACGCTTAAAAACCAAACTTGGTATTTAAATTTGGTATCTTCCAAGGATGGGATACGAAGATTTTCAAGAAAATCCCCCCACTTTACATGAAAAAAAAAAAATATTGAAAAATCAATTATATCTAAGATATTTACTTTCCAAATAAAATATATGTCTTGCATTTTCTGGGAATAGTTTCTGAAGACTACTTTATTCTGGATGAATTTTATGGAATACTGCGTAACTGCTAAACTGTAAGGGAAGGAGAAAAGTTACCACACAAAAAATATAGACCACGTTAAAGCACACAATTTATGTTATAAACATTTTTTCGTGGTGTTGATCCTTTTTTAGATATTTCTTGTCTTTGGTTTCAGCTTTAAAAACCATAATTTTCTAAACAGGAATTTGTCAACTCCTGACCATACAAACAAAGGAACTTCAGTCATATAGCAACCAGCTTTTGACTGAAGCTCCTTTGTTTGTATGGACAGGAGTTGACAAATTCCTGTGTGAGAAAAGCATAAGTTTTTTAAAGATGAAAATGTATAAAACATAATTGTGTGTTTTAACGTGCTCTACATTTTTTGTGGGTAAGTTTTTGTCTATCTCTTACGGTTTAGCAGTTAAGTAAAATTCCGTAAAATTCATCCAGAATAAAGTAGTTTTTAGAGGCCATTCCCAGAAAATTCTAGATATACATTTTGTTTGTCAGGTAAATATCTTTAATATACGATATTTTAATCAAAATCGTTAGAGCCGTTTTTTAGAAAATCAAAATTTTCGAAAAAAGTTCCATGTAAAGGGTAGTTTGGGGTTGGGGGATTTATCTCAAAATCTTCGTGTTGTATCCCTGGAAGATGCTAAACTTAAATACCAAGTTTGGTATTTTACCGACTTTTCGTTTTTGAGTTATCGTGTTCACAGACACAAGGACACACACACACACAGACGGACATTTTTCTGAATATACTTTATTTGGATACAGGGGACCCTAAAATATATATTTTCAGTGAAATCTCGGTATCGAATTTTTTGGTGAAGTGCAATACCTTCTCTATACACTAGGTACATAGTACATATAGAGAAAGTAAAAATAACATAACTGAATTCCATGGTTAATTTTAGTTCTCCAAGTTTAATATTACAAAATATTCCAATGTTATGGATCAATTATTTTTTCAGGATCTATACGGTTTATAGCTTTAATTTTTGAAGCTGTTATTGAGATAATTTTTATCTTTGAATATATTTATAAAAATTAATTTTTATTTTTACAGTGAAAATGTAATGTTTTCCTTTAGCTATACCAATATGATTAAGTTTTATATTTTTCGGATGAATTAATAATACCAAACATATCGCTATTGTGGTAGCACCCCTCCCTTGAATAGTAAATGCTAACTGAAGTACTGCATGAAGTATTGTGAATGCAAAATAGCAACAAAAGTGTTCAAATAAGTAGATGCAGTACATCACATGAAATATGTACGATAAATAAAACCTTTAGCCAATAAACAAGTACTAGTAGTCCTTACGAAAAGTATTTTAAACCTACAATGAAAATGGATCATCAAAGATATAGTAAAGACAATAGAAGATGAGATACTAAATCAATATATAAAATTTTATAAATCGGCACAATTCCGATTTTCTTCAAAAATTGATCAAAAGGCTTTTCAAATTGCCTACCAGCGTTGCCTTCTAAAAACTCACTTGGGCTTTCCTATTGTCTCACCTGCCCATACTTCTCAGAGACTTTCTTATTCTGTGCCGGGACAGGAGACTTTTCTCCCACGTCACAATACACTAAGTTGGCTGACCTTGGTGAAGACCATTACCTGAAAGCACAGAGAAAAGATTTGTTACCTCAAAGGACTCTATGCTGATAAATTCAGTTATAGATGTTTAGATCTTTGCACATATCTCTCTCTCTCTCTCTCTCTCTCTCTCTCTCTCTCTCTCTCTGTGTATGTGTGGCGTTTATATATGTACGTAACACAGTGTAACTACTAAAATCTATTAACTCCGTTGGTGTCATTACCAGAAACCGGATTTTAAAGGGAATTCCTTTTTTCCTCTTTTTTTCCTTCATTAGCCTCAGTTCCTTTTTTTTTTAATTTTCCTTTTTCGATCCCCTTTATTTATTTTTCAAATGCAATGCATTGGCCAGTATTTTAAAATTGCTTTCACTGCGTCATCATTGACAAGAAAAGTTCCTTTCACCCCAATGAAAGGCAGGACTGGATTAAGAGATCTTAAAAGAACAAAGCAAATAGGGTAGGTCAGTGACTACCTCATATGATTGACAGCACGAAAAGGACAAACACAATTTTAACAGTTGACTTGCATTTACCAAGGGGTGGACTTTTAGAAAGAGAAATAAAGATTCACTTTCTCTTTCTTTGGTTTAGGGACTTGAAGGCAACTCCATATAGCCTTCCATGGGTCAGTGGTGGAATGGTCCTCTGGTTACCAGTTTGTCTGTAACATACGGAGCACTAACGTTACTACCGAGAGTGCATTTTCGCTGCAGTAATGAATTGGCAGTCCGTCGCTGCAAACGATTAAATGCTTTGTTGAGATGAAAACCATCCCTTCGGACTCAAAACACAGACCGAAGTGAAGTGAAACATGAAATATAGGTGACTAATATTTTTGTATCTCTTTTCCCTTTTTTTCGCAAAAATTTTCCCCTTTTTGGCATTATTTTTTCCTTCTCTTGGTCACTTTTTTGATTTAAAATTTTACCTTTCAAATCCGGTCTCTGGTAATTACCTACAGATTCACCCTTCATTTTCCATAGAAAAAAATCCTCCAGCCCTCCTGGGTAGTGTGCTGGTAGCGTGTTTGAATCATATTCAACAGGTCGTGAGTTCAAATCTCGCTTGGGGTGAGTTACTCGGATAAGGCTTTTTTCGGGGTTTTCCCTCATCCTGAGAAGACGAGTGTCGAGTAACTTAAAGCTCCATGGACCCCAAGATATTTGAGCATCATTTCGCCAATTTCATTCATCGTCCGATATGACCAACCAGGTTAAAAGACATTAAACTACAAAAAGTGATGTGTTCTATTCACATGACTTCTTCTACATCTCTATAACTAATTATTGTTAAAAAGCTTATGCTACTGATTACTTCGCGCTAATCGAGAAAAAATTAACAGAAATAGTCTTATTAGTTGCTTCCTATTAGTAGAAGTGAAATAAGGGAGTACCATAGGTTACAGGGAAAGCCAAAAGCTGGTTGCTATGTGACTGAAGTTCCTTTGTTTGTATGGACAGGAGTAGACAAATTCCTGTATGAGAAAACTATAAGTATTACAAAGTTGAAACCAAAAACAAGGAATATCTAAAAAACGATCAACTCCACGATGTATCTAACATAAATTGTGTTTTTTAACGTGCTCTACATTTTGTGTGTGGTAAGTTTTTGTCCATCTCTTACGGTTTAGCAGTTATGCAAAATTCCGTAAAATTCATCCAGAAAAAAGTATGTAGTCTTCAGATTCTATTCCCAGAAAATTGAAGATATACATTTTATTTGTCTGGTAAATATCTTTAATATACGATATTTTTATAAAAATACCGGAAATACATGTTTTGGATTCCCTTGAATCCAAAAAAAATTTTTGGAAAAAGGTAGGTGTGTCTGTCTGTCTGTCTGTGGACAGTATACCTCAAAAACGAAAAGACCGTTGAATACCAAACTTGGTATTTAAGTCTGGAATCTTCTAAGGATGCGACAAGACGATTTTCAAGAAATTGTCCCCACCCCCAACTACCCTTTACATGGAACTTTTTCGACAATTTTGAATTTCTCAAAAATGGCTCTAGCGATTTTGATTAAAATACCGTATACTAAAGATATTTACATGACAAAGAACATGTATATCTTGAGATTTCTGGGAATAGCCTCTGAGCACCTCTGTATTCTGAATGAATACTGCTGAATTTTGCGTAACTGTTAAACCGTAAGAGATAGGCAAAAACTTACTACACAAAAAATGTAGATAAATTTAAGACACGCAATTTATGTCATATAAATTTTTCTGGAATTGACCATTTCTGGGATATTCCTTGTTATCTGTTTCAGATTCAAAATACTTAACGTTTTTCTCAGATGGAAAGTTGTAAACTCCTGGCCCTGCATAGAAACGGATTTCAACTACATGGCAACTAGCTTTTAGAGGATTTGACTATCGTTTTAGCCTAGTGTGTTTCCTTATTTTCCTTCTACTTACAAGGAAGCAAGTAATTAAGACAACTTCTGACAATCTTTATCTCAATTACATAAAGTAGATAGAAGAAAATGTTTTTTAATAATTTGTTACTGCGTTGTACAGAAAGGCATGTGAATGGAACACATTAGATTTCTTTTTATCTTTCGTGTATGTTTTAAAAATCAGTAAATATAAAGTTCTTCGCAACAGAAACAAATGTTATGTGTTCCATTCACATGACTTTCTCTACCTTTCTGCAATAAATTATTGTTAAAAAGCTTATGCTTCTATTTACTTCATTCCAATAGAGAAAAAAATAGTAGAAATAGTCTTATTACTTGTTTCCTTGTAAGCAGAAGCGAAATAAGGGAGTACCATAGGTTTAAGTGATAGTCAAAAGCTGGTTGCTATGTGACTGAAGTTCCTTTGCTTGTATGGACAGGAGTTGACAAATTCCTGTATGAGAATAGTATAAGTTTTTCATAGCTGAAACCAAAAACAAGGAACATCTCAAAAACAATTAACTACACGAAAAAAATATATATAACATAAATTCTGTGTTTTAAAGTGCTCTACATTTGTTGTGTGGTAAGTTTTTGTCCATCTCTTACAGTTTAGCAGTTATGTAAAGTTCCGTAAAATTGACCCAGAATAAAGTACTCTTCAGAGGCTATTCCCAGAAAATTCAAAATATACATTTTATTTGTCAGGTAAATATCTTTAATGTACGATATTTAAATCAAAATCGTTAGAGCCATTTTTTAGAAAATCAAAATTTTCGAAAAATCTTCCATGTAAAGGGTAGTTTGGGGTGGGGGAATTTTTCTCAAAATCTTCCGTGTCGCATCCCTGGAAGATACTAAACTTAAATACCAAGTTTGGTATTTTACCGACTTTTCGTTTTTGAGTTATTGTGTTCACAGACACACGGACACACACACACACACACACACACACACACACACACACACACACACACACACATGGACCTTTTTCTGGAAACGCTGTTTTTAGATACAGGGGTCCCTAAAACATATATTTCCGGTCAAATCTCGGTATCGAATTTTTTGGTGGAGTAACAATACTTTCTCTATACACTATGTACATAGTGCGTGTAGAGAAAGTAAAAATCTGATGTGTACCATTCACATGACATTCTCCATATCCCTGCAACAAATAATTCTTAAAAAGCTTATACTTCTATTTACTTTATGCTAATCAAAAAAAAAAAAAAAAATAGCAGAAATAGTCTTATTACTCGCTTCCTTGTCAGTAGAAGCGAAATAAGGGACAACCGTAGGTTAAAGTGATAGTCAAAAGCTGGTTGCTATGTCAATGAAGTTCCTTTGTTCATATGGATAGGAGTTGACAAGTTCCTGTATGAGAAAAGTATACGTTTTTCATAGCAGAAACCAAAAATAAGGAATGTCACAAAAACCATGAACTCCACGAAAAAAATGTATGTAACATAAAGTGTGTGTTTTAACGTGCTCTACATTTTTTGTGGAGTAAGTTTCTGTCCATCTCTTACGGTTTAGCAGTCATTCAAAATTTAGTAAAATTCATCCAGAATAAACTACTCTTCAGAGGCTATTCCCAGAAAATTCAAGATATACATTTCATTTGTCAGGTAAATATGTTTAATATACGAAATTTTAATCTAAATCGTTAGAGCCATGTAAAGCCAAAGTTCCATGTAAAGGGTAGTTGGAGGTGGGGGGATTTTTCTCAAAATTTTCGTGTTGCATCCCTGGAAGATAGTAAACTTAAATACCAAGTTTGGTATTTTACCGACTTTTCGTTTTTGAGTTATCGTGTTCACAGACACACGGACACACACACACACACACACGGACCTTTTTGTGAAAATGCTTTTTTTTGGATATTGGGGACTTTAAAACATATATTTCCGGTGAAATCTCGGTATCGAATTTTTGGTGGAGTGCAATACTTTCTCTATACACTATTTACATAGTGCGTATGGAGAAAGTAAAATGTATTTAACAGTGTTAGAGAAACTATTTAATTTTGTCTGTAATCTTTTATTTATAAAATATTTAACACATGACCAACATATTTCTCGTAATGTTTTTAGAAAATGTGCCATAAGATAAAACGACATTACACTGTAAATGTTAGTGTAATCGGTAACAAAAAGTAGAGTGAATGCTAGAGGTTAATATGTAAAACAGCCCATTGTTTCTGTTGCCATTTTAACTGAATGTCACAGATGATTTTACTGAATAGGCTGAGGACGTCAAAAAATAAAATTATGTAATGAAATATGTTTTTATTTTATGTGTAAAATCATGGTGTGAAAGAAAATATTTATGCATACAAAATTATTAGTAATAAATTAATTTTTTCAAGATGAATGTAAAATTGTTTATGACGGAACGAAGCTTACAATTATAATTTAAAGTGAAATTATAAATTTACTACTGATGTTCAGATAACCATTTTTACTTTCTCTACATACATAGGGTATATAGAAGGTATTGCATTCTACCAACAAAGTTGATAGACGTTTTAGGGTCCCCTATA
Organism: Hymenopus coronatus; assembly: GCA_030762935.1. Classification (NCBI taxonomy): domain Eukaryota; kingdom Metazoa; phylum Arthropoda; class Insecta; order Mantodea; family Hymenopodidae; genus Hymenopus; species Hymenopus coronatus. Next base: position 14,108,175 of record CM060884.1, read on the forward strand.
TTCAAAAAGGTCCTTGTGTGTGTGTGTGTGCGAGTGTGTGTCCTTTAACACGATATCTCAAAAATGAAAATTCAGTAAAATACCAAACTTGGATTATAAGTTTAGTATCTTTCAAGGATGCGTCACGAAGATTATGAGGAAAATCCCTGCCCCCACATACCCTTTACATTTTGATTTTCTCAAAAATGGCTCTAACGGTATTGATTAAACTACCTTACATTTAAGATATTTATATGGCAATGAAATGCGTATTTTGTAATTTCTGGGAATAGCCTCTAAAGATCTCTTTATTCTGAATGAATTTCGCTGAATTTTGCGTAAATTGTAAGCTGTAAGAGATAGAGAAAACTTACTACACAAGAAATGTAGCTCGCGTTAAAACATACAATTTATGTCATATACGTTTTTTTCTGTGGAATTGACCATTTCTGAGATATTCCTTGTTATTTGTTTCAGATTCAAAATACTTAAGCTTTTCTCACACGGAAAGTTGTAAACTCTTGCCCTGCATAGAAACGGATTTCAACCATATGGCAACCAGCTTTGACTATCGTTTTAGCCAAGAGTATTCCTTTACTTTCCTTCTACTTACAAGGAAGCAAGTAATTAAGACAATTTCTGCTAATGTTTATCTAGATTATCATAAGGTATATAGAAGAATATGCTGTTTAACAATAATTTATATCAGTGATGTAGAGAAAGTCATGTGAATGGAACACATAAGATATTTTGTAACGTGTTTGGTCTGCTAATTCCGAATATGAAGTTAGAGTCACTCTATTGAGCCCTAATTACTATCATCATTTGCGTATAGTTTAAGCCAAATTATTTATTATTGCATACTGACATTTGTTTCTGCTATTTTAAGCTATCATTTATTATTACACACTAACATTTGTTTCTATTATTTTCTTTACTGTACTGAAATTATATCTTCATGTTAGAAGAATATTTAACTAGAGCCGCATATCAGTGAAATAGAAAAATTATCTTCTATGTTTGACTTTCTATAATCTTTGTTAACAAGTGTGAATAAGAACTTCCCAAATGTTTATTGTTTTGTGATCGTATGTAGTGTTTGCACACTTCTAAGATTAGTTTCAAGGCAGACCTTCTGCACAATGGCAACCAATATTTTTCGATCCCTCTTGCATATGCTGCAAATATGAATTATATGAGAACATGAAGCTTGTGCTCAACAGTATACGAGTGTCGGCTGATAAACCCCGGGCCTCTATATGAAAACATTATTTCATTTTTTTTTTTTTTTTTTGCTTTATTTCTCAACATAATCTCCAGAAAGGCTAATGCATTTGTCATGTCGGTGTTCTAATTTAATTAAACCATTCTGTAGTGCGATTTATCAAGGTCCTCAAAATAGCTGTTTATCGCATCAACGACCACCTCGTTGTTGTGAAATCTTCGTCCTCCAAGAAATGTTTTGAGGTTTGGGAACAGGTGGTAGTAACTGGGTGTTAGATCTGGCGAATAGGGTGGATGTTCAAGCAATTCTAACTTTAATTCCCACATTTTTTCCATTGTAATGACTGAAAGAGCATTGTCGTGATGAAACATTTTTTTTGCCAAAGGAGGTCTTTTTCTTCTGACTTCCTCACTCAAACGTTTTAGTAACCGTGCGTAGTAATCACCAGGATATTTTACCCTTTTCCAAGTAATCAATAAAAATAATTCCCTATGCATCCCAGAAAACACTCGCCATAACCTTGTTAGCTGAAAAAATGATTTTGTCTGCTTTGGAGTTGGTTCACCTGGCACAATTCATTGTTTTGATTATGGTTTGCTTTCTGAAGTGTAGTGATGTATCCAAGTTTCATTCATGGAAATATGCCGTCTCAAAAATTCACTGGGATTTTTATGGTAGAGCTCCACTTTCTTAACAGAAACAGTTTTTTCTTGCAACTTTTGATCAGGTGTCATCAAACGCGGCAGCCATCTTGTACAGACCTTGTGAAAGAACTAAACATTACTTAAAACATAACCTGCACGTTCTTTTGATATCTTTACAGTCTCTGCTATCTTAAACAACTTTAATGTGTGGTCTTCCAGCACTAAACGATGAATTTTTTCAATGGCCTCTGGAATTGTCACTTCCACAGGGAGTCCAGAGCGAGGCTCATCACTAGTGCTCGTACGTCCCATTTTCAACTCTGCAACCCACCTTTTAATCATTGAATATGAAGGTGCAGATTATTTCAATTAACAGTCCATTTTTCTCCTTGATTTCTTTAGGCGTTAAGTCTTTCAAAGGGAAGTATTTAATCACTGCTCGTTTTTCAAAATCGTCCATTTTCGTGAAAACTCTAAAGTTGTCTTTATTAAAATGCTATTATTCGAAAACTAAACAAACTACTGGCCTGTAACTATGGATACAAGCTAGTCTAGAGTTAAATTTTACGATGCTACCGTCTAACTGGTCTAGTGGCGCCATATCTATGTAAGGCGCGGGACTTATCACCGACCCTCTTAAAAGTGACACCTATGAATGGCATATAGTGGTGATCCGAAGGTGATAGCCCTGCTTCTTGGGTTACAGCTAGGATATACAAAGTTATGTTGTTTCCTTTCTCAGTGGGATAGCAGGGGCAGGAAAGAACTCTTTCATAAACAATGGCTACAGAGAGAAACTCTCATTGTTGGGACGAAAAAGATAGTTAATCAACCGTTTGTGAAGTCGGAGAATATTTATCATCCACCACTACATATCAAGCTGGGGTAGATCAAGAAGTTTGTGAAAGCGATGGATCGTACTGGCAAAGGTTCTGAGTTCCCTAGGATCAGTGATGACAAGATCAAAGAGGGTATATTTATTGGTCAACCAATAATGGGACTAATGAATCTTCCTGTATCCGAAGAATGTTTGAATGAAGCTGAGGCAGGAGCCTGAGGAGATCCTTCCAAAGCGCTGTGAAAAATTTCCTGGGAAACCATGAGGCTGATAACTATGAAGAACTAAAGCTTATTGAGAATTATAGGAAACTTGGTGTATTATGTCTCACATTTGTACTCACATTTAGACTTCTTCCCCTCCAACCTTGGCAGTGTAACAGATGAACATGGTGAAGCCTTTTCATGAAATATCTACGACAGAAACCCGTTTCAAAAGTAATTGGAGCTCAAGGATATTAGCTGTATACCAAAAGGGATGATCCTCAAGCGCTACGGCTTATCCAGTAAAATTAAGCAAGCGATTTAGGTCATTTTCTGAACGTGATACAGCTTTAATTGAAGGTAGTTGTGTGCAATATAGCTAAGTGTGCTACCTGTGTATCCTTTTATTTCCTTTTAACTTTCTCTACACGTAAAATGTACATAGTGTATAGAGAATGTGTTGTATTGTACTGAAAATTCGATATCGTGATTTCACCGGAAATATATGTTTTGGGACCTACTGCATCCAAAAACGTATTTCCAGAAAAAGGTCCGTCTACATGTGTGTGTGTGTCTCTGGACAGTATATCTCAAAAACGAAAAGTCCGTTAAATATCAAACTTGGCATTTAAGTTCAGTATCATCCAAGGATGGGACACGAAGATTTTCAAAAAAATACCCCCACATCCAACTACCATTTACATGGAAATTTTTTTGAAAATTTTGATTTTCTCAAAAATGGCTTTAAAGACTTTGATTAAAATATCGTATATTAAAGATATTTACATGACAAATAAAAAGTATATCTTGAATTTTCGGATAATAGGCACTGAACATCTCTTTATTCTGAATGAATATTGAGGAATTTTGCATAACTGGTAAACCGTACGAGATAAAGAAAAACTTATTACACAAAAAATGTAGAACTCGTTAAAACACACAATTTATGCTATATGCATTTTTCCTGGCGTCGACCGTTTTTAAGATATTCGTTGTTATTGATTTCAGTTTTAAAATACTCAATACTTTTCTCATACTGGGAACTTTTACACCACGCAAAGAACCGGAGATCTATACCCTAGCAACCACATTTTAAAGCATTTGACTGTCGTTTTAGTCTGGTGTATTCTCTTATTTCTCTTCTACCTATAAGGAACTAAATAATAAAATAATTTCTGCTAATGTTTATCTCGATTAGTATGAAGTAGATAAAAAGAATAAGTTCATTAACAATAATTTGTTACAGAGTTAGAGAAAGTCATGCGCTTGGAGCTCATCAGATTTGTATAGAACTAGAGTCACTATATTTGCATTCCATCATCCGAATGATTTACTGCAAGTTTTCACGAATACCTTACTTCTAGATTCACCTTCTGAAGCTCAGCGAGAATATTTAGTTATTAAGAATAAAATTGCACTTTCCGAAAAACTTCTAATTCTACAAGATATATACATTTCCTAAAATAGTTTAAATGCTTTAGAAAGCAATAAGTTCAATACTTTGTGGTTTTGATGAATGTGATTTTTACTTTCTCTATACGCGCTATGTAATAGTGTATAGAGAAGGTATTGCACTCCACCAAAAAATTCGATACCGAGATTTCACCAGAAATATATGTTTTAGGGTCCCCTATATCCAAAAAAAGTATTTTCAGAAAAAGGCCCGTGTGTGTCCATGTGTCTGTGAACACGATAACTCAAAAACGAAAAGACGGTAAAACATCAAACTTGGTATTTAAGTTTAGTATCTTCCAGGGATGCGACACAAAGATTATGAAAAAAAAAAGTCCCCGCCACCCAAACTACCCTCTACATGAAACTTTTTTCGAACATTTTCATTTTCTAAAAAAATGCTTCTACAATTTTGATTAAAATATTGTATATTAAAGGTATTTACCTGACAAATAAAATGTATATCTTGAATTTTCAGGGAATAGCCTGTGAACACTACTTTATTCTGGTCGAATTTTACGGAATTTTGCATAACTGGCAAAGCGTAAGAGATGGAAAAAAACTTACCATAGAAAAAACGTAGAGCACTTTTAAGACACACAATTTATGTTACACGCATTTTTTTCATGGAGCTTATCGTTTTTTAGAGATTCCTTGTTTTCGGTTTCAGCTATAAAAGTTCATACTTTTCTCACACAGGAATTTGTTCACTCGTGTCCATACAAACAAGGGACTTCAGTCACATAGCAACCAGCTTTCGACTGCCACTTTAACCATGGTACTCCCTTACTTCGCTTCTTCTTACAAGGAAGCAAGTAATAAGACTATTTCTGCTATTTTTACTTTCTCCATACGCACTATTTACATAGTGTATAGAGAAAGTATTGCACTCCACCCAAAAATTCGATACCGAGATTTCACCAGAAATATATGTTTTAGGGTCCCCAATATCCAAAAAAAGCATTTTCACAAAAAGGTCCGTGTGTGTGTGTGTGTGTGTGTGTGTGTGTCTGTGTCCGTGTGTCTGTGTGCCTGTGAACACGATAACTCAAAAACGAAAAGTCGGTAAAATACCAAACTTGGTATTTAACTTTAGTATCTCCCAGGTTTGCGACACAAAGATTTTGAGAAAAATCGCCCCACCCCCAACTACCCTTTACATGGAACTTTTTTCGAAAATTTTGATTTTCTCAAAAATGGCTCTACGATTTTGATTAAAATTTCGTATATTAAACATATCTACCTGACAAATAAAATGTATAACTTGAATTTTCTAGGAATAACCTCTGAAGAGTAGTTTATTCTGGATGAATTTTACTAAATTTTGAATAACTGCTAATCCGTAAGAGATGGACAAAAACTTACTACACAAAAAATGTAGAGCACATTAAAACACACAATTTATGTTATATACATTGTTTTCGTGGAGTTCGTCGTTTTTGTGACATTCCTTATTTTTGGTTTCTGCTATGAAAAACGTATACTTTTCTCATACAGGAACTTTTCAACTCCTATCCATATAAACAAAGGAACTTCATTGACATATCAACCAGCTTTTGACTATCACTTTAACCTACGGTTGTCCCTTATTTCGCTTCTACTTACAAGGAAGCGAGTAATTAGACTATTTCTGCTATTTTTTTCTGATTAGTATAAAGTAAATAGAAGTATAAGCTTTTTAAGAATTATTTGTTGCAGGGATATGGAGAAAGTCATGTGAATGGTACACATCAGATATTTTCGATTATCATTAAGAAATATCACAATAAGCCTTTTAATAAGAATTTTTTGCATAGAAGTAGAGAAAGACATGTGAATGGAACACATCAGATTTTTACTTTCCTTATACGCACTATGTTCAGAGTGTATAGAGAAGGTATTGTATTGCACCCAAAAATTCGATACCAAGATTTCACCGGAAATATATGCTTTGAGACTCCCTGAATTAAAAAAAAAAAAAATTAGAAAAATGTAAGTACCTGTGTGTGTCTTGTCTGTCTGACTGTGTGTATGTGTGTGTGTGTGTGTGTGTGTCTGTGGGCAGCATAGCTCGAAAACGAAAAGCCCGTTGAATACCAAACTTGGTATTTAAGTTTAGTATCTTCCAGGGATGCGACATGAAGATTTTGAGAAAAATCCACCCACCCCCAACTACCCTTTACATGGAACTTTTTTCGAAAATTTTGTATTTCTCAAAAATGGCTCTAACCATTTTGATTAAAATTTCGTATACTAAAGATATTTACACGACAATTAAAATGTATATCTTGATTTTTCTGGGAATAGCCTCTGAAGAGTAGTTTATTCTGGATGGAGTTTATGGATTTTTGCACAACTGCTAAACCGTAAGAGATGGAGAGAAACTTACAGCACAAAAAATGTAGAGCACCTTAAAACGCACAATTCATTTTGTATACAATTTCTTCATGAAGTTGATCTTTTTTGAGATACTCCCTATTTTTTTATTTCAGCTTTAAAAAACATACTGTTCTTAGACAGTAATTTAGAAATTCCGGTCCATACAAACAAAGGAAGTTCATTTACATAGCAACCAACTTTTTACCATCACTTTAACCAATAATACTCCCTTATTTCGCCTCTACTTACAAGGAAGCAAGTAGTAGGACTATTTCTGATGGTTTTTTCTTGATTTGTATGAAGTAAATAGAAGCATAAGCTTTTTAACAATAATTTGTTGCAATGATATAGAAAAAATCATGTGAATGGAACACATCAGATTTTTAGAAAAATGTCTGTGTGTGTGTGTGTGCGTCTGCCTGTGTGTATGTGGGTGTGGGTGTGTGGGTGTGTGTGTCTTGGGCAGCATAGCTCAAAAACGAAAAGCGCGTTGAATACCAAACTTGGTATTTAAGTTTGAAATCTTCCGAGGATGTGACACGAAGATTTTCAAGAATATCCCGCTACCCCAAGTACCCTTTAAATGGAACATTTTTCGAAATGTTTTATTTTCTCAAAAATGGTTCTAATGATTTTGATTAAAATATCACATATTAAAGATAGTTACCTGATAAATAAAATGTATATCTTTAATTTTCTAGGAATAGCCTCTGAAGACTACTTTATTCTGGATTAATTTTGCGGAATTTTGCATAACTGCTAAACCGTAAAAGATGGAGAAAAACTTACCACACAGAAAATATAGAGCACATTAAAACACACAATTTATGTTACATACATTTTTTCGTGGAGTTGATCGTTTTTAAGATATTCCTTGTTTTTGGTTTCAGCTTTGAAAAACTTATCCTATTCTCATACAGGAATTTGTCCACTCGTGTCCATACAAGTAAAGGAACTTCAGTCACATAGCAACCAGCTTTTGACTATCATTTTAACCTATGGTAGTCCCTTATTTCGCTCCTACTTACAAGGAAGTAAGTAATAAGACTATTTCTGCTAATCGATTAGCATGAAGTAAATAGAAGCATAAGCTTTTTAACAATAATTTGTTTTAGAGATGTAGAGAAAGTTACATGAATGGAACACATCAGATTTTTTTTCTCATGAAACATATTATTGTTTTCGGTTTTATTAGTACATTTAAAAAATACACTAATAAATTAAAATTATTTCAAATAAGGTATTTCGTCAAACTGTACTTTCAACATAGACATTAATGCATGTTTTAAATAATGGTACTTGGGGTTAATGAATTTGTACGCGACAGTCCGCGAGTATCATAGGATACCGCTTTTTATTTCTAATGAAATGTAATTTAGGTGTAGATAAAGGTGCTATGTGGATGTAATAGTAAATTTATAACTCTAAGAACAAATTATTCGGTCCACTGTTAGGTCTCTAGCCTGACTTGGGATCTTTTGCATCAAGTCGTACCCTTCAAGGAATCAAAACAGAATTCTCACCGTTCCGCATACACACGAAAATTCGTATGATTATAAAGTTACTGCTGACTTTACACCTCTTAAAGAATTCACGTCTATAATCATAATTATCATCATCGTCGTCGTGGCGGTAACCATCAACAATTTTATGATATTAATGATTGTATTGTCACGTGGACTGTTGAGGGGTGCTATACAAAATACAACTAGTCAGGATTTTAATATAAAGAATATTTCTTCCATTTAAATTATCTTATGCATTTTCCAAATTAGATAAATTCTCCTTCTTGACTACTGTGGGTTATCACTTCCCCTGTGAAACCCCTTTGGACTTCCCACCAGTTTCCTATTGACGACGTGCAGGGCGCGCCTTATCTTGTGTGCCTCAACAGGATATTGTAGAACATCCTGGGTAAATGTTTCTGATTGGTTAATATAACTTAACCATCGGGCGTTGCCGTGCCTATTTGGCATAACCTACGTCGCCTAGATAAGGGCATCCGTAGGTGGTGTAAGGATATATAAGGAACAGTAAATTGATTGACGGTTGTTGGTATTCCGGATTGCCCTATTGACGTCAGTCCTATCACCGAACAGACGCTCCAGGTGACACCTCACCACCAACAAGGCAAGAGCCCTAGATGGGGTTCCTAAACTCTAATTAACCATTATAATTGACACTGTTGACTATTAGCCACATTAAAGGAATTCATAGCATGTATTTGAAGATAACTTGCTTTGCTCTACCATCCCATCCGTAGACTACGCACCCCGGTTGCAACTGATGTTGAGACAGTATCTTCCAAAAGAACTCCCATGCGTGTACCGCAAGAGCTCAATAACATAACCTAAACTGAATAGTCGGAAGATTTCTAATATGGGTTGCCGTCTATTGGAATTTGGAATCGGAACGCTACTAAGATCTGACATGCACTTACTTTAAAGTACCGTATAGTAACGCAACCTATTCTCTACGATCAAAGCAGTGATTTTTGGAACCGGTTATAAACATATTTACCGATCACAACAGTGACTGTTGACTGTTGCTTAGAACTGTGAAACTGTAAATAGCTTATTACTTTCTCTACACGTACTATCTACATAGTGTACAGAGAATGTATTGCATTCCACCCAAAAATTCGACACCGAGATTTCACCGGAAATACACGTTTTAGGGTATCATGTATCCAAAAAACGTTTTTTTTTTCTTCAGAAAATGTCCGCGTGTGTGTGTCCGTGTGTCTATGGATACGATAACTCAAAAACGAAAATTCGGTAAAGTACCAAACTTGGTATTTAAGTTAAGTATCTCCCAGGGGTGTGACATGAAATATTTGAGAAAAATCCTCCACCCCAAACTACCCTTTACATAGAAAAAATGTCGAAAATTTTGATTTTCTTAAAAATGACTAACGATTTTGATTAAAATATCATATATTAAAGATATTTACCTGACAAATAAAATGTATATCTTGAATTTTCTGCAAATAGCCTCTAAAGCCCTCTTTATTCTGGATGAATTTATTGAATTTTGCATAACTGGTAAACCGTAAGAGATAGACAAAAACTTACTACACAAAAAAATGTAGAGCACGACAAAAAACACATAATGTGTTGAAATTTGTAGGCTTTCACGGCCGGCGTCAGTATAAGAAAAAGTATTATCCGAGCCGTGGTCTTCTGGGCTCCTTCATCTTGCCCAGTAGACCACGGCCTGCAAGCCCGGATAATAATTTTTCTTACACACACAATGTATGTTATATTCAATTTTTTCGTGGAGCTGGTCGTTTTTTAGATATTTCTTGTTTTTGGTTTCAGCTTTAAAAAATGTAAATGGAGTTTTATTTATGGACGCTCTTTGACTGCTGTGGTTTTCAGCGTGCCATTCTATATTGGGCGTGAAAGACCGCTTAATTTTGCTCAGAGGTCTCTTTTATCAGGCTTGAGATTCTTCTACGTGCCCTAAATCTACAACACGGGACCAACGGCTTTACTTCCCTTCCGAAGGAAGCCATGCTAAGGATCTTTACGCCCGAAAAAATCCATCGTCCACCGGCGAAGGGTTTGAGCCCGCGACTTCAGGTATATGAAGTTAGCACGGGAACCATCACACCACGGAGGACGACATTCAGCTTTAAAAAACTTATACTTTTGTCATATAGGAATTTGTCAACTCCTGTCCATACGAAAAAGGAACTTCAGTTGCAAGATTTTTTTTTTTTTTTGCACTTAATGTCATCGGTATTTTAATCTATATTTTAAGGCACAAAGCTCATCTAGTTTCTCTTCCTATAGGGCAATGAAAAAGAGTTTTTTGCCTGAAAACGCCAGAGGAAATTTACGTCAAGATTGATTACCACGAGAAACCTTTTCATAATGTACTTTGAATAGTAAAGGCATCGAGAGCGCATTTTTATCAATCACTGAAGAGGGAGAAGCAATAAGATCACGGCATTTCTCATTCTTGGGGAAAAGAAAAACAAAGCAATAAGGTCTGCAACTGACAAGTTTCATTGAACTAATTGAGACAGATGGCTCTCTGCTCTTCGAATGTTTGAATATCATTGTTTTTGTAGAATTAAGAGGATATTATCATATCAAAACCATAGGTGGAATAAAATACTTTAACTATTATACTGGAACTCATATACAAATGTACCAAATTATTCGGTCCACTCCTTTCACATGACTTTCTCTAAATCTCCGCAAAAAATTATTGTTAAAAAGCTTATGCTTCTATTTACTTCACTCTAATCGACAAAAAATAGCAGAAATAGTCTTATTACTTGCTTCCTTGTAAGTATAAGCGAAATAAGGAAGTACGATAGGTTAAAGTGATAGTCAAAAGCTGGTTGCTATGTGACTGAAGTTCCTTTGTATTGACAGCAGTTGAAAAATGTATGTATGAAAAAAGTATACGTTTTTAAAGCTGAAATCAATAACAAGGAATATCTCATAAACGGTCAATCCCACGCAAAAAATGTGTATCACATAAATTGTGTGTTTTAACGTGCTCTACGTGTTTGTGTGGTACGTTCATGTCCATCTCTTACGATTTAGCAGTTATGCAAAATTTCGCAAAATTCATCCAGAATAAAGATGTCTTCAGAGGCTATTCCCAGATAATTAAAGATATGAATTTTTTCATCTAAATATCTTGAACATCTGAGAGTTTAATCATAATCGTAAGAGCCATTTTTGAGAAAACCAAAATTTTCGAAATTTTTTCCATGTAAAGAGTACTAGAGGGTGGTGTATTTCCTTGAAAAGCTTCGTGTCTTACGGTTTAGCAGTTAAGCTAAATTCGGCAAAATTCATCCAGAATAAAGAGGTCTTCAGAAGCTTTTCCCAGAAAATTCAAGTTATACATTTTATTTGGTACCTAAATAATTTTAATATATGGGATTTTAATCAAAATCAATAGAGCCATTTAAGAAAATTTAAATTGATCGAAAATTTTTCCATGTAAAGAGTAGTTTGTGTTGGAGGTATTTTCTTGACAATCTTCGAGTTGCATTCTTGGAAGATACTAAACTTAAATACCAAGTTTGGTACTTAACAGTCCTTTCGTTTTTGAGCTATGTTGTCCACAAGCACACAAAAACATACATACACACAAACACATACATGCATACACACATACACGCATACATACACACATACATACATACATACCTACCTACCTAAATACACATACACACATACATATACATACATACACACATATACATACATACACACACATATACACTCATACACTCATATACACACACATATACACATATTTACACACATACATAGACACATACACAGAAACACATACATACACACATACCCAGAAACACGTACATACACACATACATACACACAAACACATACATACACACAAACACATACATACACACTCACACTCAAACACATACATACACGCACACAAACACATACACATACATACACACACAAACACATACATACACACTCACACTCAAACACATACATACATACACACACAAACACACACATACACACTCACACTCAAACACATACATACATGCACACAAACACATACATACACACATACATACACACTCACACTCAAACACATACATACACGCACACAAACACATACACATACATACACACACAAACACATACATACACACTCACACTCAAACACAAACATACATACACACACAAACACACACATACACACTCACACTCAAACACATACATACATTCACACAAACACATCATACACACATACATACACACTCACACTCAAACACATACATACACGCACACAAACACATACATACACATGCGCATATATACCTACACACATACACATACGCACATTCATACATACACACATACACTCAAATACATTCATACACACATACATTCACACATACACATATATACTCAAGCACATTCATCTACATATACACACACATTCATACATACACACATACACTCAAATACATTCACACATACACACATACACTCAAGCACATTCATATATATATATATACATATACATACACACATTCATATATATACATATATACACACATTCATATATATACATATATACACACATTCATACACTTATACATACCTACACGCATCCATCCATCCGTCCGTCCGTCCATCCATCCATCCATCCATCCATCCATATGAGCTTGACTAAGTGAAACTATACTCGACACACTTTGTTCCGTAATGCGTTTACTTCCATCACCGTCAAAGCAGAGGCAAATTTAGGAAGTTTCCAGTGAAAAGGTTAAGTCGCAGATAACAACCAGTCACCAACATTGTACCAATTTTATTGATAACTTTATATCTCCCTTTAACAGTCCACGTACAAAATTTCGTTTGCTTCCTACAAGCTGATACCACAACAGATCTCAAATACTTAAGCTGAACTGGTTCCACTAAGATCATTGACTCTCACCAAGCTTTCATTTGCTTACAAAAAATTCGCAAACAATAACAATTTCTAGATCACAAGCTCTACATTATGTTCAAGACATTTTATAATTCAAACATACACATTACATTGAAAAAGTCAGTAAACATTTCCTGATGTTAAACTTTATAATCTTCTATTGAAAACCTTAATCGTGATCCCTAAATCTGCAATGTTCGTACGGAAATGTAAGATCTATTTTTTGAAAGTCATGAGGTGGCATCCAATATGCATTTGAATTTTAAATGTCACAGAGAATAAGCATTTCCTGACCATATATTTCACAATCTTGCATTACGAATCTCAATACTGAAACCTGTATCTGCTATGCTCTTAGGAAATGCAAGACTTCTTACTTTCTCTATACGCACTATGTACATAGTGTATATATAGAGAAGGTATTGTAATGCCAAAAATTCAATACCGAGACTTCACCGGAAATTCATGTTTTCGATCCCCTTGAATCTAAAAAAGCATTTTTAGAAAAATGTCATTGTGTGCGTCTGTCTGTGAGTATGTGTACTTGGTATTTAAGTTTGGTAGCTTCCAAGGATGAGACACAGATTTTCAAGAAAATTCTCCACAACAAATTACCCTTTACATGGAACATTTTTCGAAAATTTTGATTTTCTAAAAAATGACCCCAATGATTTTGATTAAAATATCGTATATTAAAGATATTTACCTGATAAATAAAATGAATATATTGAATTTTATGGGAATAGCCTCTGAAGACTACTTTATTCTCAATGAATTTTGCATAATTGGTAAACCGTGAGAGATGGACAAAAACTTAGCACACAAAAAATGTTGAGCACATTAAAAGACACAATTTATGATATAAACATTTTTTCGAGCAGTTGATAGTTATTTAGGCAATCCTTGTTTTTGGTTTCAGCTTTGAAAAACTTATACTTTTCTAATACAGGAATTGGTCAACTCCTGTCCACACAAACCAAGGACCTTTACTGACATAGTAACCAGCTTATGACTATTATTTTAACCTATGCTACTACCTTATTTCGCTTCTACTTACAAGGAAGCAAATAATAAGACTATTTCTGCTAATTTTTTCTCAATTAGCATGAAGTAAATAGAAGTATAACCTTTTTAACAAAAATTTGTTGCAGGGCTGTAGAGAAAGTCATGTGAATGGAACACATCAGATTTTTCAAAATAGTTGAGTGGCATTAAACATGTATTTCAAAAATGCCACAAAGAGTAGTAATAATAATTTACTAATGGTAAATTTTATAGTATACAATTAAGAATCTTAATGGTGAAAGCTAAATCTGCTATGGTCTTATAAAATTGCAGGACTTTTTTAAAATCACTATTTGCATCAAATATGCATTTTCACTGAAGAATGTCACGAACAGTAATAAATTTCTGGTCGTAAATCTGAATACAGAAACCTGAATCCAGTTTGTTCTTCATAAATAAATGCAAAAAACTTCTTCTGCTACTGGCTACAGACATGCATACAGACATATCACAAACATCAATAATTTTACAGTCCTGCATTAAGAATGTTGATTCTGAAACTCAAATCTGTATTGTTCTCATGGTATAATGTATCACTTATACGCTGCATTGTTCACGTCTACGGAATGATAGAACAATACGTACACATAAATTAAGCTCCAGGCAGAGCAACAAAGATTGAATCGGTTACACCAGCAACATTAAATGATACTCCCTGACTACTGGCATTCCTAAAACTGTTGCAAGCACAATGACCAGAGCTAGGAAGTGCGCCGTATCTTAAACAGGTTGCTACCGACCATCTCACCGCATCAAAACAAGACATCGATAAGAACGCAGAGGGGAGAGATAAACAAACCTGTTGTCAAGTAAACAGCACTGTTTCCAGAGAACAAAAATGACGTACGAAACATTCGTATAAGCAACCCTATTTAGATAATTATGTACATCATACACATTATTTCATACCCGAGGGCCGTTTTTTTTTTTCAACATCCAACAGGCTATAAATAAAAGACAAGTTTATAGAAACCAATTATTTTATTACTAAAAGCTTTGTACACTTATGGTTACTTTTCAGCAGAATCACCGAAAAGATTGAGACTTTTATCGCAGCTGTACACAAGCTTTGCAATACCCGCTTCAAAAAATGTTGCCACCAATGATTTCAAATCAGCATTGACCTTTTTTTTGAAGATCGTCGTTCTTTACGACGTTTGCGGAGACTCATTCAAAACAAACAAAGAGGAATGCTGACTTCAGGGATTGTGTTGATCCATGACAACGCTCGTCCACGCACTGCTGGCACAACCCATCGGCTCCTTGAACAATTTAAACGGGACATTTTCGATCATCCGCCGTACAGTCCTGACCTGGCACCCAGTGACTTACACCTTTTCTCTGAACTGAAGACGTGGCTAGGAGGGCAGCACTTTCAAACCAACGAAGATCTTCAAAACAACATCAATGCTCATTTTAAATCATTGGCGGTAACATTTTTTGAACCGATATTGCAAAACTTGTGCACAGGCAAGATAAATGTCCCAATCCTATCGGTGATTATGTTGAACAGTAACTATAAGTGTACAAAACTTTTAGTAATAAAATAATTGTTTTCTATGAACTTGTCTTTTATATATAGCTTATCGGAGGTTGAAAAAAACGGTCCTCGTATAAGAGTGACTCTAGATGATTTTTATATATGTACATTATGAAAACACCCAAGCAATTATAACATGATTGAAATATTTACTGATCGAATGTAAAATAATATCCAAATAATAAAATGAATTTCTTAAATATCTTCAGACTCTTACTAGGTAAAAACGAAAGCAGAATTTATATTAAATCTTTACTCATCTGCAGCTGTATTACTGAAAACTATATGTACTTCTGAAGCCTTTCAAATGAAAACCTTACTCTACGTTTACACAAACAACATTTATAATGTAAAAAAGATGTGATGTGATCAGGGCATATTTGAAATATTTTATCAGTTCCGTTTCAGCATCACCAAGCAAATATCATTTGTTTGGATCTAAACGTGCAGCTTGTATGCGATAAATCAAACTGAATCCTGCATTTCTTTTCTTACACCTTTAATTTTCATCTTTATTTCAGGTAGGATGCGCGTGGATTGGTAGATCCGTCTTGACAGTTCTTCTACATGTCGCAGAGATTCAGTTCAGCTCCTCTGGACTGTAACAGTGTGATTGTTGTGCGTTAACTCTTTGAATAAATTTGCAATTAATAATATACTTCTGTGAAGCTGTTCTGTTACTGAACGTTTGATTGTCATCGGTTTCTACATAGGTAAATGAATAAGTGCATTGCTAGAAAACCTACTATGGTTGTAAAACATATTAATTTTATTCACATTTGAACAGAACAAGATGTTATTCGAACGCCTTCCTTCCTACCGACGTGGTTCTGTGTTATACAGAGATAGCTGTTTTGCAGTAATGGGTTTCACTCTACGTTGACCTTTGCTCGTGCAAGTAGCGCCAACGCTGGTCGCTCTTACCCTGCATAAGGAAATCGGTACGAACTTCCTAGCTCTGACAATGGCATCTCGCCTCCTGTTTTACAGCTGTCTAGATATAGACCTCGACTTGAAAAGGTTATGCAGTCTACTGTAACTTCAGATTAAAATATTAAATTCTTGAAAAGAATTACAGGTAACAAAAGATCACGAAACGGTTCTTATCGTAGTCCTTATAATCACAGCACTAACACACGAAAACCCAATGTGACCCAGAAAAGTAAATTCCAAAATTAAATTCTAATCCCGGTGAACACACAGCGAAAACCAGAAATACAAAATATAGCGCAGCACCAGAGACTCAACTCAAATCACCTTCTCATACCAGAATTTGCACAGCTAAACTAAAAATTTTGAAACATTTTCCGACGGAATTAAATAGTCAAATTGCAGCTCCGTCGCACACACCACTACTCCATAACTTTACGTTCCATAACTTACACAGAGAAAACCTATCAGTCGCAATCAAGCATAGTAAAATTTTACTAAGAAATTATGTAATTTAGCCAACGAAAAGTGCTATATATCCAAATAAAATTTACAGTCTACTTCTCCACCAAATCCAGAAGCTTTTTTTTAATTTTTCCTCTTCTCTAAATCCAAAAAGCCGATCTCTCTCTCTCTCTCTCTCTCTCTCTCTCTCTCTCTCTCTCTCTTTCTCTCTCTCTCTCTCTCTAGCAAGGTTTTCATTCTTTTCTCGACTCACCTCTCGGCCAATCAGCTAACGGTTTATCCGCTTCTACCGAGCACGTTCAGAACTAAGCCAGACGCAACTGCCGAGGAAGCAAGAACATAAAAATCCTGACTGACGAAAAAAAAAATTACCATACATTACCTACTACATAAATAATATATGTATACGTGCATAATACATACATACATACATGCATGCATACATCCATACATACATACATATATACATACATACATACATACATACATACATACATACATACATACATACGAGGGTCGGCTGATAAGTCCCGGGGCTCACAACGATATGTTGCCCCTGGGCCAGTTAGACGGTAGCATCGTATAATTTAACTTTAGACTAGCTTGCATCCATAGTTACAGCTCAATAGCATGTTTAGTTTTCGAATGATAGCATTTTAAACAAGACAACCTAGGGTTTTCACAAACATGTAGGATTTGGAAAAACGAGCGGTGATTAAAATACTTCCACTTTAAAGACCTAACGCCTAAAGGAATCAAGGAGGAAATGGACAGCACATTGAAAGACTCTGTTCCTTCATATTCAATGATTAAAAGGTGGGTTGCACAGTTTAAAACGGGGCGCACGAGCTCTAGTGATGAGCCTCTCTCTGGACGCCCTGTAGAAGTGACAACTCCAGAGATCATTGAAAAAAGTCATCGTTTATTACTGGAAGACCGCAGATTAAAGTTCTTTGAGATAGCAGAGGTTGTAAACATATCAATAGAAGTCCAGGTAATACTTTAATTGATTTTTACTTTAAGGCCTGTGCAAGATGGGTGCCGCGCTTGTTGACACCTGATCAAAAGTTGGAAAGAAAAACTGTTTCTGTTAAGAATGCGGAGGTCTACTGTAAAAATCCCAGTACATTTTTGAGACGACTTATTACCATAGATGAAACTTGGATACATCACTACACTCCAGAAAGTAAATCACAGTCAAAACAGTGGATTGCACCAGGTGAACCAACTCCAAAGAAGGCAGTCATTTCTGTCAGCTAACAAGGTTGTGGCGGTGTTTTCTGAGATGCACAGGCAACTATTTCTATTGATTTCTTGCAAAAGGGTAAAAATATTACTGGTGACTACTATGGAAGTAGTCGCCCTCCGTGGTGTAATGGTTACCATGCTGACTTCATATACCCAAGGTCGCGGGTTCAAACCCGGCGGAGGACGATGGGAATTAAAGCCGTTGGTCCCGTGTCGTAGATTTACGGCACGTAAAAGAACTTCAAGCCTGATAGAGAGGCCTCTGAGCAAAATTAAGCGGTCTTTCACGCCCAGTATAGAATGGGACGCTGAGAACCACAGCAGTTAAAGAGCGTCCATAAATAACACGCCATTTACATTTCATTTACTATGGAAGCCTACTGCAACGTTTGAATGATGAGGTGAAAAAAAGACCTCATTCACCAAAAAAAAATCTTGTTTCATCACGACAATGATCCGGCCCATCGTTCAATGAGAAAAATGTGCGGATTAAAGTTGGAATTCTTGAACATCCGCCCTATTCGTCAGATCTCTCTCTCTCTCTCTCGCTCTCTCTCTCTCTCTTTTACTACCACCTATTCCCAAGCCTCAAAAAATGTCTTGGAGGACGAAGATTCCACAGCAACGAGGAGGCCATTGATGCGGTTAACAGCTATTTTGAGGACCCGGATATGGATTAATTAAATTAGAACACCGATAAGACAAATTTATTAGCCTTTCTGGAGATTATGTTGATAAATAAAGTAATTCTTTTTTTTTAAATACTGTTTTCATTGAGAGGCCCGGGACTTATCAGCAAGCCCTCGTACATACATATACTTCTACTTAAATACTACTGTCACGCAATGTTCGAACTTAAGACAGAAATCAGGAAGGGGCAACACGAACGTTAGTGCACATACAACCATCGAAACATGTAAGTGGAGCGTGTAACCTAAAATGCGCGAGCGCGGTCAAGGGGCATGTTCGAAGCGATATTAGCTACCTGAAATGGATAAACTTGATTGATTTACTCTAGCTCCAAGTGATACAGTATCCAAAGCTGGATAAACCCTTGCAGTGGGTTACTGCGGAACAAGTGAACGACTTGCACATTAATTCATAACATTATGATAGTCAATAATTAATTTGTAAGTCGTTCCTCTATCGAGGGAGTGTTACTACTCTAGTTGTTCCACTTTGAATATAACACTGATCAAGGAAGGTGTATTTGATTAATTTTAAGATGCTTATTTATGCTTACGTATTTTGTATATAAAATACATATTTATATTAGCGAGTTGAATAGCTTAGGTATATGAGAACAACCTTCATTTTTCGTACATAAAACAAGGTGCGTTCGGCACCAAAGTACTCGTGGCTCAGAGCTTTATTACTCTTATTTAATTCTAAAGGCATGCGGAACTTCTACCTGCAACTCGTGAAAAGTAGAGAGAGTGGAACTAGTAAAGATGGGGCAGAGTCGAACGAACGTTAGCCCTCTATCTAAAAAGGAAACTATGTTAGGGGTCACACTCGACAAACATGAACCGAATACAGAGCGTGTTTTGCATGATACTAATGCATACATTACCGAGGTACACACATCAATTACAAACATAGTACATATATTTGTTGACCGTGCAGCAGGACGCCACCGCCATTCCGAGAATCCTTCACTCACCCTTCTGCTGTTAATTTATTTTAAGGACTATCTGAGGTCACTTAGACCTTTGCAACATCATGTGCACTACCGAGAGATTTTGGCTGTGATCCAAGATAATCATTTATATTTCTATTAGCAAAAAATGTTCACATGACTTTCTCTACTTCTCTGCAACAAGGTATTTTTATATTGCTTCATTTAATTAGTTCCCTTTAACATCTAAGGTCATATCGGGGGCTTTGCATTTAAGCAACTCTGTCTGTAGGTTCTTTTACAATTGGTTTAAATAATTTTATTTTCCTCAAACACACACACACACACACACACACACACACATCCAAACTCTGCGGAAAATAGGGAATAATTATGGCTAAAGAAAAATTCCCGATCCTAGCTGTTAAGCGAACCCTGGACCTCCGGGTGAGAATTCAGCTCGCTGACCACACGATCACGGAGGCAGTCAACAAAGTACTGTTAAACAGCTTATTCTTTTATTTACTACGTTCCAATCGAGAAAAAATTAGCAGAAAAAGTCTTATTACTTGCTTCCTTGAAAGTTGAAGCAAAATAAGGGAGTACCATAGGTTAAAGTGATAGTCAAAAGCTGGTTGATATGTGACTGAAGTTCCTTTGTTTGTATGGGAAAGAATTGAAGAATTCCTGAATAAGAAAAGTATATTTTTAGAGCTGAAACCAAAAACAAGGAATACCTAAAAAAACGATCACTTTACGAAAAAGATATGTATGACATAAATTCTGTGTTTTATTGTGATCTACATTTTTTGTGTGGTAAGTTTTTGTCTATCTCTTGCAGTTTACTAGTTATGCAAAATTCAATAAAACATTATCTAGAATAAAGAGGTCTTTAGAGGCTGTTCCCAGAAAATTCAAGATATACATTTTATCTGTCAGGTAAATATCTTTAATATACGCTATTTTAATCAAAATGATAACAGCCATTTTGAGATAATCAAAATTTTCGAAAAAACTTACATGTAAATGGTAGTTAGGGGTGGGGGTATTTTCTTGAAAAGCTTCGTGTTGCATCCCTGGAAGATACTTAACTTAAATACCAAGTTTGATATTTTACCGACTTTTCGATTTTGAGTTATCGTGTTCACAGACACACGGACTCACACACACACACACACACACACACACACACACACACACATAAACGGACCTTTTTCTGAAAATTATTTTTTTGGATACAGGTGTATTACAATTACCTTTTTATACACTATGTACATAGTACGTGTAGAGAAAGTAAAAATATAAATAAATAAAAAATTTAATAAAAATCTTATGTGTTCCATTCACATGACTTTCTCTCCATCTCTGCAACCAATTATTGTTAAAAAGCTTTTGTTTCTATTTACTTCATGCTAATCGAGAAAAAATTAGCAGAAATGGTCTTATTACTTACTTCCTTGTAAGTAGAAGTGGAATAAGAGTGTACCATACATTAAATTGAAGTCAAAAGCTGGTTGCTATGTGACTGAAGTTCCTTTGTTTGTATGGACAGGAGTTGACAAATTCCTGTATGAGAAAAGTAAACGCCTTTTAAAGCTGAAACCAAAAATAAGGAATGTCTCAAAAACGATCCGCTTCACGAAAAGTGTGTATATGACATAGATTATGTGTTTTATCGTGATCTACATTTTTTGTGTAGTAAGTTTTAGTCTATTTCTTACGGTTTAATAGTTATGCAAAAGTCATCTGGAATAAAGAAGTCTTTAGAGGCTATTCCCAGAAAATTCAAGATAAACATTTTATCTGTCAGGTAAACATCTTTAACATACGATATTTTAATCAAAATTCTTAGTCATTTTTGAGAAAATCAAAATTTTCGCAAAAGATTCCATGTAAGTGGTAGTTGGGGTTAGAAGATTTTCTTGAAATCCTCACGGGCCTTTTTCCAATTCTTTTTTGATTCAGGGAAACCTAAAACATGTATTTCCGGTGAAATCTCGGTATCGAATTTTCGGGTGCATTAAATTACCTTCTCTATACACCTTGTACATGGAGAAAGTAAAAATGCAATTGATGCAATAATAGGAAGTAATTGGTAGGCTACCGTAATGCAGGGCATTTTCTAAATCATGTCTTAATATGGACATGTTCTGTACTGATAGACTCTTTAACTTGGAGAGCAGTATTCAAAAAACAATATTTAATTGTATTTAAGTAGAAGTTCTCAGCAATGGTGTTGATACGAAGTGTATTCATTAACAACTTTTCTGTAGTTGTACATCTATGGAACTCCTCTACATGCTGTTTATGCTGTTTATGAGACAATTTTATTCGCCACACAGGCTCCAGAAAAGGCTATTCCTCTGATCTCAACTATTTTGTTCCTTGTTGCTACTGATGCAGCAAAATTCTTTAATGGAGCATATATCTGTTTCTTTCTCCTTCTGCACGTTTCTTCTCACATTTTTCTTCCAAGTTATTACATTTTCCACTTTTCTTTTCCCCTTACGTTCTTTCAACTTTAACTTAAGCAAAGGTACTCCACACTCATATATTAGAATTGTTTTTCAAATTCCAGGTTTTACGCTTTATCACAAAATTCATTAACATCTTTGGGAAGAGTATACATAAAAAGTCGTATTTGTTCCATTCACATGACTTTCTCTACATCTCTGCAACAAATTATTGTTATAAAACTTATGCTTCTATTTACTTCATGCTAATCGATAAAAAATTAGCAGAAATAGCCTCAGTACTCGCTTCCTTGTAAGTAGAAGCGAAATAAAGAAGTACCATAGATTAAAGTGATAGTCAAAAGCTGGTTTAAATGTGAATGATGTACCTTTGTTTGAATGGACAGGAGTTGACAAATTCCTATATGAGAAAAGTATAAGTTTTTTAAAGCTGAAACTAATAATAAGGAAGTTCTCAAAAACGATCAACTCCACGTAATTTACA
The DNA here is from genome assembly GCA_030762935.1 of Hymenopus coronatus. NCBI lineage: Eukaryota > Metazoa > Arthropoda > Insecta > Mantodea > Hymenopodidae > Hymenopus > Hymenopus coronatus. The sequence continues at coordinate 14,131,148 of CM060884.1, forward strand.
TTTTTTTTTAGTGGTAAGTATTTGTCTGTCTCTTACGGTGTAACAGCTATGCAAAATTAAATAAAAGTCATCCAGAATAAAGAGGTATTTAAAGGTTATTCTCAGAAAATTCAAGATATGCATTTTATTTGGCCTATAAATATCTTATATATAAGACACTTTAATCAAAATTGTTAGAGCCATTTCTGAGAAAATCAAAATATTCGAATGTTTTTTTCACGTAAAGGGTAGTTTGGTCGTCTCCTTAGCGCGGTGGTAGCGCAGCTGCTTACCGAGCGGGAGACCTGGGTTCGATGCCCAGTACTGGCGTGAGGATTTTTCCCCCGCTGGGAGACCTGGCCCGGGGTGCACTCAGCCTCGTAAGGTCCCTGGGGGGCCAATTGAGGAGCTACTTGATGGAGAGGTAGCGGTTCCAGATCATGAGGACCGCATTAACCGGCTGGGGGGACTCGAGGAGCTGACCATGTCTCATCCTCCAATACTGCACCCCATCCATGACGTCTGTAGTGAACCGAGATGAGGGACGCAGCGGCCGAGCGGTAGGCCAAGGTTTCCCGTGAGCTGTCGTGCCATGGAGTTATTGTTAAAGGTTAGTTTGGAGTGGGGGGGATTTTCTTGAAAATCATCGTGTCGCATCCTTGGAAGATACCAAACTTAAATAGTTAGTTTGGTATTTAACGAGCTTTTCGTTTTTGAGCTATGCTACACACACACGGACCTATTTCCAAAAATCCCCCATCCCAAACTACCCTTTATTAGGAACTTTTTTCGAATGTTTTGATTTTCTCTAAAATTGCTCTATTTTGATTAAAATGTCCTATATCAAAGATATTTACCTGACAAATAAAATGTATATCTTGAATTTTCTGGGAATAGTCTTGGAAGACTACTTTATTCTGGATGAATTTTACGGAATTTTATATAACTGCTAAAGCGTATAATATGGACAAAAACATACAGAAAAAAAAAATGTAGAGTACATTAAATCACACAATTTATGTCACATACATTTTTGTCGTTGAGTTGATCGTTTTTTAGTAATTCCTTGTTTTTGATTTCAGCTTTGAAAAACTTATACTTTTCGTATACAATGTGTCAACTCCTGGCCATACAAACAAAGGAACTTCAGTCACATAGCAACCAGCTTTTGTTTATCAGTTTAACCTATGGTACTCCCTTAGTTCCATTCAACTTACAAAGAAGCAAGTATTAAGACTATTTCTGCAAATTTTTGCTCGATTAGCATGAAATAAATAGAAGCATAAGCTTTTTAACAATAATTTGTTGCAGAGATGTAGAGAAAGGCATGTGAATGGAACACATCAGATTTTTTATTTAAGGAATGTCAAATCAATAGAGTGTATGTTATGACAGAGGATGAATGGATGGGCAGACGGATGGATAGATGCATCTCCTAACTGGAATAAAGAGTTTTTGAATGCATTTAATTTTTTGCTTGTTCCCTCACAGTGCACACTCCACCGAAATATGCACCCAGCCTTTATTACCTCAACAAAATGGACAGCTTTTACCACCAAAATCGCCAGGCATTTTCTGCACCCTTCAGTCTCTCAGTCTAAACCATACCACTTGTTATATTTCGTTGCTTGTTCCAATTCTTTGAACCAATTTAATTTTATTTTATTTTATTTTCTAGGCTTAGAGATGGATTTATTTTACAATCCGACAGGATTACGAGTTGACTAAGATCTAATATCTTTATAAAATTTATCCAAGTATATTTAATACATATAATTAGTTTTATTATTTGTGTTATTTGTTTTATTCATCCATTATTATTGCTATTATTATTATTATTATTATTATTATTATTTCAAGAACAGCTCAAGAAAAGAAAACTGATGTGTTGTCATCACTTGACTTTTTCTATCCATTCTGCAAACAAATTTTACTTATAAAATTATTCTTTGATCTACATACTACTAATCAAGATAAACATCCCCAAAAACTGTATTATTACTTAGTTTCTAATAAGTAGGAGGGAAATATGGAATAGAGTAGGTTAAAGTGATAGTCAATATTTTAAACGCAGCTGCTACGTGATTGTTGTTGAAATTCGGTTATCTTTCCAAAGCCAACACCAAAACAAAAGAGAAATAAGATGTATAAGAATTTCCCATTTGGTAAAAGCTTAGTTATTTTAAATTTGAAAATAATAACAGCGAATATCTCGGAAATGGCTAGTTCTACAAAAACACTACAAATGGTGTGTTTTAACGAGATCTACATGTTAAGTACTAAGCTTTTGTCTATATTTTACGGTTTACCAGACGTACAACATTCATTCAGTATGAAGATGACTTCAGGCGCCATTTTCAAGAAATGTTCCATCTATAATATAACGAACTTTAATCAAAACCGTTACTTAGTTTTTAGGAAAATCTTCTACATAAAGGATAGTTAAGGTTGGGGTATTTTTCTGAAAATCTTCGTGTCGCATACTTGGAAAATACTGAACTTAAATATTAAGTTTGATATTGAAACGATATTGTTTTGGATAATGCTGTCCATAGGCACAGATACACACAGATACAAACACCCACACAAACGTATTTTTTCTAAATTCTTTGTATCCATGGGTCCTCGAGGCATACATTTCCGATGAAATCTTGGTTTTGAAATGTTGGGTGGTATACCTACTATGTACATGTGTATATACACACATACTGACAATTTTATAAGTTTACTTTCTCCTCACGTTAATGTACATAGTGTATAGAGCAGTTACTGTAATACACCCAAAAATTCAGTACCGAGGTTTCACCGGAAATACATATTTTGGGTCCCCCTGAATAAAAAAAAAACATTTTTGAAGAAGGTTCGTCTGTGTGTGTATGAGAGAGAGAGAGAGAGAGAGAGAGAGAGAGAGTCTGTGAACAGTATAGCTCAAAAACGAAAAGTCCGTTAAATACCAAACTTGGTAATTAAGTTCAGAATGTTCCAAGGATACGACAGAAGATTTTCAAAAAAAAACCAAAAAAAAAAAAACACCCATCCCCAACTAACCTTTACATGGAAAAATTTTCGAAATTTTCGATTTTCCCAAAAATGGCCCTAATGTTTTTCATTAAAATATCGTATATTAACATTATTTAACAAATAAATTGTATATCTTGAATTTTCTGGGAAAGGCCTCTGAAGACTTCTTTATTCTGGATGAATTTTACGGAATTTTGTGCAACTAGCAAACCGTAAGAGATAAACAAAAACTTACCTAACAGAAAATGTAGAGCTCGTTAAAACACACTTAATGTAATATACATTTTTTTTCTGGAGAGGATCCTTTATGAGATATTGCTTGTTATTTGTTGTAGACTTTAAAAGCCTTATACTTTTCTATACGCGAATTTGTCAACTCATGTCTATAGAAACAAAGGAACTTCATCACATAGTAACCAGCTTTTGACTACATTTTTAGCCTATGCTACTCCCTTATTGCCCTTCTAGGAAGCAAGTAATAAGTCTATCTCTGCTAATTTGTTCTCAATTAGCATGACGTAAAAAGAAGCATAAGCTTTTTAACAATAATTTGTTGTAGAGATATAGAGAAATTCATGTGAAAGGAACATATTAGATTTTTTTTATTGAGGGAATCCTAAACACGTACATACACATACATTCAGGACGCAAGGTATATCTTGAATTTTCTGGGAATAGCCTCTGAAGACTATTTTGGATGAATTTTATAGAATTTTGCACAACTGCTAAACCGTAAGAGATGGACAAAAACTTACCACACAAAAAATGTAGAGAACATTAAGACACGCAATTTATGTTATATAATTTTTTCTCGTGGGGTTGATCGTTTTTGAGATATTTCTTGTTTCTGGTTTTAGCTTTAAAAAACTTTTGCTATTCTCATACAGGAATTTGTCAACTCCTGTCCATACAAACAAAGGAACTTCTGTTACAGAGCAACCAGCTTTTGACTATCACTTCAATCTATGGCACTCCCTTATTTCGCTTCTACTTACAAGGAAGCAAGTAATAAGACTATTTCTGTTATTTTTGTCTTAATTAGCATGAAGTAAATAGAATCATAAGCTTTTAAAAATAGTGTGTTGCAGAGATGTAGAGAAAATCATGTGAATGGAACAGATCAGATTTGTTTGCATAAAGTTTCCCTTTGTTGGCATTATTTTACTATTTTTGGCATTAATTTTCTCCCCTTTTTTGGTCCTTTTTTGATTGAAAATGTTCCCTTTAAAATCCGGTTTCTGCTGATAAGGCTGGTTTCATAACGACACCTTTACGGCGCTCACAGTCCAACCGTAATCCGGCAAAAAACGGTCCATCAACCCTGAAACATATGAAAATGAAGGAAATGCTGGGTACATGAAAATTGTAGCAGAAGATGAACCACCATAGCATTCGCCAGTCAACCCGTAAAACACATGGGTCAGAGTGTGCGGACACTGCTGAGCGTATCCGGAACACACATTACCTCTGTTCGATTGAAATAACATAAATCTAATAGGAAATAACGTGAGCCGGAGTTTTTGGAAAGCACACACAATATCTGCTCGTCACCCTGACGTAGTGTAACTGCGCTGCAGGTCAAACTATATAGCACATACAACTGGCTGACTGCATTTGCATTTATGCAAGATACAATCTCTGCAAGCAATTAATCCTGATGGCTTCTGCGACGCTGCGGATCCGCAGTGAGCATTCTGTTGACAGCCTTCAATAAAGTAGGTTACTCAAAACGCGTTTGCTTTTGAAGTAACTATTTTTACTTTATCTACACGTACTATGTACATAGTGTATAAAGAAGGTATTGTACTCCACCGAGATTTCTGCGGAAATATATGTTTCGGGGTCCCCAGTATCCAAAAAAATCAGTTCCAGAAAAAGGCCCGTGTGTGCGTGTGTGAGTGTATGTGTGTGTGTTGTGTGTGTGTGAGTGTGTGTGTGTTGTGTGTGTGTGTCCGTGTGTATCCGTGTGTCTATGACACGATAACTCAAAAACGAAAAGTCTTTGTATTTAAGTTTGGTATCTTCCAGATGCGACACACAGATTTTGACAAAAATTTCCCCACCCCAAACTACCATTTACATGGAACTTTTTTCGAAAATTTTGATTTTCTCAAGTAAGTTTCTGGGAATAGCCTCTGAAAACTGTTTTATTCTGGATGAATTTTACATAACTGCCAAGCCGTAAGAGATAGACAAAACTACCACATAACAAATGTACACGCAATTTAGGTTATGTACATGTTTTTTCGTGGCGTTAATCGTTTTTTAGATTTTCGTTGTTTTTGGTTTTGGCTTTAAAAATCTTATACCTTTCTCATATAGGAATTTGTCAACTCCAGTCCATACAAACAAAGGAACTTCTGTTACAGAGCAACCAGCTTTTGACTATCACTTTAACCTATGGTACTCCCATAGTTCGCTTCTAATTACAAGGAAGCAAGTAATAATAGTATTTCTGCTATTTTTTTCTCGAATAGCATGAAGTAAATAGAATCATAAACTTTTTAACAATAATTGTTGCAAAGATGTAGAAGTCGTGTGAGTGGAACACATCAGAAGTTGTTCACATCTGTGAAAAAAGTAAATGAACACAGGTAATAGTGAATGGGTTAATGTGTTCCAAAAATAAGCTGATTTGAGTCAGAGTTTGTTACTTTATTTTTACTTTCTCTATACGCACTATGTACATAGTGTATTGAGAAGCTATTGCACTCCACCAAAAAATTCGATACCGATATTTCACCGAAAATATATGGTTTAGAGTCCCCTGTATCCAAAAAAAGTATTTTCAGAAAAAGGTCCGTGTGTGTCCGTGTGTCCATGTGTCCGTGTGCCTGTGAAAACGATAACTCAAAAACGAAAAGTAGGTAAAATACCAAACTTGGTATCTAAGTTTAGTATCTTTCAGGTATGCGACACGAAGATTTTGAAAAAATCCCCCCACCCCAAACTACTCTTTACATGGAACTTTTTTTTCGAAAATTTTAATTTTCTTAACGATTTTGATTAAAATATCATATATTAAAGATATTTACGTGACAAAATGTATATTTTGAATTTTCTGGGAATAGCCTCTGAAGACTACTTTTTCTGGATGACTTTTGCATAACTACTAAATCGGAAGAGATGGACAAAAACTTAACCCACAAAAAATGTAGAGCACGTTAAAACACACAATTTATGTTATATACATTTTTTTCGTGGAGTTGAGCGTTATTGAGATATTCCTTTTTCTTGGTTTCAGCTTTGAAAAACTTATACTTTTCTCATACAGGAATTTGTCAAGTCCTGTCCATACAAACAAAGGAACATCAGTCACATAGCAACCAGCTTTTGGCTTTCACTTTAACTTACGGTACTACCTTATTTCGCTTCTACTTACAATAATGCAAGAAATAAGACTATTTCTGCTAATTTTTCTCGATTAGCATGAAATAGATAAAAGATAAGCTTATTAACAGTAATTTGTTACAGAGATATAGAGAAAGTCATGTGAACGGAACACATCAGATTTTTAAAATAAATACGTGCATGACTACCTCTGTTGCCTTTTAATTTGAAGCCAAAATTCCCGACTCAGATAATTTGAGGGTTTTTTTTTTTTATTAGAATCCCTGCTACCGGAATTTGATGGGAGATTCAATGGATTTATTTGTTTGCGATACAAGTAATTTTTACTTTCTCTACACGTACTTTATATGTATACAGAAGATATTGTATTCCACCCAAAAATTGGATACCGAGATTTCACTGGAAATACATATTTTGGGATTCCCCTGAATCCAAAAAATTGGGAAAAGGTATTTATTTAAGTTCAGTATCTATCAAGCTTGCGGCACGAAGATTTTCAAGAAAATAACCCCACTCCCAACTACCCTTTACATGGAAAAAAGTTCGAACATTTTGATTTTCTCAAAAAGGACCTAATGATTTTGCTTAAAATCTCTTATATTTAAGATATTTATTTGAAAAATAATATATATATATATATATATATCTTCAAATTCCTGGGAATAGCCTCTGAAGACATGTTTATAGTAGATAAATTTTGTGGAAGTTTGCATAACTTGTAAACCATATGAAATAGACAAAATATAACCACACAAAAATGTGGAACTTGCTAAAGCACACAATTTATGTTACATACACACACACACGCCCACACGGACCTTTTTCCAAAAAATGTTTTTTTCGGGGGGGATTCAGGGGGACTCAAAACATGTATTTACGGTGAAAGTAAAAATTGAAAACTGGAGAAAGTTTAAAGTAATAATAAACCTAGAACAATTAAAATAAATAATCTTAATAGCTTAGAAATAAAAAGAATACGTGTGCATATGTGTCTGCTTGTTGGATTTCCTGACGATCTGGAATAGAAACCTCATGCCCGCGCACACATCCGCCTTTTCTTCTTTCATTTTGAGCACAGCTTTGCGCTCATATGCAATAAAGTTAAGTTTAATCGTCAACCAGAAGTATCCCACCCCCTCAGTAAACGCTGTGTTGATGTACTCTCCTGGCCTTCTTTGACCGTTTTCCCTCGTTATTATTAATTTTCACATCAACAAAACGTTTTAAACCTGTTAGAGAGGAGCTCGCGTGGTTTTGACTAGGAGCATAAAAATTGTTAACGAGAATGGTATGAGAAAAATAAATGAAATAAATGGCGTGCTATTTATGGACGCTCTTAAACTACTGTGGTTCTCAGCCTCCCATTCTGAATTGGGCGTGAAAGAGCGCTTAATTTTGCTCAAAGGCCTCTCTATCAGGCTTGAGGCTCTTTTACGTGCCGTAAATCTACGTCCTCCGCCGGGTTTGAATCCGCGACCTTGGGTATATAAAGTGAGCATGGTAACCATTACACCTCGGAGGGCGACAATGGTTTGAGAATCTGCCCCAGTTGCGAGGAGGAACAATCGTGGACCCATATCTTGGCAAGATGCAGGGTTACGGAGGAATGGACGGAAAAGATATTTACCGCGATTCTTTATCACCGCGAATGTACAGCTAGAGGCATGTTGGAAGCTACTGGAAGGCACGGAAGACGGGGTAGGTAAATTTATACTTCAGGTAATACAGCAGAGATCTTAGAAGGCTGACAATAGATAAGAATAGGTAAACAAAATTGATTACATTGTTTTACATACGTATATTTTATGTCATGATTAAAAAATAAATAAAAATCTTTTTAAATTGTAATATTATAATTAATTGTATGATCCATAAATTGTGTGTTTTAAAGTGCTCTACATTTTTAGTGTGGTAAGTTTTTGTCCATTTCTTATGGTTTACTAGTTATGCAAAATTCCGGAAAATTCATCTAGTATAAAGAAGTCTTCAGAGGCTATTCCCAGAAAATTTAAGATATACATTTTATTTGTCAGGAAAATATATAATAAACGATATTTTAATCGAAATGGGTGGAGCCATTTTAATAAAATCAAAATGTTCGAAAAATGTTTCCTGTAAAGGATAGTTTGGGGTGGGGAGACTGTTCTCAAAATCTTCGTGTCGCTTTCCTGGAAGATACTTAACTCAAATACCAAGTTTGGTATATTACCGACTTTTCGTTTTTCAGTTATCATGTTCACAGACACACGGACCTTTTTCTGAAAATGCTTATTTTGGATACAGTAGACTCTAAAACATATATTTCTGGTGAAATCTCGGTATCGAATCTTTTGTTGAAGTGCAATACCTTCTCTATACACTATATACATAGTACGTGCAGAGAAAGTAAAGATTTTCAAAAAGATTGCTTGAAAAATGCAAGATTTGGAAATTTCAGTTTAGGGTAACCTTAACCAATGAAGAAGCTACAACGCTAAAAATATTTTAACTGGTTCTGTTTTCGACCGGCTGCTCTACTTTGCAATACTCCCACATTCTCGTATTTCCTGGCATCCAATCTACGAGAAGGTTCTTGTTTTTTTTCCTCGCCAGCTCTCTTCCTCTGCACGTTTCTCCGGCAGGTGCTGACGTTCTGCATGAAAACTTACACAACAGTGAACCGATACCCAGCTGGCATTCGTAAGGATTCCTACAATCTTTGTTATCTAATTTAGGGTAACATTGGCTGCTCTCCATTATGTAAACGCTAAGTCAATATAAGTTGTGCAAGTGCATGCGATACAGCGACTTTCGTGCTTCTTCTTCTTCTTAAACACATGGTTGAACAATAGCCACTGCAGATGCTCAAGTTAAAGGCAGAATTTTGTAACAATCAATAAAGTTAGAACACATATTATTGTTCTCCTGTTTTAATAATTGCTCTTAGTTTATTCCTAATATAACTTTTCCTTGATTAAATAATATACGTTTTTGACCTTTACTTCCTCATTATCGTGATAATTACTACAAAAATCTCATGTGCTACACTCAAATGAATTTCGCTAACGTCTCTACAAACAAAGTTCTTACAAAAGAGTATTCTTCTTTCTAAATAATGCTAATCGAGATAAACATTAGCAGAAAATTCTTATTACTTAATTCCTTATAAGTAGAAGGGAACTAAAGGAATGCACTAGGCTAAAGTGATAGTCAAATGTTTTAAGAGCTGTCGTTATGTGATTGTAGCTTCTTTGCTTCGCCAGAAGTAGAACAAAACAAAAACGGACACTTTCTGTCTGAGAAAAGGTTAAGTACTTTACAATAGAAATCAATAACAAGGAATATCTCGGAAACAGTTTTTTTCTATCACTATTTTTTTAGCAGTTAAACAAAATTCGGCAAAATTCATCTAGAATAAAGAGGTGTTCGGAGGCTATTCCCAGAAAATTCAAGACATACATTTTATTTGGTATGTAAATATGTTTAATATATGGGATTTTAATCAAAATCGTTAGAGCCATTTTTTAAAATTCAAAAATCTATAAAATGTTTCCACATAAAGAGCAGTTTATGGGGATTATCTTGAAAATCTTCATTTCGCATCCTTGGAAGATACCAAACCTAAATACCAAGTGTGGGCTCAGACGTTGGGTACCCTGTGCGGTGGCCTTATCACCACTTTCAAAACACCAGATGCTGAGTTCTCGGCTTCGAGCCCAGATTGGTGACGTTGGCAAGACTCACTCCACTATCAATGAGTAGACCCACGTACCTGGTGATGTGAATCTACTACCGTTGAATTCCCCTCGGCGTTACTCAGCCTGCACGATGGTTGATGGGGTAGTTCAGGGAGTGATCTTATAATAATGATGACTTGCGTAACTTTCCTGGAGTTTATATCTTACTAGGAGATGCGAGATAAGCACTTTGCTTTACAATTCTGCGAACTTAAACACTTGTTAGGAACTTTAATACTTGGCTAATCACACGTAGTTATATTTACGTCTTCTTCCTTGATTCTGCTTTATACAATATAATTTAAACACGTCACTGACTTTAAATACACTTAGAGCGCTGGAAACTACTAAGTTTTCGTTACAAGTTACCGTGCTTAACATTGTGCGAAGAAGTGACGTTCAGTCCGACATCCGACAGCATGACAGGATTACAAGATCAGCATCACAGCGTCATACAGCGAGGTACAGTTAACAGATCGCGATAGACAGCAGACATCAGACAGCACATAGCAAACAGCAGATAGACAGCCTCGATGTGTCTTCTATGGCTTTTTATATACTAAAAATACCGTCATGGCGGCTTCTTTCTGATAGGGGACAGAAACGTCACGCGCAATTGGCGTAAATATTACCCAAAAGTCAGTTTTCTCATCCCAGGGTGCACTGCAACCCTCACGTGACACGTTTTGTACAATGTAAAATTACTGTCTTCCGAATTTTAAAGCTTACCCCCGTCGTAACCCGGTTGTACGTGACTGGACAAAAGAAACCTTTCTAACAAAGCGCTTCTCACACCCTTCTACACTCTTGGCATCAGCTTTGTATATCTGTTCCAGCTGAATTTACTCTGTTAACTACATACGTTAATAAACATTTGTAATCTTTAATTATACAATGTGCTAAATAATTAATAACTAACAATAGTTTTCATAGAGAAGCTAATTAACTATCTCGTGGTATTTAACGGTCTTTTCGTTTTTGAGCTACACTGTCCATACACACACGGAACTTTTTCTAAAAATGCATTTTTTCGGACTCAGGGGACCCAAAAGCATATATTTCCTGTGGAATCTCGAATTTCGGTGGAATACAAAACCTTCTCTATCCACTACGTATATGAGGACCAGAGAAAGTAAAAATTGAAAGAGGACCTGGAACAGGATGAACAGTTTATCAACCCCTTTCAGTAAGAACTGTTCATGTAGGTCCCGCAAATCATGGCCTTCACTATTAAACTTTTCGGCCCAGAAACAGTTAGCAGAGGCATCCGAAATTATAAGAATCCCATTAAAATGAAACTTATAACTTTACCTTATTAAAAATCTGGTGTGTCAATTCACATGACTTTCTCTATATCTCTACAATAACTGATTGTTTAAAAGTTTATTCTTTTATTTATTTCATGGTAATCGAAAAAAAATTGGCAAAAAGGGTCTTACTACTTGCTTCCTTGTAAGTAGAACGGAAATAAAGGAGTAGGATAGGCTAAATCGATAAGACAAATCTTTAAAAACCTGGATGCTATGTGATTGAAGTACCTTTGTTTGTATGGATAGGAGTTAACTAATTCTTGTATGAGAAAACTATAAGTACTTTAAAGCTGAAACTAATAACAAAGAATATCTCAAAACCGATCCACTCCACGAAAAAAATGTACATACATAACATAAAGTATGTGTTTTAACGGTCTCTAAATTATCTGTTGCGTAAGTTTTTGTCTATCTCTTGTGGTTTAGCAGTTAAGCAAAATTCTATAGAATTCATTCAGAATAAAGAGGTGTTCAGTATCTATTCCCAGAAAATTCAAGACATGCATTTTATTTGGGATGTAAATATCTTTAATGTACGGGATTTAATCAAAAGTGTTAACATTTTTTAGAAACTCAAAACATACGAACATTTTTCCTCATAACAAGTAGTTGGGGTGGGTGATTTTCTTGAGAATCTTCATGTCCCATCCTTGGAAGACACCAAACCAAAATCCCAAGTTAGATATTTAACGGTCTTGTCATTTTAGAGGTATGCTGTCCACAGATACAAACACACAGATACCTTCTTCGGAAATGTTTTTGATTAGGGGGTCTTAAAACATGTATTTCCGGTGAAATCCTGGTATTGAATTTTTTGGGTGGAACACTATATTCAATATGTACATAGTACGTGTAGAATAAGTAAAAATCTTCTTTTCAAGTAGGACTATTAAGTCTATAAATTGGCATTTTTGGTTTCTCTAGCCCCGTATGTACAATGTATTCCACAAAAAATTCCATGTCGAGATTTCACCGGAAATACATGTTTTAGGATCCCCTGAGTCCAAAAAAGCATTTTCAGAAACAAGTCCGTGTATGTGTGTGTGCGCGGCTGTCTGTCTGTCTGTCTGTCTGTCTGTCTGTCTGTGTGTCTGTGGACAGCATAACTCAAAAATGAAAAGACGGTTAAATACCAAACTTGGTATTTAAGTTTGGTATCTTCCAAGGATGTGACACGAAGATTTTCAAGAAAAGTAACCCCTAACTACCATTTACATGGAAACTTTTTCAAAATTTTTTATTTTCTCAAAAATAGCTCTAACGAGCTTGATTAAAATACCACATATTGAAGCAATTTCTATCACAAATAAATTGAATATCTTGAATTTTCTCGGAATAGCTTCTAAAGACCTCTTTAGTCTGGATGAATTTTGCTTAATTTAGCATAACCAGTTAACCGTAAGAGATAGAGAAAAACTTGCTAAACAAAAAATGTAGGTCTTGTTAAAATACACAAGGTATGACATATACATTTTCTTCGTGGAGCTTACCGTTTTCGAGGTATTTCTTGTTATTAGTTTCAAATGTGAAGTACCTATACCTACTTTTCTCAGACGGGAGTGTCCGTTTTTCTTTTGTTCTACTCCTGGCCAAGCAAAGAAGCGATTTGCAATGACAATTGTATAACGACAGATTTTAGAACATTAGCCTAGTGCATTCCATTAGTTCCAGTCTATTTATAAGGAACTAAGTAATAAAGTTCTGCTAATATTTATCTCGTTTAGCACGGCGTTGAAAGAAGACTTATCTTTTGTAAGAAGCTTGTTTGTGGAGTAGCTAGAGAAAGTCATGTAAGTGTAACACATCAGATTTTTATGGATTAGGAATGTTCTTAATCTTCTTAAAAGATTAAGTCACGTTTTCCAGAATTTAAAATTATTAACAATGTTGCAACAATCATGTTGAACTTGAAATAAAAAAATAGGAATGTGAAATATGAGGTACATGATCTCTTTATTATTTTCAAAAATTTCCTCTCGGTAAAGAAATGTATCATAATATGCTAAAATACTGCATTGAAACATTTTTACTTTCTCTATACTCACTATGTACATAGTGTATAGAGAATGTATTGCACTCCACCAAAAAATTCGATACCGAGATTTCACCGGAAATATATGTTTTAGGGTCCCCTGTATCCAAAAAAAAGTATTTTCAGAAAAAGATCGTGTGTGTGTGTGTCCGTGTGTCTGTGAACACGATAACTCAAAAACGAAAAGTCGGTAAAATACCAAACTTGGTATTTAAGTTTAGTAACTTCCAGGGATGCGACACGAAGATTTTGAGAAAAATCCCTCCACCCCAAACTACCCTTTACATGGAACTTTTTCGAAAATTTTGATTTTCTAAAAAATTGCTTCAACGATTTTGATTAAAATATCGTATATTAAAGTTATTTACCTGACAAACAAAATGTATATTTTTAATTTTCTAGTAGTGAAGACTACTTTATTCTGGATGAAATTTTCATAACTACTAAACCTTTGGAGATGGACAAAATCTTAACCCACAAAAAATGTAGAGCACGTTAAAACACACAATTTATGTTATATACATTTTTTTCGTGGAGTTGAGCGTTTTTGAGATATTCCTTTCTTTTTTGGTTTCAGCTTTGAAAAACTTACACTTTTCTCATACAGGAATTTGTCAACTCCTGTCCATACAAACAAAGGAACTTCAGTCACATAGCAACCAGATTTTGGCTTTCACTTTAACCTATGGTACTCCCTTATTTCGTTTCTACTTACAATAAAGCAAGAAATAAGACTATTTTTCTCGATTAGCATGAAATAAATAAAAGGCAAGCTTATTAACAATAATAATTTACAGAGATAAGATATAGATAAACTCATGGGAATGGAACACATCAGATTTTTTAGGAAACGCATACAATGGATAACGCATTTTAAACGGTTCTTACGGAGAATCCTATTACAACCTTTGTGTTTCACGGTGAACTCTACCATTCCTTTCTGCTCAAGATCAGCATTTGTATTTGTTATTATAATCAAACGTTTCCGAGAGAGCCACATTCGGAAAAGAGAAACGAAAACATGCACAACTTAACCAAGCGAAAATCCCCGCAGCGAATGTACGTACGCGTTTTGCTCAAAAGACCGTCCATGAACGGCTTTCCATGTAATGCATAATGCAGATACATGGAGGAAGCAAAGGCCACATTTAACGCAGAGGTGGCTTTCTGCAGCTAAAATGTACTTCAGGGTCTTTCACATTGTGTGAGGCAGAAAGCCTGTTGTTACACACTACTTCCCCACTCTTAAGTGCTCCATCGCGAGAAAATTGTGACTAATGCAAATTTCTGCTGATAGTTGTGCCTGTAATCTCACATCATCTTTGGTACACTAAGTTGGCTCTTAACTGCATCACGTAAAAGTAAATACGTAAACATTACGTATCAGATGTTTTATTTTCTCCACGTACTATCTACATAGTGCATAGAGAAGGTATTCTAATGCACCCAAAAATTCGATACCGAGATTTCACCGTAAATACATGTTTTGGGTCCCCCTGAATTAAAAAAAAACAAAACATTTTTGGTATTTAAATTTGGCATCTTCCAAGAATGTGACACGAAGATTTTCAAGAAAATCCTCCCACCTCCAACAACCCTTTATGTGGGTTTTTTTTTTTTTTCTCAAACTTTGATTTTCTCTAACGATTTTAATTAAAATATCGTGTATTAAAGAAATTTACCTGACAAATAAAATGTATATCTTGCATTTTCTGAGCTTTACGGAATTTTTCAAAATTGGTAAACCGTAAGAGATAGTCAAAAACTTGCAAAACAGAAAAGGTAGATTACGATAAAACACACTATCTATGTCATACATTTTTTCGTGAAGTTGATCGTTTTTAAGATATTCCTTGTTTTTGGTTTCAGCTTTGAAAAACATACTTTTTGTTCTTACAAACAAACGAACCTCAGTCACATAACAACCAGCTTTTGACTATCACTTTAACCTATGGTACTCCCTTTCTTCCCTTCTACTTGCATGCAAGCAAGTAGTAAGACTATTCCTGCTAATTTTTTCTCGATTAGCATGAAGTAAATAGAAGCATAAGCTTTATAACAAATATTTGTTGCAGAGATGTTGAGAAAGTCATTTGAATGAAACATATCATATATTTTTTAGTAAACACGTTATAACGTGAAAGAAATTCCGGTGTGTATATAATACTAATACATTTGGAAACGTTAGATTCTCATTTGGAATTTGCTTTGGAATACACTTCTAAAACAGTTTCAGAATTTCTCGTGTCTATTACGCTTACTACAACACTAAGACAGGCTTCTTGTACTATTAAAAAATGTCTAACTGTTTAGCTTATAAATAAAGTATGTTTGTTGCTAACTAGTTAAGCATAAAGGGTATAGGTCAAGAACAACAAGAAATCACGTCATAATAGCATAGTAATGATGATACTCATCAAAATATTAAGGCAAATATGAGTAAAAATACATTTGTGTGTAAAAATACTAGAGAATTTTCTGAGTAAAATGCTTTAATTTCTATCTTGATATCACTATTCTAAGGATTTTATAGAGTATTTACCAAGAGGTTGCATTTAGTGGGTGTGGTTGGTCAATTTATTAACTTTTATTTATTTATTTAATTATTTTTGTAGTTTAACGTAGTTTAACCTGGTTGGTCATATCGGACGATGAATGAAATTGGTGAAATGATGCTCAAATGATTTCGGGGTCCATGGAGCTTAAAGCTGCTGGACATTAGTCTTCTCAGGAAAAGGGAAACCCCCGAAAAAAACCTTATCAGGGTTACTCACCCTAAGCGAGATTCGAACTCACGACCTTCTGAATATGAGGCAGACACGCTACCACCACACTACCTAGGCGGGCTAATAATGACATTTATTTTTGCTATGAACGGAATTAGTATATTTAAAGTTCCCGTTTCTTTTGGGAAGGAAATGTTGTGGGATATTTTTTAAATGGCCATACTGATTTTTGGTATCACTGATTACGGCAACCTAACCTAGCCATTTTGTTTTCTGTAAACATCTTACTTTGTTATTGATGTGATTGTGAATATTTTGTTGTTGTGTTTGGTTATTATTTCAATTTGTTTACAATGCCACGACACAGTAATAGAGTTTTCAGAAGCGGAAGAATGCCGGAAAAACCAAAATTTTTCCCTACAAATAATGTTGATATTACAGATTCACATGTGGATGTTAAAACAAACACTGATGTGGTAAAAGTAATAGTGCTGATGTGAAGTGTAACAGTTCTTCTAAAAGAAACTGCACAACTATGGAGATGAGTATAATAATTTATTGAAAGATGCTAATGAAAATAGCACTAGTGAAATAATACACATTCAAATATTATAAGATATACTTCATAGCCCAGACAATCCCTTCTATGGTGCTGTAATGCATTGAAAAGATTAGTTCTAACTTTGAAGCTGGATGTCTCAAAACTACATTTTTGATACATAAGGAAAATTTTCTCAGAAACTATTAGACATAGAAAGCTTATATTTTCAGACGTTATGTTTATATAAATGATAACCATTTTAACAGGATCGTTTTTTAAAATTATCTATAGTTTTGAAAATTTGAAGTGATTACTATGATATTTTTAACGAAAAAATCTGATGTGTACCATTCTCCATATCCCTGCAACAAATAATTCTTAAAAAGCTTATACTTCTATTTACTTTATGCTAATCAGAAAAAAATAGCAGAAATAGTCTTATTATTCGCTTCCTTGTAAGTAGGAGCGAAATAAGGGACAACCGTAGGTTAAAGTGATAATCAAAAGCTGGTTGCTATGTCAATTAAGTTCCTTTGTTTATATGGATAGGAGTTGACAAGTTCCTATATGAGAAAAGTATACGTTTTTCATAGCAGAAATCAAAAATAAGGAATGACAAAAACGACGAACTCCACGAAAAAAATGTATATAACATAAATTGTGTTTTTTAAAGTGCTCTACATTTTTTGTGTAGCAAGTTTTCGTCCATCTCTTACGGTTTAGCAGTCATTCAAAATTCAGTAAAATTCATCCAGAATAAACTACTCTTCACAGGCTATTCCCAGAAAATTCAAGATATACATTTCATTTGTCAGGTAAATATGTTTAATATCCGAAATGTTAATCAAAATCGTTAGAGCCATTTTTGAGAAAATCAAAATTTTCGAAAAAAGTTCCATGTAAAGGGTAGTTGGGGTGGGGGTATTTTTCTCAAAATATTCGTGTCGCATCCCTGGAAGACACTAAACTTAAATACCAAGTTTGGTATTTTACCGACTTTTCGTTTTTGAGTTATCGTGTTCACAGGCACACGGACACACACACACACGGACCTTTTTGTGAAAATGCTTTTTTTGGATATTGGGGACCCTAAAACATATATTCCCGGTGAAATCTCGGTATCGAATTTTTTGGCGGAGTGCAATACTTTTTCTATACACTATGTACATAGTGCGTATGGAGAAAGTAAAAATGGACAATATAAAATGTATTTACTCTTCAAATAATTATTGCACCAAAAATACTCATGTTAAAGTGTGTACAAAAGTCCATATAATGTACTGTAAAAATTTGAAGTAGATACCTTAAATAGTTTCTTGAAAGCTTAAATTTTAACATCGTCATTATATACCTTACCGTGTCCCCTGAAACACTTCAAAATGGAAGTTGGTGATAATTATAACTCGTTTAAAAACAATATGGAAGGTTCAAATATACGTCTAGAGTCTAATTAAGTACGTTTTCGACTGCAAACTAGGGTTACCAAATAGGTTTTTGAATCCACTACTGCATCCCTGGTAATAAAGCGTTTTACTTCTGAGGCACAAAAGAGGATGGACCGTGGTGACACGCAAAATGGAATGATAAATAGGGAGAATAAAAGCAGACTTAATTAAGTGCTTCTTTGATATATGTCTGAATTAAAACGGTAGTCGTGAACTACAATGCTTATGATCTAAAATGGCGATCCTGCCGAACATGAAACAAATGCAAAGCGTGTTGTTTCTTTCACCGCTTTTCAGCTCAACGAATTTCCTTGACTGTGTAGATTGACTTTACAAAGAGAGTAAGAACGTTTGAACGTTTCTCAGGCCTATTTTACCCCGTTTTCTATCTCAATAACACTACGAGGTATATCTGAAATGTAAAAATCTTATGTGTTCTATTCACATGACTTTCTCTACATCGTAGTAACAAATGGTTGTTAAAAAGCTTATTCTTCTATCTACTTCGTGATAATCGAGATAAACATTAGCAGAAATTACCTTAATTACTTGCTTCCTTGTAAATGAGGGAATACACTAGGTTAAAAGGATAGTCAAATATTTTAAAAGCCGGTTGCCATGTGGATGAAATCCATTTCTATGCAGGGCCAGGAGTTTACAATTTTCCGTGTAAGAAAAGTTTAAGTATTTTGTATCTGAAGCAAATAACAAGGAATTTCTCAGAAATGGTCAATTCAACGAAAATAAAAAACCTAAATTGTGTGTTTTAACGTAATCTACATTTTTTGTGAAGTAAATTTGTTTCTATCTCTTACGGTTTACCAGCTGCGCAGAATTCAGTAAAACTCATTCAGTATAAAGAGCTATTTAGAGGCTATACCCAGAAAATGCAAGATATACATTTTATTTGCCATATAAACACATTTAATATACGGTATTTTAACTAAAATCGTCAGAGCCATTTTTGAGAATATAAAAAATTTCGAATTTTTTTATTTGTAAAGGGTAGTTTGAAGTGGGGGGAATTTTTCTCAAAATCTTCGTGTCGTATCCCTGGAAGATACTAAACTTAATTACCCAGTCTGGTACTTTAGCTAGTTTTCGTTATCGTGTTCACAGCACACGGACCTTTATCTGAAAATACAGGGGACCCTAAAACGTGAGTTTCCGGTGAAATCTCGGTATCGGATTTTTCGGTGCAATAATAATTCTCTGTACACTATGTACATAGTACGTGTAGAGAAACTAAAAAGTTAATTTTGCGCCTGAAAATTACTTTGTTATTGGCCGAACATTTCGCGTGGGTATCTCAATTGCCCGGCAATGTGCAAGTTGTCGGCTTCCCATTGGCTCCGTTTATATACCCCGTTGACGTGGCAAATACTCTGAATTCCTCATTTTCCTTCCTGAACCTCGCGCGCGCTGTACGGAATTTTTGGAACACATTTGGAAATAATCTGCGAGACGACAGCATTTTTCCTCACAAAGACACCCCAAGTCCATAAATACAACCATTATACATATCCTTTCGATTGACTTACAAATGGAATATCTTAAATTATATTATAATGTTAAAAGCAAAAAATAAATACACATTACAAAAAATCTATAATTTAAACAATTGGATTGCCGGGAAGAAGTTTTCGCCTCACCCTTATCCTAGAAGACGAATGTCGAGTTCTTTAAGATCCATGGACCCTGAAGTCATTTGACCATAAATTCACCAATTTCATTCATCATCCGATATAACCAATCAGATTTAAAGGCGGTAAATTTAAAATGGAGTGTTATTTATGGGTGCTCTTTAACTGCTGTGGTCCTCAGCGTCCCTTCTATATTGGGCGTGAAAGATCGCTCAGAGGCCTCTGTCAGGCTTGAGGTTCTTTCACGTGCCGTAAATCTACGACACGGGACCAACGGATTTACTTCCCTTCCGAGGGAAGCCATTATAAGGATTTTTACGCCCGAAAAAAATGCATCGTCCTCCACCGGGTTGGAACCCGCGACCTTGAGTATATGAAGTTAGCATGGTCACCATTACATCACGGAGGTCGACACATAGCTTGCTGCCATCACTCCTATCTGTGAAGAAAATAGCAGTTTTGTTATGTACCATCTATAACAATGGTTTTGTTCCTCTTCCCAGAGTTACTTTCCAAGGTTCATCTTTCAGACTTTCCCTACATGCATCTCCATTGACAGAACCAAGAACATGTACATAATTTGGAAGCTTCTTTGGAGGTTGTGAATGATTCATTATTCCACGGAAAATATTGGTTGTCCTTTCCCAATAGCTCTTAGAAATGTAAGATAATATCACGCAGTTGTCTCTTGATTGTGGATTTATTTGTCTTCTGAATTTATGATATATTATGATTAAAGTGATGCATGTGTGAAATTTTAAAATTCCACAGCATGTAAGACATTTTATTGAAATTATACCAGTTATTATGCACACTAATAGAAATTTTTGTGCCACATATCAAAATTGTAGCTCACAAAGTTCTTTAAATAATAATGTTTTACTGTCTCAATTCATTGTTCTAATAAAAATGAACTACGTGATGCATTTTGATAGTATTTACATAAAAAAATTCAGGTTAGTATAAAATAAGTTTAAAAATAGATGTGCCATGTTATATTTTTATATGTTATCCCTAATTAGTGGTGAAAAATAATAAAATAAAATTATAAAAATAACAATTTTTCATTTTCCTAAAAACGCTTGATTTTTCAAAATGAAATAATTTATTTAGCATAACTGGAGCATTGTTTCGAAAAATTAATATAATAATTTTCTTTAATGTACTTTTTAAAAGTAGTAATAACATTCTTAAATAAATTAGTGAAGAATTGCATCGTATGGAACATTTTTAGTATGGAAAAGTGTTCATAAAAAGTTTGTGAGAAAATAAGGTTTGAAGCTGTGAGTGCCTATTAAAAAGAAAGTAACTAACCATCTATAGCTTCAGCTAATGGGTAGTTAAAATACGCCAAATGTGAAAAAGGATATACTTAAAATAAGAACTGAAGCTTTCCTGGCGACGTATTAATTCAAAATCTTCTCGGGCTTCTAATCAGGTAAAAACTTGGCTTGACACCAACGTTTCGAAGAAGTGCATCTTCCTAAATTTTAGGATTCATATCATTTTATTATGAAACAAAATACTTTTCTAATTTTTCACTATTTTTGGTGAAATTTCACAGATGTATCACCTTAAATATCATTTTACTCTCTAAACCAACATTTCTTTGCACAGATTCACGTAATAGGACGATGGGAAGTACTACAGCAGGAAAATTCATTTAGTGCGCTTTGTAATAAAGATATATCTACTATTTCATGAAGAAAACTATTGAATTCATCTGGTTTCATTATTTCATATTGCTCTGATAAAGGTTTCAACTCTTTATAGGATGAGCTATATCCAGAAGCATGAACTTCATTTGTGTTCAGGTTAGATGTAATTATCTTGATATGTTTGATACATTTAAGCTTACACAAATTTCTTCTCTTCTTAAACAATTTCTTGCTTTTTGGCATGTTGTTTATAAAATAAAAACACAAGAAAATAACATTACCACCAAAAAAACAACAACACGGAATTATTGCAAATCTTGGGGTTTGTATTTGAGTTATGTAAATAAACATGCGCCATACTGAAACAGGGCTATCAAATGCGCTCTAAATCGAAAGAGGGAAGAAATGTCCCTCTGCTCTGAAAATGTCAAACATATCTTTAATAGCAAAAAAGATACAGCATAAAAAATGTTTCGTTTTTACTATCAGTTCACTGTATTGTTGATACACGTAGCATAGGTAGTTTTAAAAATAAGATTACATTATTAAATAAATCGAAAGTAACTAAACGCTATATGTCATTAAAATGTTTGAAAATGTTGATATTTTGATATTTTTTTAGTGCGTAAATTCCTGAATTATATATATCTTACCGCACTTAGTCCCCTCCGTGATGTAATGGTGACCATGCTAACTTCATATACTCTTCTGATTTTTTTCCATGTGGTTAGGGTGGCAGATTTTTTATAAAAATCTTGGAAGATACACATCCTTGGAAGATACTGAACTTAAAATATCAAGTTTAGCATTTAACGGACTTTACGTCTTTGAGCTCTACTGTCCACGGACACACACACAGACACACACACACACACACACACACGGATATTTCTCTAAAATCCTTTTTTGGGATTCAGGGGGTCCCAAAAACATGTGAAATCTCGGTATCGAAAATTTTGGGTGCAATACAATAGCTTCTCTACACACTATATACTTAGTACGTGCAGAGAAAGAAGAAATGCACAAATTAATATGCAAATTGTATTCGAAGCATCACCATAGTCGTTGAGACAGATACACATACTCTTGTCAGCTTTGGTACGCATAATATGAAATTTAATAATTAATCCTATGAAATGTGATGGAATTTTGAAGTACACAATGTTTATTACCTTGTGTCAAAAGATATCTGTGTCAAGTTTGGTCGAAATAGGTGCAACGATGTGGAAACGTGTAACAAAAATCTGATGTGTTCCATTCACAGGACTTTCTCTACATCTCTGTAAAAAATTAATTATTGTTTATAAGCTTATTCTTCTATTTCATGCTAATCTAGTAAACATTAGCAGAAACTGTTATATTACTTAGTTCCTTATAATTAGCGAAATAAGGAAATGTAGCAGGCTAAACCGACAGTCAAATATTTTAAAACTGATTACTAAGGAACTGAAATCCATTTCTTCGTGTGGCCAGGAGTTGACAAATTCCCGTATGAGGAAAGTATACTAAAAATAACTGAAAGCAGTAACAAGGGATATCTCAAAAACGGTCAACTACGTGAAAAAAATGTATATGACATAAATTGTGTATTTCAACGAAATTTACATCTTTATGTAGTAAGTTTTTGTCTATCTCTTATGGTTTACTAGTTATGAAAAATTCAGCAAAATGCATCCGGAATAAACAGGTCTTCAGAGGCTACCCTCAGAAAAGTCAACATATACATTTTATTTGTGATGGAAATTTGTGGTTTAATTTGCTGTATTTTGATCAAAATCCTTAGAGCCATTTTTTTAAAACAAAAATTTTCAAAAATGTTTTCCATGTAAAGGGTAGTTTGGGGTGGGGGATTTTCTTGAAAATCTTCGTATCGCATCCTTAGAAGATACCAAACTTAAATATCAAATTTGGTACTTAACGCTCTTTTCGTTTTTGAGCTACACTGTCCATAGATATACACACGAACCTTTTTGTAAAAATATTTTTGTCCTAAAACATGTATTTCTGGTGAAATCTCGGTATCGAATTTTGGGGTGAAATACAATACTTCCTCTATACACTATATACAGAGTAACTGTAGGGAAAGTAAAAAAATCTGATGCGTACTATTCACATGACTTTCTCTACATTTCTGCAACAAATTATCGTTAAGAAGCTCTTGCTTCTATTTACTTCACGCTAATCGAGAAAAAATAGTCTTATCACTTGCTTCCTTGTACATAGAAGCGAAATAAGGGAGTAGCATAGGCTAAAGTGATAATTAAAAGCTGGTTGCTATGTGACTGAAGTTCCTTTGTTTGTATGTATGGACAGGAGTTGACAAATTCCTGTATGAGAAAAGTATGTTTTTCAAAGGTGAAACCAAAAACAAGGAATATCTAAAAAACGATCAACTCCAAGAAAAAAAAATATATATAGCACAAATTGTGTGTTTTAACATGCTCTACATTTTCTGTTTAGTAAGTTTTTGTCCATCACTTACGGTTTAGCAGTTATGCAAAATTCCGTAAAATTCATTCAGAATAAAGCAGTCTTCAGAGGCTATTCCCAGAAAATTCAAGGTATACATTTTATTTGTCAGGTAAATATCTTTAATGTATTATATTTTAATCAAAATCGTTAGAGCCATTTTTAAGAAAATCAAAATTTTCGAAAAAAGTTCCATGTAAAGGGTAGTTGGGGTGGGGGGATTTTTCTCAAAATCTTCGTGTCGCATTCCTGGAAGATACTTAACTTAAATACCAAGTTTGGAATTTTACCGACTTTTCGTTTTTGAGTTATCAGGTTCAGAGGCACACTGACACACGGACACACACGGACCTTTTCCTGAAAATACTTTATAGGGGGACTATACAAGGGACCCTAAAACATATATACGTCGAAATCTCGGTATCGAATTTTTGGGTGGAGTGCAATACCTTTTCTATACACTAGTACGTATAGAGAAAGTAATACATACATACACACATACACACATACATACATACATCTGTACATACATACATATTCTGACATTTATATATTAAGATGAAGATGTACCACAACACAATTGAGGCATCGTTTAAGAATTGTTCAGTAAAAATGGTGAATGCAATACATACACACTGAAAGAACAGAATCATAACGCTGGCCTTTAGCAGTACTATTATAATCGCCTGAGTTGGCATCAAGCAACAAAATGGCGAGGTTTAACAACAGAATGAAAAACTGCGGACAATCGCATTAAAAAGCCATCCATGCTCGCGGAAAGCGAGTGCAGCCCCAGGCTGCCAACTTAATGTAGTGAACGTGGTTACAAAACCAACCTACCCTGAAGCTTTCAAACTCTAAGGCTGTTTATATTATACAGTAAAGCTTATCGAATATTCAAACATTGCCTCTAACATTTTTGTGAAGGATTAGAGATTCTCTGTAGATTTAAATCCCTGATGTTTTTAAAATATGCCAAGGTGTTGTGATACACGACTGTTACGTTACATAACAACCCTGGCCGACAAATCCGATCAGTTGTGGCGGAAGACTCGAGTAGAGGGCTTCGCTGGCTAAGTTAGCGGAAATGCTTCTTCACCTTGCCCTGGTAAAACCAGATGCAAGAAAACAGATACCTTTAAAAAGCAGAGAAAGGAGATGCAAGACGGTCACGGTTTCACTTGTTCCGGTGGAGTAAAAAATAGAGCTATGATGTAAGCGGATCACACGCTACCTTATCTTCCTTTCCTCTTTATCTTTCCTGTAGGACTCAGAATATATAACATCCCTTATATACCGGATAATACTGTCTATATATTCACCATTCCTATAGGTACAAGTTAGAAATCAACTGTGCCTTGTAGAGTTGGGTCGCGCATTCATTTTCGGTAATCGATTCATATGATTCGTTCATCCAGTATGAATCGATTCATACGATTCGTTTACGATTCGTTAATCGTCGCCTTGCCTTTTCTGTGTTTGACTTGTATTGTACACGGGGATGATAATCACATGGTAGCTCCTTTAGCATAAAAACAGTAATTTATATAGAAAACGTTTTACTCTTTTCCATCTATTGCAAATACATTTGGTACAATTTCCTCCATTACTCGAAAATAAAAACATAAAAACTGTGTTTAAGTCTAAAATTGACAACTAAACTTCGACTGCATGACGATATTTTTGTAATGTTAATACGCAGAGTAATCACTCACCACTGTGGTGATTGCGCGCCACTAAGTCGTTTAATTTTTATAAATACGTCATTATAAGGCAACGTTAGTACCCAGATTAATTATTATTTTCTTCAGGAATATTAGAGATAATTTAATGCATTAGAATAGTATGTTTCTATACATAATATGTTGGAGCATAAATGTTGTATTTGTTGTAAAATTTTGTTTCTGAAATTATATATCTTTCTAATATAGTGAGGATTTAGATGTGCATATATTACATTTAAGATACAGAAAAAAAAATACATATAATGTGTTATTATGTATATTTTACAATATATATGGAATATATACATATATAATTTATATATTTAATTTTATATATTTTATACATTCTTTATTTAGCCTCACTGCCTCAGCATTATTTATTTTCTCGCAATAAAATACCTGGTTATAAATCCCTGTACACTTCGTGCGCACTCGGCAGGTTTCGTCGAAGCTCGGCTTGGTACTTCGAAAGGTGGAAGCAAAAGAAAAACATATCCCAATACCAGATCACGATTTTCAAATCTGCGATTATTTTTGTACGACGATTCATGTTGGGACTAGCACGATTCTCGCGATTCTTTTTGAACGACGATTCGTGTCAAGATTGACGATTTATGTGATTCTTTCCTTATAGTCGTTCATATGAACGATTCATGCATGAATCGCCCCATGTGTAATACCTTGGCTCGCAGATACTCTTACTAGAATATCTTCTCGATTTCATTTTGGTTTTTATGCATGTTGACATACATGGTGGATGGAAAAACCAGAAGTTTTAGAGAGTTAAACATTTTAAGTGCAAGTTTATGTTATTTAAGATACATTCACAATAGGATGCAAGCGCAGATGTAACACAGAATAAACGCAGGCGCTAGGGAACACCATTTACAATGCAACATATAAATGTATAAATAGGTTACACAAATTACATACAACTGACGCTTGTCAATTGCTTGACCAAAATATTTAAAATAATGCTAGCATAGAGACTGCACATTTAGCACAATGTGAATTATCTTTTTGCGCCTTACGATTTGTGAGAGCCAAGACGCTTGGTGGGTGCATTCATTAAAATCAAATGAGGATTCATACCTCTTGAGGAAATGAGAAATAACACGGCACGGCCAATTAGGATAGCACTGTATGTACAGTAGGCGCTGTAAAATCTCGCATTGCGATTGTCTGTTGTGAATAAGGGAGGAATGCAGAAGTGTTTCTCTATACACGCAACGCAAGAATAAAATTTGGAGTTTGCAAACTCTTTTGCATTGCGCAGCATTCATTGTAAATGGAACATTAAACAAATGTAGTGTTTTCCAGTGTACTCTGTTGATTTCCACCAACCAAAATTTATATTAGCGGCAGAACATTTGTTTACAGGATTACGCTTCTACGTAAATTAAAACAAAATGTAGTAAACCATTCTATTGAAGAAATAATGTTATTTAAAGCACTATGATATCATAGAATAATTGCAAAAGTTAGCGGAAGCAACGACCCACATCCCGCAAGAAAAAGTCTTGAACGACAATTTTCAGTGGAACAAGGTGGTTTAGAGTAGAAGCATTACAAATGAGCTAAAACTATGTTGTTTTGTGGTTAAAAATAAATAATTAATTTAAACAATACGTTAATACGGGTTAGGCAAAACATTCTTTGAGGAGGGGAGGGCAAAGCTGGTTTACAAATAACACGCTTTTTAGCGAGCAGAACTTTGTATGATATATTTACTTTCTCTACATGTACTATTTAGATGGTGTGTAGAGAAGGTATTGTATTCCACCCAAAAATTCGATACCAATATTTCACCGGAAATACTTGGGTCCCCCTGAATAAAAAAAAAAAAAATTGGGAAAAGGTCCCGTGTGTGTGGACAGAATAGCTCAAAAACGAAAATACCGTTGAATAGCAAACTTGGTGTTTAAGTTTGGTATCTTCCAAGGATGGGACACGAAAATTTTCAAGAAAATCCCCCTACCCCTAACTACCCTTTACATGTAACTTTTTTCAAAAAATTAGATTTTCTTAAAAATGGCTAACGGTTTTCATTAAAATATCGTATTTTAAAGATATTTACCTGACAAATAAAATGTATATCTTGAATTTTCTGGAAATGGCTCTGGACTACTTTACTCTGGATGAATTCTATGGAATTTTGCACAAATGCTAAACCGTAAGAGATGAACAAAAACTTACCACACAAAAATGTAGAGCACGTTAAAACACAAAATTTATGTTATATACACCTTTTTTTCGTGGAGTTAATCGTTTTTTTTTTGTTTTGTTTTTTTTTTATATTCCTTGGTTTTGGTTTCAGCTTTGAAATACTTATACTTTTCTCATACAGAAATTTGCCATTTACTGTCCTACAAACAAAGGAACCTCAGTCACATAGCAACCAGCTTTTGACTACCACTTTAACCTATGAAGCTCCTTTAATTCGCTTCTACTTACAAGGAAGCAAGTAATAAGACTATTTCTGCTATTTTTTCTCGATTAGCGTGAAGTAATTAGAAACATAAGCTTTTTAACAATAATTTGTTGCAAGGATGTAGAGGAAATCATGTGAATGGAACACATCAGATATTTTCATTATTTCCCCATGTTTCCTACTTATTTTACGTTTTTATCTTTAGGCACACTAAGACCCACACCCAACCCGCGATCCCCTGCGCCACGAAGCACCATAGCTAAGCATTTAGCGACAGCGGCCATGGGACCGGCACATCGAGAGCAGTTATGATTTTGTGCAGAATGTGTTCCTGGCACCCTTTCTCTTGTAAAGTCCATATACGCTTCCAATAATTCTTTCCACGAAGGCAAAATGATAATTAATTGTGTTTAAATTCATATTCAAGAATGATAGGAAGGCAGGTGTTTCAGATGTTAGGTTAAATTGTGTACTCGAACGCTTTTTAAACTAGATTCTTAGAATTGACTTTTCGGCTCCTTCTAATACTAAACACCTCTTTGCAAAGAACTGTCAAAACTAGACATCCCCCATTATTTATTTATTAGTCTGGCTCATAAATGAGTTTGGCTAGTGACATACAATAAAATATATAAAAGATATATTTAGGGATTTTTATAAAAAAAATGTTTTAACTGAATATTACAAAAAATATTTTACCATACGTTATAATGGTTGTAAAAATTCAGCTATGAGAACAAACTGAAACAAAGATTATAAAAGATTTGCACCAACAATAAAAGTTATAGCAATAAGAGACAAAATCTACAAAAATAAGGCAATTAATAAACCATAAAACACTTTACGTTCTCTTTAAACCACACAAAAGATTTCGAAAAATGCCTGCGGAATGTTTTATGATGTTTTCTATAATTGCTTGTTCCGTGCTTCTGTTAATTTTATACTTTGCCCTCCATTTCACAAACATATTTGTAATTGTTCCTCGAGATCCAAAAAGTACACCAAATATTGTTATTTTTCTGAGAATATATTTATATTTTGTTTTTCCAGATGAACTTGTTGAGGTTGGTCTTTGTTCAGATCAAAGCGGATGGTTGGGTCTATTATCTCTGCTTTTGATTTTCTTCTGTTTATCACAATGATGTCTATGTGACGATTACTGCCACCATCAGCTAGACAGTGAACTTCTAGTCCAGTTTCACGTTTGCCAAGATGGATCTTATGGAGTTGTGTCTCTTAATTCTCAGCAGTTCTCCCTGAGAACAGTTTCCAAGCACATGGGCAAGTGATTCATACCCACTGCAGTATCTGCAGTGGTCTGTGCTTGAAGATCGTCCAGGGATACTCCGAACTGGAGCTACCATTGCATTCATTTTTAGTTTGTCCCTCCATTAAGAACTGCTCAATTAGCCATGTGTTTGCGGCTGTAACTTCTGAAAATAGTTCCACTCCTTTTCCTTTATGAAATTGACAACACTTAATATTTATCTATTTCTATCAATCCAGTCACCTTTTGATTTTCAACAGCTCACCTATATTGATGTGTATATAAAATAAAAACATAGCTTATTTTGTTGTGCTAACTTTCGATCTTTGGTGAATAATTGACACTAATATATAATGGGCTATAATCAAAACCACACATCACAGGTTTAACAGAGGGAGGCAGAAAGAGTGAGATTGGCGGGGCGGGAAGGAGCAAGAGAAAGAGGGGTGGAGGTGCACTCGCATTTATGTTAATGTCTGATGCTAATAACTAACATGTTTCTGATCTATGATTTTGGATAGATAGTTAACTAGTGCTAAAGTTGGATAAAAATTATATTTTAATAACCTTTATTATATCTGACTGTTAATTACAAGTATGATGCGATGTTAGCTGCTTCCTACGCATGAAATGTTAAAGATAAACCGAGTGGGAAAATTCGAGGGTCAGGCAATAACTAATGCGTCTATTTTGTTTTTCTCTTTTAATTTGCAATAAAATTAAACATTGATTACACAGCATGACAGCCACAATCCCTTCCCAAGTAATTCTCATCCTTTTCCACAGTTTTAGTCCATGTATTCCTGGGTGGTAAAATGCAAAGTCTTGCTTCCGAAGTCAATGATAAACAGATTTTTTCGTGGCCTCTCCATCTGGAAAGTGAATCCTAAAATGAGCTTCCTTATCCCTCCAAATTGAAGCACTGCAAATGTTCCGAGGCTATTGTTTTCCGTGTATCCTTATTCTGCTCGGTTAACATCCGGGGTAACCATTGCGAACACACTTTTGAGTGCCCCGGTTCTTGAATAATTGTCATTACTGAGAGACGTAATGCAACACAATTGATCCGTTGTTATCCGCTGGTCAGCTTGAATGATCTCATCCACTCGCTCAATGTTGCGCAGAGTCACTGCAGTCACCGGTCTACATCAGCCAACATGTTGGCCCTTCAGCTTCATTACAATGACGAATCCATCTTCTGACATCCACTGTTGCATCACCACACACCTTTGTGAGCCTTTCATCAATGTGTTTCACCTTCCACATTCAAGAATTCAATGACAGAATGCTGTCTAATACGAACATCAATGTCAGACATTTTACAACAGGAAGCAGTGCTGCCACTGGTAGACGAATGAAGTTATTGCTGTGGAGTGAGAAGAAGGTTTGAGGAATTGTGCAAAACTTAAATTCTTCACATAACCTGCTTAGTTCAGGAGAAAAAAAATAGGAAGCATTACTTATTGACTGACCCTCGTACTATGAAAGCAAACAGTAACTAATTAGGTACAATAATAAGAATAAGCAATAAATATAAACCTAGTGGACCATCAGCATCATTTACATGGTTTGTCTGTCTTCAGTAATTTTATGAATTGATTTACGAGAGGAGAGTCGATGTACATTTATTCGACTTCGTGATTCGCGAAAGCTTTTTGATTCCCTCGGACATTGACTTTCATTTGAACATTAGGTACTAGGCCATACACTTGTTCGGAGATGGGGAAGGAAGGTCTTTTCGCTTGGCCTGCATTACAACATACCGTATGGCTTTTAAATCCTATAATTTTAAAAATCGTTCAATTTACAATTATAACGAATCGTCTTTATTTCTCAAAGTAAGATAAATAGCATCGGAAAAAATCTGATGTGTTCCATTCACATGATTTTCTCTTCATCTCCGCAACCAATTATTGTTAAAAACCTTATGCCTGTATTTATTTCATGCTAATCGACAAAAAAAGTAGCATAAAAAGTCTTATTACTTTCTTCCTTGCAAGTAGAAGCGAATAAGGGAGTACCATCCTTTATTTGTATGGACAGGAGTTGAAAAATTCTGTATGAGAAAAATATAAGTTTTTAAAGATGAAATCAAGAAAAAAAAGAAGATATAACTTAAAAACGATCAATTACACGAAAAAAAATGTATATAACATAAATTGTGAGTTTTAACGTGCTCTACATTTTTGGTATGGAACGTTTTTGTCTATGCCTTACGGTTTAGCAGTTATGCAATATTCCGTAAATTTCATCCAGAATGAAGTAGTCTTCAGAGGCTATTCATAGAAAATTCAAGATATACATTTTATTTGTCAGGTAAATATATTTAATACAATATATTTTAGTAAAATTGTTAGAGCCATTTTTGAAAATTTCAAAATTTTCGAAAACAATGTCCATGATAAGGGTACTTTGGGGTGGGGGATTTTTCTCAAAATCTTTGTGTCATATCCCTGGAAGATACTTAAATCCCAAGTTTGGTACTTTACCGACTTTTCGTTTTTGAGTTATCGCGTTCACAGGCAGGAGACAAACACACTGACACACGGACACACTAGAACCTACTTCTGAAAATGCTTTTTTTTATACAGGGGACCTTAAAACATATATTTCCGGTGAAATCCCGGTATCGAATTTTTGGGTGGAGTGCAATACTTTCTCTATACACTATGTACATAGTACGTATAGAGAAAGTAATAGAAAGTTGTATTGTTCATACAAGTGCCCAGCAAAAAGGTGTCATACATTTAAAATTACCTTGCGTGGCAATTTGTTAGAAACGTACAATCTGTTAACAACCCGCTCTAAAATATAAGCCTAGAAAACAGGTGCAATTCCTCTGTGACGTCAAACGTGTCACTATCAAAAAGCGGTTGCGTTTGTAAAGGAGTAGAAACGTACAACAGATTTCGTGCACGTACTGCCTTATTCAGACGTCAACCATTAACGTAATGACTTCCAGTCCTGAAATGCTCATGTATCGAGAGCAAGCAGAAACATCAAAAGGGTACAAAATAGAAATAAAATCGTTCCAATGTGTGATTTCGGCTGGTGCAGTCGTCTTACCATTGAAATTTGTGTTGAGCAGATCAATAGCTTCAAATGTATTTGGGTACTGTTCATATTAAAGCAAAAAATGCACAGAAAGTATATCACTAGTGAGAGTAAAAGAATAATCCTAGAGTGTTAGTTTTCCCAAAGAGGATCTACGTTAAAGATATGCGTGTGATTATATGAAATATTTGTAAATCAGTATCATTTGAAGTAGTTTTCTAAACCTTACAAAAGGCACTCTTACACGTACTATGTACGATAGTATATGTACATAGTGTACAGACAAGGTATTGCATTCCACCCAAAAATT
Source organism: Hymenopus coronatus (assembly GCA_030762935.1). Taxonomy (NCBI): domain Eukaryota; kingdom Metazoa; phylum Arthropoda; class Insecta; order Mantodea; family Hymenopodidae; genus Hymenopus; species Hymenopus coronatus. The sequence goes on from CM060884.1 coordinate 14,163,825, forward strand.
TGATACCTAGATTTCACCTGAAATACATGTTTTAGGGTCCCCTGTATCCAAAACAATATTTTCAGAGAAAGGTTCGTGTGTCTATGAACACAATAACTCAAAAACGAAAAGTAGGTCAAATACCAAACTTGGTATTTAAGTTTAGTATCCTCCAGGGATGCGACACGAAGAATTTGAGAAAAATCCCCCACCTCAAAATATCGTTTATATGGGAAAAAAAATAAAACATTTTGATTTTCTCAAAAATGGCTCTAACGGTTTTGATTAGAATATCGCATTTTAAGGATATTTACCTGACAAATAAAATGTATACCTTGAATTTTCCGGGAATAGCCTCATAGCTCCTAACCCGAAGAAATGGACAAAAATGTACCACACAAAAAATGTAGAGCGCGTTAAAGCATAAAATTTATGTTATAGAGATTTTTTTCGTGGAGGTGATTGTTTTTTAAGTATTCCTTGTTTTTAGTTTCAGATTTAACAAAAATCTGATGTGTACCATTCACATGACTTTCTCTATATCCCTGTAACAAATTATTCTTAAAAAGCTTATACTTCTATTTACTTTATGCTAATCAGAAAAAAATTATCAGAAATAGTCTTATTACTTACTTCCTTGTAAGTAGAAGCGAAATAAGGGACTACCATAGGTTAAAGTGATAGTCAAAAGCTGGTTGCTATGTCAATGAAGTTCTTTTGTTTATATGGATAGGAGTTGACAAGTTCCTGTATGAGAAAAATATACGTTTTTCATAGCAGAAACTAAAAATAAGGAATGTCTCAAAAACGAAGAACTCCACGAAAAAAATGCATATAACATAAATTGTGTCTTTAAATGTGCTCTACATTTTTTGTGTAGTAAGTTTCTGTCCATCTCTTACGGTTTAGCAGTAATTCAAAATTTAGTAAAATTCATCCAGAATAAACTACTCTTCAGAGGCTATTCCCAGAAAATTCAAGATATACATTTCATTTGTCAGGTAAATATGTTTAATATACGAAATTTTAATCAAAATCGTTAGAGCCATTTTTGAGAAAATCAAAATTTTCGAAAAAAGTTCCATGTAAAGAGTAGTTGGAGGTGGGGGGATTTTTCTCAGAATCTTCGTGTCGCATCCCTGGAAGATAATAAACTTAAATACCAAGTTTGGTATTTTACCGACTTTTCGTTTTTCAGTTATCGTGTTCACAGACACACGGACACACACACACACACACACACACACACACACGCACACTCACTCATGGACCTTTTTGTGAAAATGCTTTTTTTTTTGGATATTGGGAACCCTAAAACATATATTTCCGGTGAAATCTCGGTATCGAATTTTTGGGTGGAGTGCAATACCTTCTCTATACACTATTAACATAGTGCGTATAGAGAAAGTAAAAATTTATGTTTTTCTTATTCGGGAATTTGTCAACTCCTGTCCATACAAACAAAGGAACTTCAGTCATATAGCAACCAGCTTTTGACTAACACTTTAACCTATGGTACTCCCTTATTTTGCTTCTACTTACAAAGAAGCACCTAATAAGACTATTTGTGCTAACTTTTTCTGGATTACCATGAAGTAAATAGAAGCATAATCTTTTTAACATTAATTTGTTGCAGAGAGGTAGAGAAAAGCATGTGAATGGAACACATCAGATATATTTCTTTGTAGATGTTTATTTCATGTAATTTTATTGTGTAGACTGCGCCATTGTGGTCAGACCTATTTCACGTCTTGGGGAATTCTGTTCCTTTCGTCGGTGGTGTTTGTAATTTTGTAGAATAGGTCCTCTTCACAGCAGCGGGAAGTTTAAGCCAACCACATTGTCAGTGTTGAGGTGATAGTCGACAGTATTAGTTGGTAACCTCAAACCGTGTGATAAATGGCTGTATCATATCGCCGGACTTGATCAACTTGCAGCGCTCTTGTCTCAGGAAGCCTTCCCTCTTTGCCACAGTTCCGGTATTCATTTTCAAGATCCAGTGGAGCAACCAAGGTAGGTACTCTGGAAACGAAATTCCCGGCGCAAGAGTTCCTCAGGCACATCGGGGCCCCCGACTGACACTATTTGGTGAGATAACCATTAAGCACCAACCAAATGACAGCAACCTGCCGATATAAGATATAAGTCGATGCTCCAAAGTATCAAAATTAATACTTTCACAGTCTGGGGGGAAATTGGGAGTAATCTGGTCTAGAGAAAAAAATCCTACCTAAAGCGGGAATCGAAACCAGGATCCCTCTACAGTAGACAGTTTCGGGGCCAACCCACCACACTCTGGGGCAGAGATTCGCACGCTGGGCCCTTTACTTACTTCGTAACCCCTGGGAATCTAAAGGAGGACCAAGATTGGAATGACAACGGGGTCCCTAACGGTTACAGATGAAACGCCTCTGACGCCGAATAATCACGAGCCCCGAACCCGCCTGTCACCTTCAACCCTGAAACTATAACAAGGAAATGATGATGATGATGATGGTGTTTAAGGGCGCTCAACTGCCGAGGTCATAAGCGCCCTTATGATTAAAACTTGGCAATAGCCAGTAAGAAAATACCAAACAAAAAAGTAAACACAAATAAAAGAGCTAACACAGTTGAAACGGAAGTAACAGAAACGTCCAGCCCTCTAACCAGAGCTGGATATAAAACTCCATCTAAAATCAACACATTAAAACCAAAAGAGTTTAAAAAACCGTTATCACACTAAAACGTCAAGGTAAAAGAAAGTTTTGCTAAAAATTTAAAAACCCTGTCCACTGCTCTTGGGTCATCTGCCAGGACCTCAGCAAGAGAGGCCGGCATGCCCATAGATGACCGAATGTGTGCCAGGTGACCACACTCCAGCAACACATGACGAACTGTCTGTGCCTCCCCACAGAGCGCACAGACAGGAGCAGGTTCATGTTTAAAAAGGTAACTGTGAGTAAAAATACAGTGGCCAATTCTTAGCCGAGCTAGTACTACCTCCTCCCGGCGGAATAAACGAGAGGAGGTTACCCAGTTGACAGGGAGGTCCTTCACCTCTCGCAGCTTATTACCACGGAGAGCCGACCACTCCGCATGCCAAGTCGAAAAAACGGCTCTCCGTACAGCCACTCTAAAATCTTCTGCTGTTGAATGGGTAATCGTAACACTGGGCGCTGTGACTGCCGATTTCGCTGCCAAATCCGCCGTGTCATTCCCTGGCAAGCCAACGTGTCCAGGAATCCATGCGCACTCCACATTAAAACCACAAGCGTGCAAAATGTGGAGAACGTCCTGGATGCGCTGCACCAAAGGATGGTAATTGTACAGCTCACGAATGCTCTGAAGGGCACTAAGGGAATCACTAAGAATAAGGCAGTCACCTAATTTTCGACGTCGAATATACAGAAGGGCTTGATAAATAGCATATAGCTCGGCAGAATATATAGATGTGCAACTAGGCAAACCGTAAGTAGAAGTTGCGGTGCCAGTTACAAAGGCACATCCAACACCGTCGGGGCTCTTACTACCATCGGTGTAAATACAAATACGGCCACTGTATTTGGATAAAAATTCTAAAAAGCAACGACGAATACTATCAAGAGGCGTAACAGATTTCCCGTAGAGCGTCATCCCGAGATCGACATCGGAGGTAGCGCGTAACCAAGGGGGGTGTATATTCTCTCCCTTGGATAACAGCCGAGGAATGTCAACATGGTGCTGGCGTAGAAGCTCACGGAAACGAAAACCTGCTGGCCTGGGGCTCAGAGAGCGGAGGCAGTATCGCTCGTGCAGCTCAGGGGAGAAAAACGCGTGATAAGTTGGATGCCCAGGCATACACTTCAGCCCACAGCCATAATTAGCAAGCAGGACATCACGCCGACAACGCAGAGGAGGTTCTCCCGATTCGGCGTAGAGGCTAACAACTGGGCTCGTTGGAAAAGCTCCAACGGCCACACGGATGCCCTGGTTATGGACTGTGTCTAATCTTCTGAGCACTGAAGGTCGAGCTGAAGAATACACAATGCTGCCATAGTCCAACTTCGAACGAATCACAGCACGATAAAGACGGAGCAATGTCGTCCGATCCGCACCCCAAGACTTGCCACTTAGTATCCGTAAAAGATTTAGAGAACGGTCACATCGTGCTCTAAGCTGTGCTATTTGTGGTGCCCAACAAAGTTTCCGATCGAAGATCAAACCAAGGAATCTCGCCTCGTCTGCGAAAGGAAGTAAATCTGGCCCGAGTCGAAGAGACGGCGGCATATGCCACTTACGGCGCCAGAAGTTAACGCAGACTGTCTTCTCAGCGGAGAAACGAAAACCGTGTTTCGAGCTCCATGCATAGAGATTGTCCAAACACCGCTGGAGACGGCGTTCCAAAAACGGTGTACGCTGAGAAGTACAGAAGATGGCAAAGTCGTCCACGAATAAACAGGAAGAGACACCTTGAGGCACACATAGTGATATGGAATTTATCGCAATAGCAAATAGAGTCACGCTGAGTACCGAGCCCTGCGGCACTCCGTTCTCTTGAATAAAATGGTTAGAAAAAACCGAACCCACCCTCACTCGAAAAACGCGGTCCCGCATAAACTCCTGAATGACCAACGGTAGGCGTCCACGTATGTTCCAGTTGTGCAGAGAACGCAATATTCCCGCCCGCCAACACGTGTCGTAGGCCTTCTCGAGGTCAAAAAATATCCCAACTGTGGGGCTGTTCTTAAGAAACCCGTCCATAATCTGAGTTGACAGGGAGACAAGGTGGTCAGCAGTTGAACGTCGTCGTCGAAAGCCACACTGGATGTTCGTCAGAAGATTGTGGGATTCCAGCCACCACACCAACCGTCCATTGATCATGCGTTCCATCACCTTGCAAACGCAACTGGTGAGGGAAATAGGACGGTAACTGGAAGGAAGATGGCGGTCCTTTCCAGGTTTAAGAATGGGTATGATGGTGGCCTCCCGCCACTTGTCTGGAAAAATGCCATCAACCCAGACACGATTATAGACCTCGAGTAGGAAATCTTTGCCATCAGGAGAGAGATGTTGCAACATTTGGACGTGGATACCATCTGGGCCTGGTGCTGAGTGTCGTGAAGAGGAGAGTGCATTGTCTAGCTCTGCCAGGGTGAAAAGGCGATTATAATCCTCAAGGTTGCCAGAAAGAAACGAGAATTCTTGAGATTCCACCTGGTTCTTAACTGTAAGAAACTCAGGGGAATAGTTGCCTGAGCTAGACACCTGAGCGAAAGCACTGCCTAAAGTATTCGCCACGTCAAATGTATCAACAACAGCTCCGGTAGGTGTTTTGAGACCGGCGATGGGCATATGGTTCGGTTTCCCAGCCACACGTCTTAACTTATCCCATACGACAGAGGAAGGTGTATGTCGATTAAAGGAACCCACGAATTTATTCCATGACATCTTTTTGCTATCCTTAATAACCCGCCTAGAATGTGCACGCATCCGTTTATAGTGTATCAGGTTATCCAGTGTAGGAAAACGCTGGAAAACCCGTAGAGCTCGTCTGCGAGCGCGAATAGCATCCCGACAGTCAGCGGTCCACCAAGGTACCGGAAATCGACGGCTGTAGCCAGTCGAACGCGGAATGGATTGCTCAGCAGCAGAAAGAGTGGTCCCTGTAAGATGTTCGACCAAGTGGTTCACAGAGTCGTGCTCTTCGTAGCTAAATTCAGCCAAGTGGGAGTACAGTTCCCAGCTGGCGTGGTCTAGGCGCCAACTAGGTAAACGGGTGGAACATACAACGGGTGTCAAGACACTAATACGACAAGGAAAGTGGTCACTAGAATGCAAATCCGAGATGATATTCCAGCATAAGGTGACTGCCAGCTGAGGGGAACAAATTGCAATGTCAATGTGTGAAAAACTATGAAATGCGTCAGATAGAAAGGTGGGCTCTCCGGTGTTCAAGAGAGCAAGATTCTGACTATCCAAGAAGTCTTTAAGTAGCGTACCTCTCGCACAAGCCCGAGGAGAGCCCCAAAGAGGGTGATGGGCATTCACGTCGCCTACCAATAAAAAGGGTGGTGGCAACTGCGAAATGAGGTGTTCTAAGTCGCTGTGCGTGAGGTCCGCAGATGGAGGCAAATAGATACTGCAAATGGTGAATGAAGCGGAGGGTAGCTTAATGCTGACAGCAACGGACTGGATTGCAGATTGTATGGGTACGGAGTTGGCAAAAATATCATCTCGAATAAGCATCATAGTGCCCCCATGTGCCGGGACACCGTCCTCCGGGGATAAATCACATCGTACGGAGGAGTACTGCCTGATGGTAACGGTGTCCTGTGGACGGAGCTTCGTCTCTTGTAAACATACAGCCAAGGGTTCATGCTGGCGCAGCAACAAGTCAAGCTCTGGTCGATGTGGTCGAATTCCGCGTATGTTCCAATGGAGGATAGCCATTGAGTATATTATGGGATAAGTTTCAAATCGAAAGACGCTTCTGCAGATTGGGATTAGCTGGTCGGTTCAATTTGTTCTTCTTAGGCGTTGGGCTAGTACTATTTTCAGGAGCACGATCCTGCCGTTTCCGCACTGTCCCTCTGGCAGTGGCGGCAGAATCCTCCTGGTCCATCTCCTCCACAAGGGAGGTCCCTTTTTCAAGAGCAGTTTTAGGTCCAAGTAGTTCGAACCGATTGGATGTGCTGATCGGCGAAGACGGCCGTCGCCGATTCACGCCCTCCTCCCCAGATGACCCTTCAGAGGAGGATACACGTGTGGAGTTGCGTGAACTTTTCTTACCTTTAGATGACTTGGTAATAGATTGCACATTCTCTTTCAAGAAGTCTTGTCGTACATACTTGGTCTTAAACTGTTTTTCCGGGGCAGAAGACGTCGTGAATTTACCAACTTTAGTTCCAGAGGTCGAGGCTTTCGGTGACAACTGTGCAGGACTATTCTGTAAGCTAGCGGATTTGGCAGATGTTGATACCAACTTGGGTGTAGGTGCCGAAGGCTTTGGTAGCGCTTGGGCTAAAATAACCTTTTCCGCAATTGTAGCCCCGTTCATATCGCCGGTCTGTGTTGCGATTTCCCGACGCGGTACCGGTTTAGCTGCAACTGAGCTATAGGTACCGGACCTCGGGGCAGAGGGTTGGCGGAGTCGCAGGAGCTTCCGGGCTTCCAAGAAGGACACCTTCTCTTTCACCCGTATCTCCTGGATCGCTCGTTCCTCTGCAAAACGGGGGCAGTCTCGGGAACTAGATGGGTGTTCCCCGTTACAGTTCACACACGATGGAGCTGAAGCACAAGCCCCATCGTGGGAGATGTCACCGCAGTGGACGCAGGTGGACTTGCCGGTACACAACTCACTAGTGTGACCAAAACGTTGGCATTTAAAGCACCTCAGCGGATTGGGTATATAAGGCCTAACTTCGATGGCTTCATACCCTGCTCTAATCCTTTGAGGCAGATCAACCCGATCAAAAGTAAGAAACAGGGTACGAGTAGGCAGGAATTCACCGTTGATCTTACGTTGTACCCGATAAACAGCTGAGACACCCTGAGTCGCTAGATTTTCTTGGATCTCCTCAATAGACAAACCGTCCAACGCGCGGGTTGTTACTACACCGCGGGAGGAGTTCAGCGACTTGTGCACCTCGACCTTCACTGGATAGCTGGCTAACATGGTGGCTTTGAGTATCCTTGCAGCTTGCGAGGCGGAGTTGGCTTCGACAAGAAGTGTACCATTGCGAGCTCGAACGCAGGATTTAACAGGACCAGCAATGGCATCGAGACCCTTTTGGATAGTAAAAGGGCTCACCGTCAGGAACTTCTTACCTTCCTCTGTCCTATGAATAACCAAGTAGCGAGGACCACATGACTCGACTACTTCCTTTCCAACGTCTTTATTTGAAATCAGGGGTTTAAGTTTTGGTGCCATAAAAAAAATTGTATAAATTCATCCCCCAGTGCTCCCCACCCACCACGGAGCCCAACGAGGGGTCACCCCACTGGGGTGACAGGGCTACACAGGGGATATAGCGGGCTCGCCGTCCCACTCACCCTGGAGTTCGGTGTAATACCTAGTCCTGGCCGATTGACTAGGGGTGGGTTAGTCCCTAGCCTCCCGTTTAGGCAAATCAGAAACCAAAGCGGTGTATTAGGCTGCGCACCCTCCCCAGTTACTGAAAGACAGAAGCCCAGGCTCAGGTACGCAACCCTCAACCAACCAGGATATTCCTCTTCACCGACACGGGTCTCCACGCACGGCCTACACGTGGGTGGGCATTTTGACCTTCTGGCTCCCTCACCACTCTGAGGTTGCCCACAGAGGGAGTCAAGGTGGCTCGGGACCCCGGGTGCGCCTAACCCGTACCTACCGTAGTAGGCCCCTGGGGGGGAAGGAAATGATGAAAACAAGAAATAATGGATAGGAAATTCTGAGGGATGTAAGATCCTTTCCTGTATTTTCCTACCGACTGGGAGAAACCCTCGAAAAACCATATGTCAGGAAGGTTGGCCATGGAAATCACACCTTGACCTCTCGAATTTAAGTCGCACGTTTCTGCAACGTGGTTAGATATAGTATTACCTTCTGTAGTTGTTTTACCATGAATAAGTATACCGAGGGATAATATTCGTTGGATAGGGCTTGTAAATTCTTGCAATTCCTTCCCAAATAGCCACGCAGTAACTGCCGCCAAGGAAATGATTGATACATTCATTCTCGGAGTTCTTCTAACCATTTTTAGCATTTGGTCACACCCCGTTATCTTTTTTACTTGCCCTATACGCGCTATGTACATAGTGAATAGAGAAGGTATTGCACTCCACCCAAAAAATCGATACCGAGATTTCACCGGAAATATATGTTTTAGGGTCCCCTGTATCCAAAAAAAGAATGTGTGTGTGTGTGTGTGTGTGTGTCCGTGTGTCTATGAACACGATAACTCAAAAACGAAAAGTCGATAAAATACCAAACTTCTTCCAGGGATGCAACACGAAGATTTTGAGAAAAATCCCCCCACCCCAAACTACCCTGCACATGGAACTTTTTTCGGAAATATTTATGTTCTCAAAATTGACTCTTAACGATTTCGATTAAAACATCGTATATTAAAGATATTTACTTGACAAATAAAATGTATATCTTCAACTCTCTGGGAATAGCCTCTGAAGCTTACTTTATTCTGAATGAAATTTACGGAAGTTTGCACAACTGCTAAACCGTAAAAGATAGAAAACAACTTACAACACAAAAAATGTAGACCACGTTAAAACACACAATGTATGTAATATACATTTTTTCGTGGAGTTGATCGTATTTTAGATATTCCTTGTGTTTTTTGGTTTCAGCTTTAAAAAACTTGTCAACTCCTGTCCATACAAACAAAGGAACTTCAGTCACATAGTTACCAGTTTTTGCCTATCACTTTAATCTATGGTGCTCCTTATTTCCCTTCTACTTACAAGGAAGCAAGCAATAAGACTATTTCTGCTATTTTTTTCTCGATTAGCATGAAGTAAATAGAAGCATAAGCCTTCTCACAACAATTTGTTGCAGAGATATAGAGAAAATCATGTGAATGGAATACATCAGATTTTTTTAACCTTTACTTTGTTATAATTCCCCTAAGTCCGTGAATCTTAGGTGCTAAGGAAATATTTGTCTAAAAACCTTTACCGTACCGTCAAAAAATTAACCAAACCATTTAATAAATTCTACGATATTGATTTTACAAATGTGTATAGAATTATATTCTTGAAACTCCTTTCCTCACATTCCATGTCTTCACAACCGAACGATGGTTTTGAGAAATCGTGTGAAATAGCACGAAAAATATTCTTAATGGGATAACGGCAAGGTAAAGGTTAGAGTATAGCTTGTGTTCCATCAGGAAAGTTTTATGAAAGTGCTTCACAAAAATCTATTTTCCCTGCTTCTTTGCTTATGCGTGAGCTTTTAGAGCCTAAAGGGAATTTCTTGTCAACAAGTTATGCAGTATTTCCCTCCTTCCCTCTTTCCTTTCTTCCTTCCTTTTTTCTTTTCTCACAGCACGACGCAGCTTACCGCCACAAGAAAATGCGCGCATGAGATATCTCAAATAGCCTACGTTTTTCAGTTCATATCTTGAAATTTAGTTCAATTTAAATTTTCAGTTCATATATCTTTATGCACAAAATTTGTAGTCGTTTTAATTGCTATAAAGCTATCCTCTAAAAAGTATTTCTATGAGTGTAGTATTTCAGACATAAACCTTCGAAATTGACAAAAACAGGCCTTAAGAAATATATTATTACTTTCTCTACACGTACTATGTACATAGTGTAAACACAAGGTATTGTAATGCACCGAAAACTTCGCTACTGAGATTTCACCAAAAATACAGGTTTTGGATCTCGCTGAATCCAAAAATAAAACATTTTGGATAAAGGTCCGTGTGTGTGTGTGTGTGTGTGTGTGTGTGTGTGCGCGCGCGCGCTGTGTGGACAGCATAACTCAAAAACGAAAAGGCCTTTAAGCACCAAACTTGGTATTTAAGTTCAATATTTTCCAAGGATGCGGCACGAAGATTTCCAAGAAAATTCCCACACCCCTAACTACCCTTTACGTGGAACTTGTTCCGAAAATTTTGATTTTCTCAAAAATAGCTCTAACGATTTTGATTAAAATATCGTATTTTAAAGATAAATAAAATGTATATCTTGAATTTTCTGGGAATAGCCTCTGAAGACTACTTTATTCTGGAATTTTGCATACCTGGCAAACCGTAAAAGATAATTAAAAACTTACTTAACAGAAAATTTAGAGCTCCTTAAAACATACAGTTTATGTTATATACCTTGTTTCGTGGAGTAGATCTGTTTTATTCCTTGTTATTGGTTTCAGCTTTAAAAAAAAAAAGCTCTCGAGAATTGGTCAACTCCTGTCCATACAAACAAAGGAACTTCAGTCACATAGCAACCAGCTTTTGACTATCACTTTAACTTATGGTACTCCCTCATTTCGCTTCACTTACAAGGAAGTAAGTAATAAGACTATTTCTGCTATTTTTTCTCGATTAGCGTGAAGTAAAAATAAGCATAAGCTTTTAATAATAATTTGTTGCAGATATATAGAGAAAGTCATGTGATCTAACACATCAGATTATTTTTCTGAAGCTTCTGTAAACCCTTTTCTGGTCTTAACATACGTAATAAACTAGCTACATTGCTTTATAGTATCTTCGCTGCTACTTAACTAATTTTTGGTTGAGTTTAATAGCAATTCGATGTAAAATCGTTTATAATAAATTATTTATATTAATCGTATTTAAAAATAACAAGGTAAACTTTTTCTTTGTAGAGTAATATGCTTGTCAAATTAAAACCATACAGCTTTTTCTACTCATTACTATTTATCTTAATATCTATCCTGTACAACATTTTATACTCCTATGCATCTTATTATTATAACATATTGACCGATATATTTTCAGTTAGATTTCTTAACAGGTACGGAATAGCATAATACAGATTACAGATACGGCCCTAACTTAGGTGGAGAAAATTAACTTGAAAATCGGTTTCTTAAGATACTGAGGTGTTTTAACTATCAGCAGTGGAATTCAGCTAAATGGCCAATATGAACAAAGTTGTTTTACATAAATTGTATAATTTAAGGAATTTTCATTTTTTTCAAACAATATTTTATCCATTTCTTCATTTACTAAACTGAAAACATCATAGACTGGACAGGAAATTTAAGATATCCATACCAGATACACTATTTATAATAAAAGACAGTAATTTGAAATCGAAAATTGCTTTATTGTTTCTCAAAATATTCTTTATGATCAATACTATTTTGTATGCGTTCCAATCATTTGTCATAGAAAGTTTTCCAATCTGTTCTAGACACCTCAAAAATTGGATTTTGAACGCATCTGTGGATGTTTAGGAACAAAAAGAAGTCAATAGATACCAAATGAGGAATATACAGCGGATGAGTCATCAACTATATTTTTGAGAGTTAAAATAGTCGGTTGTTAGACGAGATGTGTGAGCGCTAGCATTGTCTTGCCGAACGATCCTTGTTCGTTTCCCTTATTTCGCCGAAGACTTTCAGCAAATAAATGGTCCTGTACCATTCAGAATTGACCGTTTTACCTTCTTATAAAGGCACTGTTGTCTTATGACCAGTTAAAAACATCTGATGTGTTCCATTCACGTGACTTTCTCTACATCTCTGCAACAAATTACTGTTAAAAAGCTTATGCTTCTATTCACTTCATGTTAATCGAGAAAAAAATTAGCAGAAATAGTCTTAATACTTGCTTATTTGTAAGTAGAAGAGGAATAAGAGGTTAAAGTGATAGCCAAAAGTTGATTGCTATGTGACTGAAGTTTTTATGGACAGGAGTTGACAAATTCCTATATGAGAAAAGTATGTTCTTCACAACTAAAACCAAAAAGCAAGGAATATTTAAAAAACGACCAACTTCGCGAAAAAATTGCATACAACTTAAATTATGTGTTTCAACGTGTTGCACAATTTTTGTGTGGTAAGCTTTTGTCCATCTCTTACGGTTTAGCAGTTATGAAAAATTCCGCAAAATTCGTCCAGAATAAAGCACTCTTCAGAGGCTATTCCCAGAAAATTCAAGTTATACATTTTATTTGTCAGGTAAATTTCTTTAATATGCGATATTTTAATCAAAATCGTTAGAACCATTTTTAAGAAAATCAAGATTTTCGAAAAAAGTTCCATGTAAAGAGTAGTCTGGTATGGGAGGATTTTTTTTTTCAAAAGCCTAATGTCGCATCTCTGGAAGATACTAAACTTAAATACCAACTTTGGTACTTTACCGACTTTTCGTTTTTTTGAGTTTTCCTGTTCACAGACACACGGACACGCACGCGGACTCTTTTCTGAAAATACTTGTTTTTGGATACAGGGAACCCTAAAACGTAGGTACATTTCCGGTGAAATCTCGGTATCGATTTTTTGGGTGGGGTGCAATATCTTCTCTATACACAATGTACATAGTACGTGCAGAGAAAGTAAAAATAGGTGATCATTTGTTTCGAAGTGCATATGTAGTGGCAAAAGATGGAACTTCATCGCCAAATGTAGTAGCAAGTTGATCAATGCACTCTTGTCTTGATAATCCACCTTAAAATCGTTCGAACATTTTAATTCTACCTTTACGCAGATACACAATTTCAAAGTCTGTGTAAACAACACAAATATCGCTCTATTGGCAAAATATCTGAAGTAGATCAAGGTCAGCAACTTTCCAGTGCAAACTCCAGATGGCACCAACAGTAATCGAAAGTTGACCTCCGTTGTGTAATGGTTACCATGCTAACTTCATATACCCAAGGTCGCAGGTTCAAACCCGGCGGAGGACGATGGATTTTTTCGGGATTTCCTTAGCATGGCTTCCTTCGAAAGGAAAGTCGTTGGTCCCGTGTCGCAGCCTGATAGAGAGGCCTCTGAGTAAAATTAAACGGTCTTTCACGCCCAATTTAGAATGGGACGCTGAGAACCACAAGTTAAAGACCGTCCATAAATAACATGCCATTTACATTTACATTTTTGTTTCCAAAACTCAAAATATAAATAATGGTCCTCTTACACTTCATTTGTCATTTGAAAGTATAAATATGGCATATTTTAAAGAATCTCTGCCAAATATCTGTATCACCATAATTTAAATGCAAATTGAGTTTTGTTTATGGACGCCCTTTAACTGATGTGGTTCTCAGCGTCCTATTTGGTACTGGGCGTGAACTACCGCAGAATTTTCTCAGAGACCTCTCTATCAGACTTGAGGTTCTTTTATGTTCCGGGACCAAGGGTTTTACTTCCCTTCCGAAGGAAGCCATGCTAAGCAGTTTTACGCCCGGAAAAATCCATCGTCCTCTGCCGGGTTTGAATCCGCGACCTTGGTATAGAAAGTTAGCATGGTAACTTACACCACGGAGGGCCACACACCATATTGTAACACATGTTTGTCAGTTAAGTCACTTTTAAGTTGAAGAGAAACAAACATACATCTTGTTATGATGCTCATATTATGTTAGTACACATTCATTCTCTTGGTTCTTAAAAATGTCGGTGTGTTTACATTAATTAAACTGCCAGGAGGTCATGGCAGCTAAAACTTTAATTTAGCTCCGCGTGCACTGAAGTACCCCTAACTCGATAATTAGAGTGTTGCTGCTGTATTTTACATGCCACTGAGAGGGCATCAAGAACGCGAAAAGCTCAAGTTAACTATTCTGTCATAATTATACAAACATTTGTTTTGTTTACTACAATATAATGGTTTAACAGCCCAATACTTTATACGAAACCAAATCATAATAAGATAGTAATACATTTACTGTCTTTGGAAATACACAATTGAGGGGCTCAGTGCCAGAGGGAGCTATCCCACACATTGTGAAAAAATGACATTCTTTTTGTTTTTAGACAGCTTCTGCCGTCTCTCATGTCTGTAGAAATATTGGTAATATTAAGCGTGGTGGTAGCATGTCTGCCTCACGTTCAAAAGGTCGTGAGTTCGAATCTCGCTTAGGGTGAGTTACCCGGGTAAGGTTTTATTCGGAGTTTTCCCTTATCCTGAGAAGACGAATGTCGAGTAACTTTAAGCTCCATGGACCCCGAGATCATTTGAGCATCATATCATCAATTACATTCATCGTCCAATATGACCAAACCAGGTTAAAGGACGTTAAATTACAACAACAAAAAATAACTGTTTTAGAGTGCCATCTACAGTAATTTACAGAAACTGTGTCATTTTCCAAAGTGAGAAAGTTTGTACCAGATGCAGATATCCCACTATGAAGTTGCCTGCTATTTAAAGAACAATGCCACCAAACTTACAGAACTTTAACTATTTTAATAGTTTATTGTTTAAACTATAGGCCTTAATACGTGAAACAGAATAATATGTAAGATCAGTATTAAACATTAAGAATATTGTATAAATAGTAGAAATTTTAGGTATTATACTATGCTGCAGATTATTCTGTTTTTTTTTTTCAAAATGGAGGTAAATAGTATAGCTAGAGAAGGAAAGAAACGAATATGCAAGCAAAACATATGGAAAAAAGTTGTTGCTAAACGAAAAAGAAGCAATGGTAAGGAATATGAATAATATCATGTTTAGTTTCTCTCTCTACATAACTAAAATTTTAGTAAATAATACGGTTTGCAGTGCTAAATAAATAAAAAAACTGCTAAATATCACTTTTTTGTATTTTCTAGGACATTTCAAAATGTGGATCAAATACTGGATTTAAAAAAGTGTTGTACCTTCATATTACATTTTTCACCAAATCAACAACTCTAATAAAACTCCTTTTGTCTCAAATTTAGCTATTTGTGGGATAGCTCCATCTGGGCTGAGCCCCTCAATTGTGTTCACAAACATGAATAAAAGAACATTCATTTTGTTACCGCGTTGGTAATTTTCAGGATCATATCAGCGCCGCCGGTGTGCCACAGGAGATCTATTACATACCAATAAATATATTGTCATGGGGCTGTCGTTTCTATGCACACTTAAAAACCATCAATCTGGCTCAGATTTTAATCCGCGATCTTGGCTTCAGAAGGCCAGCGTATAAATAAATGAGTCACATAGATGGACTCGAATAGTGAAGCATACATACTTTTGCATAGGTAGAGTCAGCCAGAAAAATTCAATGCCACAGATGTTGCCAAGTACCTCAGTGGTAGAGCAACCGGCTAGAAGCGAAATAAGGTTAAAACGATAGTCAAAAGTTGCTTGATATGTGACTGAAGTTCCTTTGTTTGTATGAACAGGAATAGTTAAATTCCTGTATGAGAGAAGTATGTTTTTTAAAGCAGAAACCAAAAACAAGGAGTATCTCAAAAACGATCAACTCCACGAAAAAAATTTACATATGATAAATTGTGTGTTTTAAGGTGCTCTACATTTTTTGTGTGTTAAGCTTTTGTCCATCTCTTACGGTTTAGCAGTTATGCAAAATTCCGTAAAATTCATCCAGAACAAAGTAGTCTTCAGAGGCTACTCCCAGAAAATTCAAGATATACATTTTATTTGTCAGGAAAATATCTTTAATATACGAAAATTGTAATCAAAATCGTTAGAGCCATTTTGGAAAAAATCAAAATTTTGGAAAAAAATTCCATGTAAAGGGTAGTTTGAGGTGGGGGTATTTTTCTCAAAATCTTCGTGTCGCATCCCTGGAAGATACCAAACTTAAATACCAAGTTTGGTATTTTCCCAACTTTTCGTTTTTGAGCCATCGTGTTCATAGGTACACGGAAACACAGACACACACACAGACCTTTTTCTGAAAATGCTTTTTTTGGATACAGGTGACCCTAAATCATATTTCCGGTGAAATTTTGGTATCGAATTTTTGGATGGAGTGCTATACCTCCTCTATACACTATGTACGTATAGAGAAAGTAGGAACAATTGAATCCTGCGACTTAAGTACTAACAACATTGTAAGTCAGGGGTAGAGCACCCGGTTAGAGATCGGGAGGTCCGTGTTTCAAATTCCAGCTATGGCATTGCATTTTTCAGTCGGACTCACCTATCCAACTCCTGTCCTACACACGGCTTGTGTGAAAAAACAATAATTATTAAACACATACCTACTTTTGTTGCTTATACAATTTAGTTACAAAGGTTTTATAATACACTAGAGACAAATCCCATTGGTGAAATAACTAGATAGTCGTCACCATTGCATGCATAGTAGTTATAACTCGATATTTTATTAAACCCGTGATGCAACATAACATTTCTGGACTCGTTGTCGTTTTTCACCACGCACGTGGACTTTTCATAGACTCTGTTGTATACATATTGAACTGCGGAAGAAAACCTAATTCCTTTTACCATCACTTTTACGTTTAACACGATGAAAATGTTTGTTGGGCAAAGATTTTAATTAGCCAATACAGACGTGTTCACAGTATTATAAAATGATCTCAGGAATACCTACAACACATCAAGAATACATAAACAGGAAAATAAAAGTGAAATGTTTCCACAAATGGTCAAACAACTCCACCAGTAAACTTCACGTTATTTTACCCAACCCTGAATAATTTAAAACGTCAAGATGAGATTGTCATCACCAGGGCTAGAATTGGTCACAGCAATCTCAAACACCTTCCTGCTGTCCAAAGAACGTCCCCTGAAATGTGATAGAAGCCAAACATGTTTAGTTACCATCCACACCATCTCAAAATGTACCCTATACCACAGATGGAGCCTGAAGAAGAGCCCCCTGCTCTCAATGAAACCAACATGATTCCACGAATTTTACAATTTTTAAAAGACCTTTGTACAAACTTTTATAAAAATTAATTTCCCTAAACTGTTAATATAAACTATAATTGTTTTTGTTGATTGTAAGATATTAATCCAATGATCAAAAAGGCAATATTGTTACAAATTTTGTTTTAAATATATTTGTGTTATTTGTCTCAATGTTCATTTTGTTTAAATCTTATCTTGCCACAGGTTATTGTTATTCATTGACCGCATTTTGTTATGTTGATAAAACTTACCACGGTTTATTCTCATTGTTACTAATTCTACTATATTCTACTATTATTTATAGCTCATACCTTTAGTTTCCTACCTTGTTACTTGTTTATTGTCAATAATCTTGATGTAATTATTATTGTATTATTTATTTAAGTTTAATCTGTAAAAACCCACTTTGTAAGTCAAAAGTCCCTCAAATACCTTGTAGTTAGGTCACTATACATAAAAACTTAAAACCTGTGTAACTCTGTAAAACTTTTAAGCCTCTTTTCTTGAGTTTTTATTATTACGTTATCTATACGAACTATGTACATAGTGTATAGAGAAGGTAATTGCACTCCATCTAAAAATTCGATACCGAGATTTCACCGGAAATATATGTTTTAGGGTCCCCTGTATCCAAAAGAAGTAATTTAAGAAAAAGGTCCGTGCGTTCGTGTGTCCGTGTGTCAGTGCGTCCGTGTGTCCGTGCATCTGTGAACACGATGACTCAAAAGCTAAAAGTCGCTAAAATAGCAAACTTGGTATTTATGTTCAGAATCTTTCAGGCATGCAACACGAAGATTTTGAGAAAAATCCTCCCACTCCAAAATATCCTTTCCGAAAATGTTGATTTTCTAAAAAATTGCTCTAAGGATTTTGATTAAAATGTCGAAAAAAAAAAGATATTTACCTGACAAATAAAATGTATATTTTGAATTTTCTGGGAATAGCCTCTGAAGACTATTTTATTCTGGATGAAATTTACGGAATTTCGCATAACTGCTAAACCGTAAGAACTGGACAAAAACTTACCACAGAAAAACTGTAGAGCACATTAAAGCACACAATTTATGTTGTATACATTTTTTCGTGGAGCTGATCGTTTTTGAGATATTCCTTGTTTTTTGGTCTCAGCTTTGAAAAACTTAACTTTTCTCATACAGGAATTTGTCAACTTCTGTCCATACAAAGTAACTTCATTCACATAGCAACCAGTTTTGACTATCACACTATGGTATTACCTTACTTCGCTTCTACTTACAAGGAAGCAAGTAATAAAACTATTTCTGCTAATTTTTTCTCTATTAGCATGAAGTAAATAGAAACATAAGCTTTTTAACAGTAATTTGTTGCAGAGATGTAGAGATGGTCATGTGAATGGAACACATCAGATTTTTCCTTTATACCAATCACTCGCCACATTCCTTCTAAAGTCTTTTTTGTATAATTATTTTCGCATTATGTAGCTCGATTAAAACATTCTCTTGTTTACTATATAACTATTACATACTGTAACTTAAAAAAAAAATTCGCAATGCACCTAATGATACAGCTAAATAGGGGAAGAGGTACATAAACAGGTAGCGGGGTGAAACCGGGATCTAGAGGTGTCAGCGAGAGTCGTGTCCACCTTGGGTGCAAAATATAGAGAGGCTCTCTCGAATCTCCCTGATTTTAACTTACTTTCAACAAGTCTCTCTTGCAGATATTGTGTTCCGGTTTGAAGTGAAGGAAAGCGGAAATAGTATTGTTTTGAAATTCTGGATTCATCACTGAGCGGCGACAGTATAATGTATTCAACACATTTCAACATGGCGCCAATGCAAGAGAAAGCGTAGACAGTTTTATGGTATGCAGAGTTCAAATCCATAATTACTGTGCAAAGACAATTTAGGTATCTGTTCTAGAAAAAGCTGATGTGTACCATTCACATCACTTTCTCTATATCCCTGCAACAAATTATTCTTAAAAAGCTTAAACTTCTATTGAGAAAAAATGAGCAGAAATAGTCTTATTACTTGCTTCCTTGTAAGTAGAAGCGAAATAAGGGACTACCATAGGTTAAAATGATAGTCAAAAGCTGGTTTCTATGTCAATGAAGTTCCTTAATTTATATGGATAGGAGTTGACAGTTCCTATATGAGAAAAGTATAAGTTTTTGTTAGCAAAAACCAAAAATAAGGAACGTCTCAAAAACGACGAAATTACATAACATAAATTGTGTGTTTTAACGTGCTCTACATTTTTTTGTGTACTAAGTTTTTGTACATCTCTTACGGTTTAGCAGATATTCAAAATTCAGTAAAGTTCATCCAGAATAAACTACTCTTCAAAGGCTATTCCCAGAAAATTCAATATATACATTTTATTTGTCAGGTAAATATCTTTAATATACGAAATTTTAATCAAATTCGTTAGAGCCATTTTTGAGAAAATCAAAATTTTTGAAAAAAGTTCCATGTAATGGGTACTTAGAGGTGGGGGGATTTTTCTCAAAATCTTCATGTCGCATCCCTGGAAGATACTAAACTTAAATACCCAGTTTGGTATTTTACCGACTTTTCGTTTTTGAGTTATCGTGTTCACGGACACACGAACACACACACGGACCTTTTTGTGAAAATCTTTTTTTGGATATTGGGGACCATAAAACATATATTTCCGGTGAAATCTCGGTATCGAATTTTTGGGTGGAGTGCAATACCTTCTCTATACACTATGTACATAGTGCGTATAGAGAAAGTAAAAATGCTTCTGATCCAAAGAATATAAAAGAATGGACTGCAAGATTTTTAGCTACAGGCAGTGTGCAAAGGAGGTCGGTGCGTTTCTGAAGAGCGAGTGGAAGTTAAAACTGCCATTACTGGTAGCCCGCGTGCATCACGTGAACTGCAGATGCCCCGTGCAACGAACGCTACACAGGATTCTACACAAGCTACTGCGCGTATACGCATAAAGTTGCAGCTCCTTAACGAAATCAAACCACAAGACAGACCACAGCAACAGAATTTGGCAGCTGCCATTCTGGAGCCTTGTCATGTTTTCGGACGAGTCAATTTTTCACGAGTCGCCAAGGAAAATATACGAGACAGTCCTAAAGTAAACGTCTGGTGTAGCCTCATGAAGGATGACATGTTTTGTCACGGGGCAAGAGTGATTTAAAAGGGAAATATAAATTATAGTTAAAAATATAAATTATACCAAGAGGAAATATAAAAGTACATTGAATATGGGCAGGGAAGAAAGATTTCAAACACGTCTAAGTAGCCGAGTTGGTAGGATAGTACCGTTAAGAGTAGCGCATTGAACCGAAGGGGTGATTTTACACTCCCCGAGGGTGTACATAACAGGGGGAAAAAAAATTCTCTCGCTGGTCAGGCGACACTTTTTGGCACTTGGCATAGAAAATCCGCAGAGCAGAGATGTGATATTTGGGGACCGTGGTGGAGCCCAACAGGCTACCTTTAGCTGTGAGGGAAATAGTTATTTTAATATAGACCAGAGTAAGTACGATATCACTGCACCACAAGTAATAAGTGATAATAGGTGTCATCGGGTACAGCGTAGCTTCACAGTAGAAAATGTAGGAGGAATGTGTGTGTGTGTGTGTGTGTGTGTGTGTGTGTGTTCGACGGCGGAAAAAGGCCGAACTAAATGAATAAATCACTTGTGTCTTACCACCCCTGAAAAGAGTTTCCATGCTAGCAAAATCCTGAGATAGAGCACCCACATTTCCAACCCTTACTAATAGCCAAAACCTGTACCCGGGATAGGAACCCGTAATACCGTTACCACCGAAAGGACATAATTGGTCCCTTCTTCTTCATGTAGCCAAGTGTTATAGGCATTACGTATTTAGACACGCTTGAACAGTACGTACGCATTTCCACAGATAGCACACAAGTAGCCAGACATAATCTTCCAGCAAGACGGTGCACCACCTCACTGGAGCCACTGTGAACAATGCTTTCCCAAACCGCTATATCGGATGCGACGGGCAAATAGCTTGGCCTTCTCGATCGCCCGACATAACTCCATTAGAGTTTTACTTTTTCTACTCGTACTATGTGTATAGTGTATAGAGAAGGTATTATAATGCACCCACAAATTTGATACCGAGATTTCACCGGAAATACATGTTTAAGGACATCCTAAATACAAAAAAAAACAAACAAAAAACAAAAAAAACACACTTTTAGAAAAATGTACGTGTGTGTCTGTGTGTGTGTTTGTGTATGTGTGTGTGTGTGTTTGTGGGCAGCATAACTGAAAAACGAAAAGTTTGGTATTTAAGTTCAGTATATTCCAAGGATGCAACATGAAGACTTTAAAGAAAATTCCCTCTCCCCCAACTACCCTTTACATGGAAAATTTGTCGAAAATGTTTATTTTCTAAAAAAATGGCTCTAACGATTTTGATTAAAATATTGTACATTAAAGACCTGACAAATAAAATGTATATATTAAATTTTCTGGGATTAGCCTCTGAAGACTGCTTTATTCTGGATGAATTTTACAGAAATTTGCATAACTTGCTAACCGTAAGAGATAAACAAAAATGTACTTAAAAGAAAATGT
Organism: Hymenopus coronatus; assembly: GCA_030762935.1. Classification (NCBI taxonomy): domain Eukaryota; kingdom Metazoa; phylum Arthropoda; class Insecta; order Mantodea; family Hymenopodidae; genus Hymenopus; species Hymenopus coronatus. Next base: position 14,185,646 of record CM060884.1, read on the forward strand.
ACATCACGTTAAAACATACAATTTACGTTATATACGTTTTTTTCGTGGAGTTAATCGTTTTTGAGATATTTCTTGTTTTTGGTTTCAGATCTTCATTGGTTTGAAAGTGCAGTCCTCCTAGCCATGTCTTCAGTTCAGGGAAAAGGTGAAAGTTGCTGTGTGCCAGCATAGGACTGTACGGCGGATGATCGAAAATGTCTCATTGAAATTGTTCAAGGAGCCGATGGGTTGTGTTAGCAGTGTGTGGACCAGCATTGTCATGGATCAACCTAATTCCTGAAGTCAGCATTCCTCTTCGTTTCTTTTGAATGGCTCTCTGTAAACGTCGTAAAGTACGAAGATCTTCAAAACAACGTCAATGCTCATTTGAAATCATTGGCGGCAACATTTTTTGAAGCGGGTATTGCAAGGCTTGTGCACAGGGACAATAAATGTCTCAAACTTTTCGGTGATTATGTTGAAAAGTAACCATATGTGCACAAAACTTTTAGTAGTAAAATAGCTGTTTTCTTTGAAGTTCTCTTTTATTTATAGCCTATCGGAGGTTGAAAAAAAAAAACGGCCCTCGTATTCTATTTGATAAGTAGTTAATATGAGTCTGCCAACCCAAACCAGTTTCGATATGGATGCCATTAACTGATGACAGGGAGGGAAAAGTTATAGTTTGTTTTTGAACACACTGTAAGTATCCTGAGACCCTGCTAGAGTAACGGGAATGAAGTCCAGACAAAATAGAACAGACCGTCACCCTTAACAATGACTGCTAAAAAAACGAGCATCACGCATCAGATACAACGCAGAATTTGTTTGCTTTTTATTTGCAGCACTCTGATGTAAACAGGAAAGAAATGTTATTTAGTTATCTCCTATACAAGCGCTAAAATGTCGAGTTGTATACAAAAAGTCAGTTGCAAGAACTGCATATTTTTTTGCCCGCAAGGATCTTATCATGTACTTGTCATGGAACTTTTTTATCTCTTTTTGTGTGTATATTACTCCACGTTACTTACTGGGGCATCTACAGAGCACACTGTCAGAAAACTGTGTTTTACTAAACCATAGTAGAATGAAAACTCTGTTACTGTCCATTGCTCGCCTTTAGCTAGCAATATGCTCTTGTTTAGCTGCACACTAGAGACAGGAAATGCCTTACTTGAGTACTCTTCTTTTTACTTTCTCTACACGTACTATGTACATAATGTATAGAGAAGTTATTCTAATGCACCCAAAAATTCGATACCGAGATTTCACCGGAAATACATATTTTGGGTTCCCCTGAATCCAAAAAAATATCGCATTTTTTTGGAAAAACGTACATGTATGTGTGTGTGTCTGTGGACAGCATAGCTCAAAAACGAAAATACCGTTGAATACTAAACTTAGTATTTAAGTTTGGTATCTTCCAAGGATGCGACAAGAAAATTTTCAGGAAAATCCCCCCACCCCAAATACCCTTTACATGGATTTTTTTCGAAATTTTTAATTTTCTCAAAAATGGCTCTGACGATTTTGATTAAAATATCGTATATTAAATATATTTACCTGGCATATAAAATGTATATCTTAAATTTTCTGGGAATAGACTCTGAAGACCACTTTATTCTGGATGAATTTTACGGAATTTTTCAGAACTATAAGAGATGGACAAAAATTTACCACACAAAAAATGTAGAGCACGTTAAAACACACAATTTATATTATATATATCTTTTTCCAGGAGGTGATCATCTTTTGAGATATTCCTTATTTTTGGTCTCAGCTTTGAAAAAATGACTTTTCTCAAACAGGAAGTTTTCAACTCCTGTCCATACAAACAAAGGAACTTCAGTCACATAGCAACCAGCTTTTGACTGTCAGTTTAAGCTATGGTACTCCCTTATTTCGCTTCTTCTTACAAGGCAGCACGTAATAAGACTATTTCTGCTAATTTTTAACAATAATTCGTTACAGAGATGTAGAGAAAGTCATTTGAATGGGACACAGCAGATTTTTGTTCTCTGGAAACAATATTGTTTACTTGACCACAGGTTTGTTTACTTCTCCCCCCTGCGTTTTTATCAATGATTTGTTTTGATGCGGCGAGATGGTCGGTCGCAACCTGTATTACGGGACGGCGAACGGTACGATCTTCCTAGCTCTGCTAATGAGTGAAAGGTTCGGCCCATAAATAACTCACAGGCTTAGGCCTCCACCTGCGGCTTGCTGTCGCTTTATTTCTTTAGCGAGAAGTGTTCAGATCCAGTCCATCTCAAAGGTTTGCTGATTTATTATGTGTCCTGTGTGAGAAATGAACATCTCATGATTGTCAACGCTCTCTTTTCTGTTGTTCAATTTACTGAACTCTGTTCTAGCTGAAGAATGAGACGCAAAAGTGACCAATAAAAAAAAATAACAAAGACATTTCCTTCAGAATCGCACAACACATCTTTTATCTGAGGAAGTATCCGTTTGTTACGTGGAGACAGTTTGATAGGCAAATACGTCACTGTCGTTCCAAAAGGAAATGTGTCCACGACCCTGTCCTTTGGTTGGGAAGCCACTGGCCCGTAAAACACGAGATATGCCATCCGCAACAGGAAACAATTTACGTAAACATTATAAACGACGCGGCACCAAACACACCGGTGGAAAGGGAACGCAAAAAGAACTCGATGCGAAGGGATCAACCAGAAACGATGAGACTCTACCACGACATGAAAATATATCGCTCGTGGAGAGGCAGAAATATTTTTATCGGCGATTAGGATGTACCCATGGAACACATGTATCAAAGTGAACTGGCTGAAAAAATAAATAGAGCTGCAGTGGAGTAAGATCGCAGCACTGCGGAATATCGACAAGAGACTCTTGCAAAATCGTCTCAGTCTTTCTATTTAATTGATCCTCTGCAAGGGTGATTTTATACATGTCCGTTACGTAGGAAATTCGTTTAATCTTCACCATCTCTGGCTAATAATTCTCATACACTTTGTTTCACAAGAAAATAGTTTAAAGCCTTCACACAAAAAAATCACATGACTTTCTCTACATCTCTGCAACAAATTATTATTAAAAAGCTTATGCTTCTATTTACTTCCTGCTGATCGAGAAAAAGTAGGAGAAATATTCTTATAAGTTGCTTCCTTGTAAGTAGAAACGAAATAAGGGAGTGCCATAGGCTAAAGTGATAGTCAAAAGCTGGTTGTTCTGTGACTGAAGTTCCTTTGTGTTTATGGACAGGAGTTGAGAAATTTCTGTATGAGAAAAGTGTTTTTAAGGCTGAAACCAAAAACAAGAAATATCTCAAAAACGATCAACTCCACGAAAAAATACATGTAACATAAATTACGTGTTTTAACGTGCTCTACATTTTTTGTGTGGTAAGCTTTTGTCCATTGCTTACGGATTAGCACTTATGCAAAATTCCGTAAAATTCATCCAGGATAAAGCAGTTTTCAGAGGCTATTCCCAAAAAATTCAAGATAACCATTTTATTTGTCAGGTAAATATCTGTAATGTATGATATTTTAATCAAAATCATTAGAGCCATTTCTAAAAAAAATCAAAATTTTCGAAAAATGTTCTATGTAAAGAGTAGTTTGGGGTGGGAGGATTTTTCTGAACATCTTCGTGTCGCATCCCTAGAAAATACTAAACTTAAATGTCAAGTTTGGTATTTTACCGACCTTTTGTTTTTGAGTTATCGTGTTCAGAGACACGCAGACACACGCATACACACTCACACGGACCTTTTTCTAAAAATGTTTTCTTCTTTTTTTTTTTGATATAGGGGACCCTAAAACATATATTTCCGGTGAAATCTCGGTATCGAATTTTTGGGTGGAGTTCAATACCTTCTCTGTGTAGAGAAAGTAAAAATGATACGAAGATAGTTTACTGAGCTTAAGAATATATCTGCACTGCTGTAATTCAACCCCTAAAATATTTTTGTGACCTACAAAGCTGAGAAGATTAAAAAGCCTATAGAGTGATTTTTGTTTCGGGGGTCAGTAAAACATTTTCGAACATGCACTAATGTGTTTTGAAAATATCAACACTAGATAACTGGCCGGCGATGCAGCGTAATGTTTTAAATTGAAACGATTGCACAATTATCTAGAAGCTTAATGGTTAATAATTTTGCACAGCCCCGGCAATTACTAATAACGGATAAAAAATACCAATATTGACACCAAAGTATGTGAAATGTCGGCGGAACGCCTTACTTCCTTAACCTTCTCCCAAGTTCTGGAATTGTACATCCTATACGTATACCTTGATGGTGAAAGAATTACGGCTGCAATGTTCGAGTAATATTTTATATAATCACAGTAGCTTAAAATGGCGTACCTATCCTTTTCTTTTTCTTTTTTTCTTTTTTTTTTGGCACCGTAGTTATTTAAAACATAAAATGTACATTATTTTCACAACACATAGATGCTTAATATATACAAGGATATAGAATTGTTTTATAGTGTTTAACACCCGCTTTAACTACTTATGGCACCGCAGGCGGTGACACTGATGATACATGAATGATGATGGAGCACCGGTGGAATGCGATGGAGTACCCGGAGAAAACCCGCCCCAGCGCCGCTGTGTCCACCACAAATCTCACATGCGGTCGCTTGGGATCGAACCCAGGCCGTCTAGATGAGAGGCGAGTGGTCTAACCACTTGGCCATGGCGCGGCCGAATATAGAATTGAAGCTGGTGAGGGTGAAGATTACCCCTCCCAATTCATCTACTTAACTCCTTTAAAAAAGTTGATGTGTTCCATTCACATGACTTTCCCTACATCTCTGCAACAAATTATTTTTAAAAAGCTTATACTTCTATTTCTTTCGTGCTAATTGAGAAAAAAATAGCAGAAATAGTCTTATTACTTGCTTCCTTGTAAGTAGAAGCGAAATAAGGAAGTACCATAGGTTAAAGTGATAGTCAAAAGCTGGTTGCTGTGTGACTGAAGTTCCTTTGTTTGTATGGACAGGAGCTTACAAATTCCTGTATGAGAAATGTGTAAGTTTTTTAAAGTTGAAACCAAGAACAGGGAATATCTCAGAAAGATCAACTACACGAAAAACAAATGTATATGACATAAATTGTGTGTTTTAACGTGCTCTACATTTTTTGTGTGGTAAGATTTTGTCCATATCTTACGGTATGGCAGTTAGGTAAAATTCCGTAAAATTCACCAGAATAAAGTAGTGTTCAGAGGCTATTCCCAGAAAATTCAAGATATACATTTTATTTGTCAGGTAAAGATATTTAATATACTATATTTTAATCAAAATCGTTAGAGCTATCATTGGGAAAATCAAAATTTTCGAAAAATGTTCTATGTAAAGGGTAGTAGGGGGTGGGAGGAATTTCTTGAAAATCTTCGTGTCGCATCCTTGGAAGATACATATTTGGTATTTAACGGACTTTTCGTTTTTTAGCTATACTGGTCCCCCCCCCCACACACACACCACACATGGTTTCCATTTTTTTTTTTGTATTCAGGGGGTCTCAAAACATGTATGTCCAGTGAAATCTCGGTATCGAATTTTGGGTGCAATACAATATATTCTTTATACACTATGTACATAGTACGTGTAGAGAAAGTAAAAAGATGAATTTGAGCTAAAATAAATATCTATTCTTGAGTAAATCCGTAAAAATAATTAATATTTATTTCAGATACACATACATACTCTTTTTCCTCTTATTTCTATAACATTTATCGTTAGAAATTGCCCTTTAGACATCACATTGAAATTCTTATTAAACGATTTGTAATCTGTTGGTAACCGGTTATCCCCTGAGAAGTGAAACATCTATAAGCATTTAAAGGCAGTAACGAGCAGTGCTAGGAAGTTCGTACCGTTCGGCGTTCCGTATACAGGTTGCAACCGGCCATCTCACTGCATCAAAACAAGTCATTGATAAAAAGGTTCAGTGGAGAGAGGTAAATAAATCTGTCAAGTAAACAGTGTTGTTTGCAGAGAACAAAAATGACTTGTGATACACTCATAAATGCACACCTATTTAGATTATTAATTATGTACAAAATATAAATTGTTACATATATTCAGACTGGCTCTTACTGATTTCCTTCATTACATATGTACATTATGAAAACACCCAAGCAATTATAACAAGAAGCGTAATGTAAAATTATATCCAAATAATAAAATTCCTTAAATATTTTCAGATTCTTACTAGGTAAAAATGAAAGCAGGAATTAAACTACATCTTTACTCATCTGCAGTTGTATTACTGAAAACTATATGTACTTCTGAAGCCATTTAAGTCAAACCTCATTTTACGTTCCAACAAACAAAATTTATAATGCGAAAAAGTTCGATCCAGTTTGCATGATGGGGGCATATTTGAAATATTTTATCAGTTCCGTATCAGTATCAGCAACCAAATAACATTTATTGGGATCTAAAAGTGCAGCTTGAATGCGATGGGTTTTGAACTCTGCATTCTTTTCAATTACACTCGTAGATTGGTAGATCCATCTTGACAGTTCTTCCACATGCCGCACAGATTCAGTTCAGCTCTGGACTGTAACAGTGTGATAGTTGTTGGTAATTTTCTGAACAAATTTGCAATCAATAATATGTTTCTGTGAAGCTGTTCTGTTACTAGACGTTTGATAGTTTGTATACTAGAACTGCCATGAATAAGTGAACTGTCAGAAAACTTACTATGGTTGTAAAACAAATTAATGTTGCTCACATTTGAACAGAACAAAGATGTTACCCGTACGCCTTCCTTCCTACTTACCTACGTGGTTCTGTGTTATACAGTGATAGCTGTTTTGCAGTAATGGGTTGCACTCTACGTTGACCTTTGCTCGCCCAAGGTCTTACTCTGCATAAGGAAATTGTTACGAGCTTGCTAGCTCTGACAAGGAAATCTTTTACTCTTTGCAGTCTGCCAGTCACAGCGAGAATATCCACTTTAGGGCAAGCAAGTTTAGAGCTCGCATCTAAAGCTACTTCGCCCCCTCTGCTTAAAACCAAGATCTCTGTGCGCATGTAAAGCTCATATGAACCACTTCTTGGGCCACCCTCACGGCTCCATTCATTAAGGATGGTATTCAGTCATTTCAATAGCAACATCCTGTTCATAATGAGGCACTAATCGCATAATGAACACATAACCGAGACGATTTAATACACCTACAATTTTTCATTTCTACAGAGGTAGATAAATAAGAAAAGCTTATATTGCATTCACATGTTTATTGCTTGTTTTTTATCGTTTATCATTTCACAGATTCCACGAAAGCCCATTATTTTCTCCACTGCGTACAATCAGTAGAGAAAGTATTGTATTCAAACCAAAAATGTAGCCACAAATACATATTTTTAGGGCCCTTTGAAGCCAAAATTAAAGTTTTAGAAAAAGGGGCGTATTTGTGAATATAACTGTGAACATTATAATTCAAAACCAGTTTATGTTTGTAACTCGTGTTTAAGGGTAAGACGTTTAAAAATGCTACAGGAAGATATCTACAAATTCCCATTACCAAACTATACTTTAAGGGACGATTTATTGAAATATTTACCAAGCGGGAGACCTGGGTTCGATTCCCGGTACTGGCGTGGGGATTTTCCCCCCGCTGGGAAACCTGATCCGGAGGTCCCTGGGGGGGGCAATTGAGGAGCTACTTGAAGGAGAGGTAGCGGATCCAGGTCATGAGGACCGCATTAACCGGCCGGGGGTGTTCAAGGCGCCGACTACGTCTCACCTTCCAATACCGCACCCCATCCATGATAGCGTCTGTCATGGACCGAGAAGGGGGACGCAGCGGCCGGGCGGTAGGCCGAGGTTGCTTGTGAGCTGTCGTGTCATGGAGTTATTATTATTATTATTATTATTATTATATTGATTATTATTATTGAAATAATCGATTTTCTCAAAAATAACAAACACATTGAATAAAATACCAAAGTTTTAAGCTATTTTCACAGAAATCGCAATTAATATGTATTTCTTAAATATACATTGTATACATATATATAAAATGCATATGTTCTGGGAATAAATGTCAAGGTCCTCTTTATTCAGAATAACTTATAGCGAGTTAACCCTAAAAGAGACAGAAATCTACGAAACAAAATGTATGCAATTTACGTCAAATAACTTTGTTTCGTTGTTTTAACCATTTCCAAAATATTCTTTATTATTTTTTTTGGCTGTTCAATTCGTTTATACTTTTTCCGAATTCAAATCCTAATTTTTATTTTTATTCTTTCCTTATTCCTTTTTTCGTGTTCTTGCAAACAACAGGATTTTAAAATCATCGCATACCAACCGTAATTTGACTGTTTTAATTGAACTTCTTCTTCTTATACCTAACATTAAATGTAAATAATAATGAAGATTTATTTGTGCCAACAAGAAGTAGACAGGAGAATAATGTTTTGTAAGAATAGTTTGTAGAAGAGTGAGTAGAGAAGGTCATGTTACTTGTGACGGTTTTGGTTTGTGGCTTTGTAGGGGGAGAAGGAAAAGGCTGGGTTGCTGGCTAGCTTAGGAAATGGCTTGATGATCTCAGGGTTTGTGGGGAGGAACCTTAATGAAAGTATCACTTGTTCCTGAGTGCCCTTCACTGTCCCGCACTTGATATTTCACACGTTCCCCTGGCTGTCCAAATTCCAAGAATTTGTTTCAGGTCAGAGCCTCACCAAAAACTGTTCAGAAATAAAGTTAACTATTTCACCTTTCCTGTCACATTAATCTCCCTCTTAATTCCCTTACCAAGTTAAGTGACTTCTTCACGTCATGGACTTGTATACTATCGTTATACTACGAGCTTTAACTCGATGCGGGTTCACCACACGGTGTCTGATGTTCTAGTGACGAAATGAACACCGTCAGATCTCCCGCACCTAGACAAAAGTCCATTCACCGCCCAATTTCTAGGATGTGCCTAGACTTTCGCTATTTCGATTACTTTTGCCGATTTTATTGGCTGAAAATATGTCGTATTTTTATATTTTCTCGCGTTTTCATTAGGTCTCTCAACTTTAGACGCCACTCTATGTTCTTACGGCTATTAACATTTTAACACGCCTGATTACACATTCTGTGTTTGGTGGAGCGCGAATTTCGTCTCCGTTTTTCCCTTCATTGTCTACAGCTCTGAACTTCTAGGCTTTGAAATACCAGTTTCTTTTGTTCCTTAATGACTCGTCCTGGTTTCCTCTTGCTGGACTCATGATGTTACGTACATCGAAACCATTTTATTTTTGATGTCCGTTTCCCTTTTAACATAGCTAGTTTTATTTAAGTACCGTTGATTCTGGTTTTATTCGTGAATGAATCCTATTGATTGCTTTATTTATTTCCTTAAATTCCCTGTGTTTATTTACATTATTTTCTTTCTTATTTATTTAATGTTATATTTCTTACGGTTTTTTTTTTTCATGTTTTATTATCAAGTTACTCTTATTTATCTGTCGGGTTTTATCACTTCATAATGTAACACATCTAACATTTTTTTCTAATTCATGCTAATCGAGATAAAGTTCGCAGAGAAATTGTATTAAAAGATACAAAATATAAGGGAGATCTAAGTGGTAATCAAATGTTTACAACTGGGTGGTCATATACTGCCCTTGAAATTACATACTTATTCATTACATCGCGAGAAAAAACTGAAATTAATTAAAAATTCAAATGAATACAACGAATATCCAGGAAATGGCTGTAGAGCATGTTAACAGCGGGGGACACCTCGGCAACTGATCTATTGTGGCCTACCCCTACCCCCCCCCCCCCCCGCGGGGGGAAGGAATGAGAGATGGGGACACCACAGGCCGGCACATAGGTAACGTCGGAGCTAAGCGCTGTGCCATTTCTGTTCAACTTTCTTTATGACTATTATTTTCTCGTGAGAGGGCAAAAACGGGAACGAAATTGGCGCTAGGTGCCCCGGAGGTGCTTAGCTCGAACGGCTGAGATTAGTCTGGTTTTGGTCGAGCAAGTGAAATCATTTCAGTCGGTCAGGACTAAGTCCCGGTATTGTTATTTGTCATGAGCGATTATGTAATGCAATAGTGTCTGTAGTTCTGTTAATTGAACTTATGTGAAATAAATGTCACTCAGGATTGAATCATACGTTTTATATATGTAAGGAAAGGGTCATTCCTTTGTCGTGAGCCTCAGGTACTCAATATTCAAAAGGTCAAGAAACGGCACAGCACACAGACGCACGGAGGTCCCTAACAGTCACTAGATGATAGCCGTGGTTCGCCATGGAGGTTATACAGGGTCGGGAGGCCGAACGGATGCTTCTGCAACAACACTTAGAGTCAACCAGCGCAACAACGGGGAAGAGAGGTTCACTCGGAGCAAGCAACTGTGCCATCTGCCTGCAAAGCCTCGAGCCACATTGTGTCGACCTGAAAGATGAAGAAGGGAAATTAAATGAAGGAGTAAGGGAAAGGAACCGTGGTAGATATAGAGCAAAATTATGGAAAACCCGCCAGAGTGCCCGGTCAATGAGGATCGAACCCGGACCTCCAGAATGCCAGTCCCAGAGGAAACCCTGACCCACTTGGCTTGGTCCAGGAAGCGGCAAAGACCCCAAAAACTAGTGTGCTTTTAAAATATGAGAAAACTAAATGTTGATATTTACTTGACAAATATATCTTGAATTTTCTGTGAATAGCTTTTAAAGCCACTTTATTCTGGATGAGTTTTTCTGAAATTTCCATGACTGGTAAACCGTAAGATATAAACACAAACTTGCTACACAAACAATATAGATGACCTTAAAACACACAATTTTTGTCATATCCATTTTGTTCGTGGAATTAATCACTTTCGAGGTATTTCTTGTCATTGGTTTCAGTTTTAATATATTTAATACGGGAACTTGTTCACTCCTGGCCACGCAAAGAAACGGATTTCAAACCACGTTTTAAAACATTGCAATGCAGGTTTAGCCTAATGTATTCCCTTATTTACCTTCTACTTATAACGAACTAAGTAATTAGACAATTTCTACCAATGTTTATCTCGAACAGCATGAAGTTGATAGAAGAATATGATTATTGTCAATAATTTGCTACAGAGATGTAGAGAAAGTCATGTGATTGGAACACATCGGAATTTTTTGTAAAATTACAGCATACCATGTTTGATACTTATGTGTCTTATGATTTATAATGACAACTGCTATGGTTCTAAGCTTCCCATTCTATTTTGGACGCGAAACACCACTTAATAATGCTCAGAGGCCACTTTGTCAGGCTTGAGGTTTTTTTTTTTTTTACGTGCCGTAAATCTAAGACACGGTATCAACGACTTTACTTCCCTTACGAAGGAAGGGATTTAAAAAAAAAAATCAGCCGGGTTTGACCTGCGACCTTGAGAACCAGAGGCTAGCATGTTACCCCTTGATCACGGATGACGACAGACTAAAATTAGTGGATACTAAAAGATATCAGAAGAAATGAAATGCTAATTTGTGTGTTAGCACTAACCTTCTGTTTGTAGATGAAGTCCATCCTTCGATCCTTTGCTTGAAAAAATACTTCCATAACTCTTTGATTTAAGTCAGAAACTGACATGTTCCGAGAAATTTGAAACGAACCCGTCACCTTCACTGTTTATCATATGTCAACAACATTATCAGAGAGGTGATCCTGCTGATGCATAGCTCGTAGTAACAGCTGATGCACTTAGTTTAAGATTCCAGTCTTCAATACTACCTTACACACTTTAATAGCTTATGTATGTCAATTACAACTTTCACGATGTTTCTTTTCACAAACGAAGCTCGCTTTTCTCTCAGAAAATTATGGAAACTACCCTTAAAGTAAAGTAGATCGCGATCGTGATATTAATGTTTTAAGCATTTCTTTATAAGCAATTGTAAACTTTACACACCATCGCCTAACAGTGTTTAGGATTTTCCCTCTTAAGGCGAGTTTTAACAGTGCGGTTTCTTTGAACGCTAGCAACTGATAAATCGGCATATCATTCTGCAGTTAATTTCACCAAATTACTCTCCAGCGCATTCGGATTATGTTTCATATCACGTGAAATATATTCAAGGCACTGTTTCACACTTATCAGTTTACTTTTACTCAGCACTCTCTCAAAACACTAGCCACTAATCACATCTCGCAAGTAAGGTCCATTTTACGGTTTCTTCACGTCCACTTTTTCAATAACTATTGGTTATTTTACCTTTTCCTGTTTTCAAGTGAAGCTTCTACTGTATCGCGAATCTATTTCCTAGTAAACTTAGGGTAATTACACGACACACTGCTTGTACGCCTTGAGCGTTTGCGCGCGCGTACCTTGTCGTCTGCTTGACAGGGAGCAGAGAATACCAAGTACCAACATTGTACATTTTTACCACATAAGCTTCTTTTTGTATGTTTCGTTCGGGAGGTTTATAGATTAACTTTGTTTTCAAATAAGAAGACATTCAAACTTAAGAAATACTTCTTATTATTTACTCTTACAAGTGAAAATAACTTTGGCTAAATATTTTTGTCAGGGATTTGACTCAAACTTTTACCTTTGCTTATTGTCGGTTCTTATTTTCTCTTTGCGCATGCGCAGCAGATGACCACAGAGGCTTTCGTGTCCTAAGAGAACCTTCCCCTCTTGACCCCTTGAAACCCGTACCCACAAGTTAACTGCATCTGAAAGCATTGAATTCTTCTGCGCGTACGCATAGCATGACCACAAAATTACTTGTGTCCGAAAAACGCAGCCGGTTATTATTCCCGACAGCCATCTTCACTACAACTGTCCAGTGTGCATAGTAGGTTTAAATTTATACAAAATGTGTAATAGATTATAACATTTTCCCTAATAATATAATGGAGAAATTATTGTCTGAAATTATTGTAGGGAGGGCACGTGCCCCTAAAGGCCGTCCGCCACAAATCAGTATTGTTTTCTTACAGCACCTATTTTTTGACTAAGTAAAACAGCTTGGAAATACTATTAGAAATGAAGGATAGTACCGTGTTAATTAGCTCTTTAGGGCAGTGTTTTTTGTTGTTGTTTTTTTCAGAAATAGGAGCCATTTTAAATTGAGAATCATCATAGTATAAGCGTATTATTTAAATTCTGTTTTATAATGTACGTAATTATGGTAAATATGCCATTTACTTAAACTGCCTCTCCCGCAAACTACGAGCGTCATTTTAGTAGTCATGGCAACTATTTTATACATTCCGAATAACTGAAAATGCGGTTATTGTAATATATACATTTGAGAACATGTTGTCCACAGTACGGGATGTCACCCCCAGATGACATCTAAGTGCATTGGTAGACACATGTCATACGTTAATATCTTAGAGACTTTGTTCCAAGATGGGTATCACTAAAGTTGAACAGTGAGCTTACGTAAAAAATGCATTTCTGCGTGGCAGATGTGTGGAAACCTTGGGGGATTATTTTGAAAGTCGTTATTTCGTAAGAGTATTACATTACGTATGCGTACTTTTTTGTACACATGTAATGCGAATAAAACAATGATCACTATCAATATGTCGCCCTCCGTGGTGTAATGGCTACCATGCTAACTTCATATCCCAAGGTCGCGGGTGGATTTTTTCGGGCATAAAAATCCTTAGCATGGCTTCCTTCGAAAGAAAAGTAAAACCGCGGTCCCGTGTCGTAGATTTACGGCACAAAAAGAGCCTCTGAGCAAGTCTTCAGGCCCAGCGTAGAATGGGCGCTGAGAACCACAGCAGTAAGAGCGTCCATAAATAAAACTTCATTTCATTTCATCCTTCAATGTCCCATAGCCCCTTGTACCCGGGTCCCAATTTATTACCAGCATTGCGAAGAACATTCCAGGGACTTTCAATTGTAAATGCTGAGTTTTGTTTCTTGCAGCTTTATTGACTGATAAAAATGCATGACAAAAACTATCCATCAGTATCTACGAGGGTGTGCTGAAAAGTAATGCCTCTGTTCGTGGAGGTAACACATTTCATGCATATTACTTGGTCATCCTTCCCGCTTCACTAACACAAGTTATTACCCTCTGGCGCTAGAGGGCTCCGATTTTTAGCGTGAAAATGGCGGTGTGCCACGCGATTATGTGGGTACAACGTGCTGTAATCGAGTTTCGGAAACGTGCCTCCAATTGAAATGCATAGAAGAATAAAAGCTGTGTACGGTGACGAGTGGATCAACATCAGTAATGTGCGTCGCTGCAACATCTGCAAGAATTCTTGGGTTCACTGTCATCGATCATCCTCCCGACTTGGCCCCATCTGTTTCCTAGACTTAAAGAACGCCTTCACTTTGATACTGGTGAAGCGGTGCAAGCAGAGGTGAGGATATGGCTCCGTCAAACATTCTACACAAACTGGTCTCTCGTTGGGAGAAATGTGTTCGTCGCCAGGAGAAATAAACATGTAGACATGAAGAATAAAGATGTAGAATGGTAATACAATGTGTTTTATTCCAAACGTTTTAAGAGTGTTACCGGAAAAAACAGAGATATTGCTTTTCAGTACGCCCTCGTAAATGTAGTACCTATTATCCAACTTTTCGGCATATCTAGACAGCCTTCAGAAAATTGTTCATTTGGGGTTCATTCCAATCATTAATTGAACATATAACTGCAGCATAACCAATAACCAAACAGTACATTACGACGCTACACTTCATATCAAACGTGCAATATGCATAATGCACAGGTACATAGAAGCATTATTTGGCTTATAATATTTTGATCTGCTCTTACCTATATGCCATGCATCTAGCCGAAATCCTCATCTTACCTGAAAGAGAAAAAATAGATTTCATTAACATTTTGGAAAGCAAGCTTTAATAAATTCCTTTAGGCCTGAGCAGTCTCTACTATTCGTTCCTAGTCATAGATTGGATTAATAATTCTCTTTAATTATTCATAATTAGCAACATACTGAACAGATGTTTAACAACTAACATATGTTTATTTTATCCAAATTAATATTTTGGTTTATCACTAAAATTTCATTTTCTATTTTCACATATAATTGTGGGAGAAATGCCTAATGCTGTTGGGAGAGTAGCAAGATGCTGTTTGGAGAGATTTGTGTTGAGTTCTTAAACTCCTGCAACAATAGCTCGCCAAACTGCATTTTATATTCTTGAAACTGTAAATATCTGTTAAATCAATCATAGTAATAGTAGCAGCTCCTCTTTGAACCTGAAATGGTGTTTTGTCAGACAAAATACATTTTATTTGTTTGTTTTACCTCTCCAATTATTTAAAAACATGTAGAATTAATGGAAGATTTGTATATAATTTATACTTTGTCATTTGAAGTAACATAATTGACAACAGTTTAGGTTAAGTAGGGCCAAAGACTTGCGCTTCTTTGATAGAGATAAAAAAGAAACACAGATAAAATATTTCACACTTAAACAAAGTCACAGAGCATACAATGAGTAAAATTTAAATATCAAGCTACCATAAGAAAATATTCGGATTGTTTGCTGTGCAAATTGTAATTAAACCTTAATACAATTTATAATAAAGCACGTAATTCAAGTTGGCATTGCTTCTGTCCTGCCCCTACTGATAATGTTTCTGTACCTCTTTCTAAGACAATGTAAAGTTGCTTAAAAAAATAGCGTACCCTCAAACCGTTTTCAGTATTGTAGACTGACTAAAACTCAGAAGAGTTTTGAAGTACTAGGTTGTAAAATGTATAATGTAATTTAGACCTAAGACAAAGCCCTGCAGCAATATGTAAGCATAAATTGTATGGCTGACTTGTTGCAACGCATTTTTGTGCTCCTCAAGAACTTTTTGAAATATAATAATACATGTACTGCACCACTGTCTTTCTTGGCTAGAATACATTAGGACTTTGATATAATCAGTATGGTTATTAATTTTTTGACATGTATTACTTTGTATTATATTGTATCTTTCATTACTGTACATATTCCGTATTGTAAATGCACTATTATTTGTAATCATTTGATTGTATCACTATGACGTTGTCTATTGCTGTATGAGCTCAATGACAGTAAAAGTTTTATTATTATTATTATTATTAGCTCTGATCTCTGTGTTATTGCTTGCCTCTGTCTTCGTGTGAACCTCTGTAGATAGTTACCAAAACTATGGGATTATCTACCCTTACAAGTAGGGAGAGAGAGGAGAGCATTTCCTTGTGTAATGTACGAGGGTCAGTCAATAACTAATGCCTTCTTCTTTTTTTTTCTCTCCTTTGATTTGCAAGAAAATTAAACATTGACTACGCAGCATGAAAGCCACAACATTGAGGATTAAATTGTCACTTTTCAATGTAATTCCCATCTTTTCCCACAGATTTAGTCCACCTTTTAACAAGGGCATGTATTCCTGTATGGTAAAATACAGTCTTGCTTCCGAAGTCATTGACGAACAGATATTTTCACAGCCTCTGCATCTGGAACGTGAATCCTGCAATGAGCTTCCTTATCCCTCCAAATTGAAACACTGTAAATGTTCCGAGACTATTGTTTGTCGTGTTTCCTTATTCTGCTCGGTTAACATTCGGGGTAACCACTGCGAACACACTTTTGAGTAGCCCAGTTCTTGAATAATTGTCATTTCTGAGAGACGTAATGCAACACAATTGATCCGTTGTTATCCGCTGGTCAGCTTGAATGATCTCATACTCGCTCAATGTTGCGTAGAGTCACTGCAGTAACCGGTCTACATCAGCCAACATGTTGGCCCTTCAGCTTCATTACAATGACGAACCCATCTTCTGACATCCACTGTTGCATCACCACACACCTTTGTGAGCCTTTCTTGAATGTGTTTCACCTTCCACATTCAAAAATTCAATGACAGAATGATGTCTAATACGAACATCAATGTCAGCCATTTTGCAATAGGAAGCAGTGCTGCCACTGGTAGGCGTATGATGTTGCTATTGCAGTGGAGTGGAGAAGAAGGTTTCCAGAATTGTGCTAAACTTAAATTGTTCACATGACTTACTTAGTTCAAGAGAGAGAAAAGTAAGCATTATTGGTATATTCCGGTACTGTATGTGTGCAATATAGCTGAATGCGTTGTGTCGGAGCGATAAATTTAATTAGTGAATAATTATTTGCTGGTTTTTATTTATTTAAACTGTTTCTTCTACACCACAAAATACTAGTTAAAATTCACATTGTGTATTTGAATATAACATAGCTAGGTAGACCCGTACAGAATCTGTAAACCAATTCGTGCTACAAAGGATGCCACGCTTTTTATGTTACAGACTCAATTGTGCTGCACATTTTATTTCCCATAAACTAGTTTCAACATAAAATTTTAATTAGTGGAGTAGCAAAGTAGTTTCGTTCGCTGCTCTTATTCTCAGGGTTTGTTGTTCGATTCCCGACTCTGGGGGACGATTTAAGTCGCCCTATGCACCTCGTAATAGATCATTTAAAGTATGCCCAACGCCAATGTAGTTGGAGTCTACAGTAAAAGCTGTATATCCTCTCGTTCCACCGCCATCCTAATCATCACTCTACCATCAGGAGCAATGGGCACCACCCGTACGGTACCTACACCTTAGAAATGGACCTTTCATCACTTGGAGGAATGAAGTAACCCTCGAAGATCAGAGATCGTATGGGGAACGTTAGAAAGCAAACCAAAGATTAATTTAAACAGGCTCAAACACTGTCACTGCTCCTAAATGCACAAAGTATGCCGCCATTATTACAGAATAATACCATAAATAACAGCGTGTCATATCTACTATGTATGTTGTCAGGATTTTCACAAATCCAACAGACAAATAACAAACTGAAAAATCACTAAGCATTAGTATTAAAGGAAATTCTTCTTTCTTCGTCGTCTTCTTCTTCTTCTTCTTCTTCTTCTTCTTCTTCACTTCACAGTATGGGCAGATTGCCCGTTCCGTCTCACGGTTGTTCCCTCCACCTTTTTCTAGGTCGACCGACATCTCTCCTTCTTTTTCGTTCATATTTAAATGCTATCCAAGGCAGTCCTGAATCTGCCATTTTTTGAACATTTGCATCCACTGGTTCTGAGACCGCGCCGGGTTAGATCCCAAACGGGATTTGAGGTGGACAGAACGGCGCAGGGGTGGGTTTTCTTTGAATTCACCGGATTCTCCCCGCCACTGCATTCCACCGGTGCTCCATCTTCATTCCATATACCAGTGTCATCGCCTGCGGTGCCACAAGTAGTAAAAGCGGGTGTTAAACACTACCAAAAAATCTGATATGTTCCATTCACATGACTTTCTCTACATCTCTGCAACAAATTCTTGTTAAATAGTTTATTCAGAAATAGTCTCAATACTTTCTTCCTTTAAGTAGAAGCGAAATAAGGGAGTACCATAGGTTAAAGTGATAGTCAAAAGCTGGTTGCTATGTGACTGATGTTCCTTTGTTTGTATGGACAGGAGTTGACAAATTCCTGTATGAGAAAAGAATAAGTTTTTCAAAGCTGTAACTAAAAACAAGGAATGTCTCAAAAAAGATCAACTCCACAAAGAAAATGTATGTGGCATAAATTGTGTGTTTTAAAGTGCTCTACATATTTTGTGAGGTAAGTTTTTCTCCACCTCTTACGGTTTAGCAGTTATGTAAAATTCCGTAAAATTCATCCAAATTAGTTTTCAGAGGCTATTTCCATAAAATTCAAGATATACATTTTATTTGTCAGATAAAAGTCTTTAATATATGATATTTTGATCAAAATCGTTAGGGATGCTTTTGAGAAAATCAAAATTTTCGAAAAGAGCTCCACGTAAAGGGGAGTTTGGGGTGGGGAGATTTTTCTCAAAATCTTCGTGTCGCATCCCTGGAAGATAAGTTTGGTATTTTACCGACTTTTCGTTTTTGAGTTATCGTGTTCACAGACACACGGACACACACACACACGGACACATTTGTGAAAATGCTTTTTTTGGATATAAGGGACCCTAAAACATATATTTCCGTTGAAATCGGGGTATCGCATTTTTCCCTATACACTATGCACATAGTACGTGTAGAGAAAGTAAGAACACTGGATCTGATATTTTTCAAGTTTGGAATTTATTGATTCCATATCAAGTCCTGCTCTTATATATTTATTCCGGACTTGATCTAATTCTTAACATATTTTTGATTGTCTTAAAAAGTTCATTTCAGCACTTTGTAAACGGCTTTTAGTTTTTACTTTTTCTTTGTGGTGACCCATGTCTCACTTCCATAGAATAGTCTAGAGACCGCCATTGTTTTGTAAAACTTTAACATAGTTTCCTTTCTTTTTCTATGCATTGTTCCACATTTGGAATCTTGAAATCTTTTTATTCATATCTTTTTCAGTTCTGGTTCAATAATCGTAAATACATCCCAGGTAGTTAAATTCCTTCACTTGTTCTAACGAATTTTGATCATAAAATGCCATAATTTTGATATTCTCTGTTGAAATTTTAAGGTTATATTTCTGACATAACACATTTAAGCAGTGTGATGTACATTGTAATTCTTAAAAGAAATCCTCGTGTAAAATGGAATCGTGTATCAGAATTAGTACCTCATATGTTTGATTTACTGTGACTTTTTTAAAATGTGCCTAAAATACTAGTTTTATTTTAGTGAAGCAAAGGATATGAATCACTCTACAGGGATTTAACAAAACAAACAAAACACTTGGGGAACTATGACGTGGTAATAAGTATTTATTACAGCGATGCATACAACAGTCATGCTGTGTGAGTTAACTTATATTTCATAAATCATCACTACTTTCACAAATATCCGCATCATATAAAAAATGAGGTTATGGTTTAGAATTGAATGTTTGTTTCCATTTTTCACTTCTCTATGTTTTCTCATTTCGCTGATTTACTGCCAAAACTTTTAGTTGTTTTCTTGTTAACACTCAGTTGCGAAAGAACTGGAAAACGAAACAGAATGAAAAAGGAATGGTCTTTGATTTCTCTCAGACCTCCAAGAGCACCTACAATAATATTCATAGAGGTGCAATGCTACAGCATTTTGACAACTGGATAGCAACTAAGGTATATTTTTAAGTTCTCAACGCGTATTATGTACATAGTGTATAGAGAAGGCATTGACCGAGATGTCACCGGAAATACATGTTTTAGGACCCCCTAAATCCAAATGATGCATTTTTAAAAAATGTCCACGTGTATGTGTCTGTATTGTCTGTGTATCAGGGGACAGCATAGCTCAAAAATCTGATGTGTTCCATTCACATGACTTTCTCTATATCACTGCAACAAATTATTCTATTTACATCATCTAATGGAGCAAAAATTAGCAGAAATAATCTTATTACTTGCACCCTTGTTAGTAGAAGCGAAATAAGGATGTACCATAAGTTAAAATTATAGTCAAAAGCTGGTTGCTCTGCGACTGAAGTTCCTTTGTTTGTATGGACACGAGTTCACAAAGCCCTGTATGAGAAAAGTATAAGTATTTATAGCTGAAAAAACAATCAACTCCACGAAAAAAATGTATATAACATAAATTGTGTGTTTTAAGGTGCTCTACATTTGTTGTGTGGTAAGTTTTTGTCCATCTCTTACGATTTAGCAGTTATGCAAAATTCCGTAAAATTGACCAAGAATAAAGTAATCTTCAGAGGCTATTCCCAGAAAATTCAAAATATATATTTTATTTGTCATGTAAATATCTTTAATATACGATATTTTAATCAAAATCGTTAGAGCCATTTTTTAGAAAATCAAAATTTTCGAAAAAAGTTTCATGTAAAGGATAGTTTGGGGTGGGGGGATTTTTCTCAAAATCTTTGTGTCGCATCCCTGGAAGATACTAAACTTAAATACCAAGTTTGGTATGTTACCGACTTTTCGTTTTTGAGTTATCGTGTTCATAGGCACACGGGCACTGACTAATCTCATACAACTCCTGTCCATAAAAACAAAGGAACTTCAGTCACACAGAAACCAGCTTTTGACTAACACTTTAACCTATAGCACTTCTTTATTTCCCTTCTACTTATATGAAAGCCAGTAATAAGACAATTTCTGCTAAGTTTTTCTGGATTGTCATGAAGTAAATAGAAGACTAACCTCTTTAACAATAATTTGTAGTAGAGATGTAGAGAAAGCCATGTGAATGGAACACATAAGATTTTTTACTTTCTCTATAGGCACTATATACATAGTGTATAGAGAATATATTGCACTCCACCAAAAAATTCGATACCGAGATTTCACCGGAAATATATGTTTTAGGGTCCCCTTTATCTAAAAAAAAGCATTTTCGGAAAAAGGACCGTGTGTGTGTGTGTGTGTGTGTGTGTGTGTGTGTGTGTCCGTATGTCTGTGAACACGATAACTCAAAAACGAAAAGTAGGTAAAATACCAAACTTGGTATTTGTTTAGTATCTTCCAGGGATGCGACACGAAGATTTTGAGAAAAATCCCCCCACCCCCAACTACCCTTTACATGGAACTTTTTTCGAAAATTTTGATATTCTCAAAAATGGCTCTAACGATTTTGATCAAATTTCGTATATTAAAGATATTTACCTGACAAATAAAATGTATATCTTCAATTTCCTGGGAATAGCCTCTGAAGACTAGTTTATTCTGGATGAATTTTACTAAATTTTGAATAACTTCTAAAGCGTAAGAGATGGACAAAACCTAACACACAAAAAATGTAGAGCACGTTAAAACACACAATTTATGTTATATACATTTTTTTCGTGGAGTTCGTCGTTCTTGTGACATTCCTTATTTTTTATTTCTGCTATGAAAAACTTATATATTTCTCATACAGGAATTTGTCAACTGCTGTCCATACAAACAAAAGAACTTCAGTGACATAGCAACCAGCTTTTGATTATCACTTTAACCTATGGTACTCCCTTATTTCACCTCTACTTACAAGGAAGCAAGTTATATGGCTATTGCTGCTAATGTTTTCTCGATTAGCAAGAAGTAAATAGAAGCATAAGCTTTTTAAAAATAATGTATTGCAGAGCTATAGAGAAAGTCATGTGAATGGAACACATCAGATTTTTTTCTTTAGATTGAATAAGTGGGTGATTCAGTGTTCTAAACTATTGTAGTGAAATATTGGGTGCTTTATCAGGAATTGATATTAAGGCTGAGTTACATAATCGGTGGAAAAATAATTTAGAACAATAAAACTTACTTTTAATTATTATAGTGAGATAGAGCACAGTTATAGTATTTTGATCTAGAAGTTTCACGTCGTCTGCTGTTTTTCTTATTTTCGTCATCAGTATTCTTAGCTTTCCATCATATTATATTATATCTTTAGATATTATTTCAAAATAGGGTTGCTTATTGTGTAAATCAACGCATCATTTTCATTGCCTGAAGCTATGCGTGTAATATAAAATGTAAATCTTTTAGTTTAAACTACTCAGAGAAGGAAAAATCTTATGTGTTCCATTCACATGACTTTCTATGCAACAAAGTGTTGTTAAAAAACATATGATTCTACTTACTTCATGCTAATCGAGACAAAAACTAGCAGAAATAGTCTTATTACTTGCTTCCTTCTAAGTAGAAACGAAATAAGGGAGTACCATAGATTAAAGTGATAGTCTAAAGCTGGTTGCTATGTGACTGAAGTTTCTTTGTTTGTATGGACAGAAGTTGACAAATTCCTGAATATCTCAAAAACGATCAAGTCCACGAAAAAGGTATGTTACATAAATTCTGTGTTTTAATATGCTCTACAGTTTTTGTGTATTAATTTTTTGTGTATCTCTTACGGTTTATCGGTTATGCAAAATTCAATAAAAATCACTCAGAATAAAGAGGTCTTTAGAGGCTATTCCCAGAAAATTCAACACATACATTTTATTTGGCATGTAAATATCTGAAATATAAGATATTTTAATCACAATTGTTAGAGGCATTTTTGAGAGAGTCAAAATTCAGTTTGGTGTGGGGGGATTTTCTTTAAAATCAATGTATCGAATCCTTGGAAGATACCAAAAAAAAAATACCAAGTTTGGTATTTAATGGTCTTTTCGTTTTTGAGCTATGGTAACCACAGGCACACACACACGCACCCACACAGACCTTTTTCCAAAAATGCATTTTTTTTTATTTTTTTTTTGCACTCAGGGCGACCCAAAACATGTAATCTCGGTATCGAATATTTGGGTGGAATACAATACCTTCTCTATACACTATGTACATAGTACATGTAGAGAAAGTAAAAATGAGTCATTTAGACAGCATATCCAGAAAAATATGCCGAAATTTACGGATCGATAAAACCAAAGAATGTTAAAAACGAATATCAAATGTTGTACTCTATACCGTTATTAGCAGTTCCTGCAAACCTATATTATTCTAAATTGGCACAAATATACGTATACTTCCCTTTGTAGAGTTTGGTATCTACATGGCTAAAAGCATAGGTAGTTAGCAAACACATAGATATTTGAGGCTTAATAGAATTAACGTGATTTTAGTAACGGTAGAGTCATACTGAAAAATTCAATACCATAGTCTTATGCCTGCTGAGTCTAATGGCAACATGGAATGCTAAATTATGAGGTAATTAATTAACGATATATAGTTTTTACACAACCTATAGATCCTTAAAGCATTCAAGAAATACAGCTAGCTATTATGAAGATTGCACACTCCCAGGCCACCAAATTAATATCTTTGAAAAAGATGCATAATCTGCGACCAAAGAGAAAAATGACAGTAATCAAACCGTTAATTATAAATATAGGTTAACTGATATATAAAGTTACCTGGACACAATTTTCTCAGTTTATGTAACCTGTTAACGATCTTGATTATAACCGGGCACAGGAATGAAGTTAAGGGAGGTCGAAATAACACTTTCATAATTTTTTTCCATGTTCATATTTTAATTGTATATAAATATTTGAAATCTCCCGCTCATTTTGGTACAACCTTCATAGTAGTATCCAAATTTCATATAGCTTAAAAATATTATTGAAAATAATCCTGCGTAGTAGTTTTTTAGAACATTCAAATATATTCACTTGTTAAAACTTCAATAGCTTTGTAACTATAGATGCTGGAGAACAGATCCTTGTCTTATTTTGATCGGAAAGTTTTACTTTAGCTATTCGCAGCATTTGCATTTGACTCATATCTCCTTCATGTGAGAGTTTTGAAGTACTGAGAAGCTGTGTTTGGAAAGTAGGTTACATTTATTTTGAAATTTATGTTTGATGCAATTTCTGAAGAAGAAAAATATTCAAAACAAATGCCTCATTATTTCAGAAACTAATTGACACTAAGGGCTGAATTTTTTACCACACGTTTACGCCTAAATAGGCTTTATTTTAACGAAAAATGTTTTATGTATATGGATTAGTTGTTTTTCTAAGATTTAAAAATCATTTTCAATAACCTTTGAAGAACTTTATTTTTAAAAAAAAAAAAATCAAACCTTTTCTTCTAATGAACAGAATTATTGCATTTTTATCAATATTTGAATATATCTTGAACAATTTAGCTATCTTAAATAATTGCTGAGATAATGGGTCAAAGTTTAACATTGGCAAGATAGGGCATTTCGACTCCCATTAAAAAAACTCAAATCATTGACACTATATAGAACGTAAACAATAATAGCCAAGGATCACTGAAAGGAGGCAAAAACAGTATGAGCACTGTTTTCATGCGCCAAAGACTGTACGAGGGATGCAAGTGGTTTTCCATCTGCTACTTCTCGGTCCGTCTAATGGCAGGGTAACTTTATTTCTTTCCGTCCTTGTTTTATTGCCTATAAATTACTAATGGTTGATTATAACATTAAAATAAATAAACCAAAACTATTTTGCATGATGGCTATCAAAATATTTTGGCATTGGCATCACATGCACATCGTAACGTTGTGAACGAATCTATTCTCTTTTGTTTTGCTATTCTTTAGCTACTAAATCTTGACCATCTATATATACATCGCTTGGAATTAAATATTGGCGTCATTTGTCTTATTTTATACGCTTGTTCTGTGGGGTAAAGGCGGTCCTCCACTGCCTCCAACATGAACAAAATGTGTTGATTCAACACGATAAGTTTAACAAGATGGCGGTTAATGAGTGTCAACAAGTAAATCTACAAAAAGTGAGAAACGCCTTTACTTCTCTTCCGAATGAAACCATGTTTTACTCCCTTCACCGGGTTTGAACCCGCGACTTTGGTAAGCAGAGGCTATCAGGTAACCCCTGGACGACCCAAAAGTCAAAGCACGATATTATGTAATCTAATGTATTCGTATTCAAGTAAAGATACTTTATAAATAGTTTTTCATATTTTAGTAATGTATGAAATAAAACTATATGTTTTATAGGCCATGTTCATCAGAAAGAATTATCGGAATCTCACACACATACATACTCCACATATATTAGAAAGGTGTTACCCGTGCAAGTAGATGAGAGTGGCGTAGACATGAAGCGCAGTGGCAGGTTTTGATTGCTGCAGTCGGCCGGCAGCCTATAGCTTTTTTTTTTTTTTTTTTTCAAATACAGTTCCGGAGTCTGGTCGGAACTCCGTCGCTGTATACCCTTTTTCTATTTACCTAACTTTTTACTCTGTTTGCTGTTTGATTACGTAAAGTAGTTTTCTTCTATTACACACATATACACATTTCATAAACATATAAGCACCCATGCCCACGAACTCATGATCCCCTGCGCCACGAAGAACCAAAGCGAGACACTTTAGCGAGCGCGTCCTGTGACGGCTATCTTCGTGCCTTTACATGCCCATGGCTATCGCTTCTAGTCTCCACCTCTTTCCCCCAATCCTTGCACTGCGCAACTTGACTACTCGTGTGTATTTGCAAGGTTAATACCAAATATGTAAATGAAATAGCAAACAAAAGTTGTAATAGTTCACAAAGTATGATTTAAGCAAAAAATCACCGATTCTGTGAAAATCCAGCCTTTCAATTGTATTACCATTTCTAATATGCCCTAACTACCAGCAACACTCCAACCACCACACAAATTCACCACATCTAGTACATAACTAATTACCACCTTTATGATAATCAGCATCGTTACTCCTCAATATCTTTTATCACTATTGTTTTATCATAACTAGCAGAAGCGTAGGGTGTCAATAGCACATTTTTACTTTCTCCATACGCACTATGTACATAGTGTATAGAGAAAGTATTGCACTCCACCAAAAAATTCGATACCGAGATTTCACCGGAAATATATATTTTAGGGTCCCCAATATCGAAAAAAAGCATTTTCGCAAAAAGGTTCATGTGTGTGTGTGTGTGTGTGTGTGTGTGTGTGTGTGTGTGTGTGTGACCTTGTGTCCGTATGTCCGTGTGTCTGTGCACACGATAACTCAAAAACGAAAAGTAGGTAAAATACCAAACTTGGTATTTAAGTTTAGTATCTTCCAGGGATGCGACACGAAGAAATTGAGAAAAATCCCCCCACCCCCAACTACCCTTTACATGGAACTTTTTTCGAAAATTTTGATTTTCTCAAAAATGGCTCTAACGATTTTGATTAAAATTTTGTATATCAAAAGTATTTATCTGACAAATACAATGTATATCTTGAATTTTCTGGGAATAGCCTCTGAAGAGTAGTTTATTCTGGATGAATTTTACTAAATTTTGAATAACTGCTAAACCGTAAGAGATGGACAAAAACTTACTACACAAAAAATGTAGAACACATTAAAACACACAATTTATGTTATATACAGTTTTTCGTGGAGTTCGTCGTTTTTGTGACATTCCTTATTTTTGGTTTCTGCTATGAAAAACATACTTTTCTCATATTTTAACTTGTCAACTCCTATCCATATAGACAAAGGAACTTCATTGACATAGCAACCAGCTTTTGACTATCACTTTAACCTACGGTTTCCCTTATTTCGCTCCTACTTACAAGGAAGCGAGTAATTAGACTATTTCTACTATTTTTTCTGATTAGCATAAAGTAAATAGAAGTATAAGCTTTTTAAGAATCATTTGTTGCAGGGATATGGAGAAAGTCATGTGAATGATGCACATCAGATTTTTACTTTCTCTATACGTACTATGTACATAGTGTAAAGAGAAGGTATCGCATTGTACCCAAAAATTCGATACCGAGATTTCACCGGAAATATGTTTTGAGACCCCCTGAATCCAAAAAAAGTATTTTTAGAAACATGTCCGTCTGTGAGTCTGTCTGTATGTATGTCTGTGTGTCTGTGCAGCATAGCTCAAAAACGAAAAGAGCGTTAAAAACTAAACTTGATATTTAAGTTTCGTATCTTCCAAGGATGCGATACGAAGATTTTCAAGAAAATACCCCCACCCCAAACTACCCTTTACATGGAACTTTTTTTGAAAATTTTGATTTTCTAAAAAATGGCTCTAACCATTTTGATTAAAATCCTGTATATTACCGACATTTACATACCAAATAAACTGTATATCTTGAATTTTTGGGAATAGCCTCTGAAGACCTCCTTATTCTGCCTGATTTTTGCGGAATTTTGCTTAACTGCTAAACGGTAAGAGATAGACAAAAACTTACGACACAGAAAATGTAGAGCACGTTAAAACACACAATTTATGTTATACAGAATTTTTTCGTGGAGTTGATCGTTTTTTAGTTATTCATTGTTTTTGATTTCACCTTTCAAAAACTTATTATTTCTCATACAGGAATTTGTCAACTCCTGTCCATGCAAATAAAGGAAATTCCGTCACATAGCAACCAGCCTTTGACTATCACTTTAACCTATGGTGCTCCCTTATTTCGCTTCTACTTAAAAGAAAGCAAGTAATAAGACTATTTCTGACATTTTCTTTCTCGATTAGCATGAAGTAAATAGAAACATAAGCTTTTTAACAATGATTTGCTGCAGAGATATAGAGAAAGTCATGTGAATGGAACACATCAGATTTTTTTTTTTTTTTTTTTTTATGGCTTAACGTCCTTTAAACTGGTTGGTCATATCGGACGATGAATGAAATTTATGAAATGATCTCGGGGTCCATGGAGCTTAATGCTAATTGACACTCGCCTTTTAAGGATAATGGAAAACCCCGAAAAAACCTCACCTGGGTAACTCACCCTAAGCGAGATTCGAACTCACGACCTGTTGAATATGAGGCAGACACGCTACCACCACGCTACCCAGACGGGCAATACAGAGTTTGTACCAAATAAATAAATGTATTCATTCATAACTATCAAGAGCAGTAATTTACCAACATAAAGTACCTTGTCTGTAAGTAGGTATATTCAAATTCGCGGATTCGATGCGCAGTAATTTGAAAATTCAGTGTGAGGAACCTTCCTTTATCCTAAAATTACGACTATTAAATACTGAAGAACTCCGATATCAGTAATATCCTCAAATAATTTTACCACCTCAGAATACTCTAACAATCGAAATCTCCAGTCCAAAAACAGCGCCGTTGTATCCATCGCCAACGTTGTTCCGACTGAAATGATAAGTACGATTTACATTTCCTTCACTATTATTACCACAGCGACCACCATCACCACTACCAACACTGTAATTTCCAACACTATCATTATTCATGATTACCGTCACGAAATGTTGACATGAAACCTTAGAAATGGAGTCTATGAGAACCTGTTTAACAGTTTTAAGTAAATATTTCAAACACAAACCTTACTTTCATTTAATTAGTCTTTGTTGACACAATGATGTATAGATAAATACCAAACTTACGGTATTATTTGCAACAACTTTTTCCGGACTGACAGCCAGTCTTTATTATACCAAACTTATAAACAGCATCTGTTATTTTATTTGAAACTGCATTAAAAGATGTTACATTTATCGTAAGTTCTTTCCAGTGTTGTTCTTGCTTAAGCTGAGAATAATATTAGTGCCAAGCGGGATAGAAGTCTGGAGTTCAAATCTCGTGACGGACAAAGCTCGCTGGTATTTTTTCGCGGTTGGCAAGGTAAATACCGAAAAGGATGTTTATCTATTTATTTATTGAAACCACAACAACTCCCCATATTTATGGACTACCAACAAGGACAGAGTAAAGCAGAAAAAGTTTAAATTATCTAAAAAAAAAAAAAAAAAAAAAAAAAAAACGAAAAGAGCTTGAAACTCTTCCATAAAGATGATGTAATATCGACAGTTTTCATTAGTATAGCAATTGAAAATGAACCTAAAAGCAGAAAAAGGATCATTAAACATAGATAATATAAAATTAACATAAAATAAATAATTTATATCAAAGAAATATAGACCGTGGAAATACTAAAAATGGGTATTATACATATGATTTCAAAGAAGAGAAATTGAAACTCTTATTGTAGATATGGCAATTTATTTTATTTTTCCCTTCTTCAGTCCAAACTTCTTCCAGGTATTAAAAAAATGTAAAGGAATGGTGCCCCGAGCTCTGACCATGAGACAAATTATCTCTATAATATTTAGATCGTATTTTGTCTTGTAGTATGGGATTGTGGGTATATAAATATCCCTTTCTCTTTGTCGAAGTCCTCTGGTTGCCCTTTGAGCTTTTCAAACCTAACGGCAGGGTAGATGATAAATCCTATTGTTCTTCTCGAATTGCAATCATGTCCATTCGTCTAGTGCTACCGTCAGTTTCCAGTCCGTGGACTTCTTCAAAGATTTTGTAGTTGCTCATTCGCAGTTCGTCGGCGATCATTGAGCGAATTTTGTGATGGCGAGAGTTGCGTAATAGTTCTCCACGAGGGCAAAGTTCCACCTTCGGCGTCCAGCGATAGTAAAACTGAAAACAGATGGTAATGAAGACTCACTGCCATTTATCCACAGATAGCTAAAGTAACTAGACTGAATGATACCCTAAGGTCATCGTGGAAACTGTAATGAACAGTTATATATTATACAAGTGGATAAACAGAGTTTATCCATGAGTAGTGCAATTTAAAGGTCGTCTCCTTAGCGCGGTGGCTACTTACCAAGCGGGAGACCTGGGGAGTTTTCCCCCGCTGGGAGACCTAGTCCGGGGTGCACTCAGCCTCGTAAGGTCCCTGGGGCGCCAAATGAGGAGCTACTTGATGGAGAAGTAGGGGATCCAGGTCATGAGGACCGCATTAGCCGGCCGGGGTGACTCGAGGTGCTGACCACGGCTCACCCTCCAATACTGCACCCCATTCATTACGTCTGTAGTGGACCGAGATGGGGGACGCAGCGGCCGAGCGGTAGGCCAAAGTTCCCCGTGAGCTGTCGTGCCATGGAGAGTGCAATCTAAAACGCAACTCGAAGGGAAGCGTTTTAAGTTGTACAAGTGGATAATATTTTACCCTACAGATACAATAAATTAATGTATGACAAATATTCAGTTAATGATTTTACAACAGATACTAATAAATTAAATAAGGAATAAACGATGAATGAAATTGGTGAATGATGCTCAAATGATCTCAGGGTCCATTGAGTTTAAAGTTGCTCAACATTCGTCTTCTAAGGTTGCTCAACATTCGTCTTCTAAGGATAAGGGAACCCCCCCCCCCAAAAAAAACTTATCCTGGCAAATCACCCTTAGCGAGATTCAAACTCACGGCCTGTTGAACATGAGGTAGACACGCTACCACCACACTACCCAGGCGGGCTGTATAAGGTATTGAATTGCGGCGTTGTTATAGTTATAAAATATGGTAGGCTATGTTGAGTACTAAATTTATTGTTGTTGCTGCTAGTTTCAAATTAATTAATTTTGCGATGGACGTTGAGAACGTTAATATATCGGTCAAACATATAATGGAATGTGCCCGCTATTCTAAGTACAGAATCAGCCACCAAATTCCTCCACATCTTCAGACAGCACTCGACGAAACAACCAAATTATCATCATTGTTTAAATACATAAAATATATTTTCTGTACTATGAAATATTGTATACTTTTAATATACTATTGTATGGAACACTACATAATATATAAGTATTATTGTTTGACTTCCAATAACTAATGTTACACGCTAGATATAATTATTAGTTTAATGTATACATATTGTATTCAAAGTATTATAAACTTTCTTATCGTTGTATTATGTTGTCGCTATAAGACCTGTGTAGTTAGCCGTCATTAAATAAAATCATAAATAAAAAAAAAAACTGGATGGTGGCACCCTAGCGTCATCTGCTTGGCACGAAGCGAAAATACCTCCGATAGGCTATAAATAAAAGACAAATTCATAGGAAACAATAATTTTATTACTAAAAGCTTTGTACACCTATCATTACTTTTCAACATTATCACCGAAAATATTGAGTCATTTATCTTACCTGTGCACAAGCTTTGCAATACTCGATTCAA
Organism: Hymenopus coronatus; assembly: GCA_030762935.1. Taxonomy (NCBI): domain Eukaryota; kingdom Metazoa; phylum Arthropoda; class Insecta; order Mantodea; family Hymenopodidae; genus Hymenopus; species Hymenopus coronatus. The sequence continues at coordinate 14,216,904 of CM060884.1, forward strand.
AATAAGTTGCCGCCAATGATTTCAAATGAGCATTGAAGTTGTTTTGAAGATCTACGTTGGTTTGAAAGTTCTGCCCACCTAGTCACGTCTTCAGTTCAGGTAAAAGGCGAAAGTCGCTGGATGCCAGGTCAGGAGTGTACGGCGGATGATCGAAAATGTCCCATTGAAATTGTTCAAGAAGCCAAATGTGTTGTGCCAGCAGTGTGTGGACGACAGTTGTCATAGATCAACACAATTCCTGAAGTCAGCATTCCTCTTGTTACTTTCTCTAGCCCCGTATGTACAATGTACATAGGGATAGAGAAGGTATTGCACTCCACCCAAAAGTTCAATACCGAGATTTCACCGGAAATATATGTTTTAGGGTCCCCAATATCCAAAAAACGCATCTTCAGAAAAAGGTCCGTGTGTCCGTGTGTCTGTGAACACGATAACTCAAAAACGAAAAGTCGATAAAATACCAAACTTGGTATTTAAGTTTAGTATCTTCCAAGGATACGACACGAAGATTTTCAGGAAAATCCCCCCACCCCAAACTACCCTTTACATGGAAAAAATTTCGAAAATGTTGATTTTCTTAAAAATGGCACTAACGATTTTGATTAAAATATCGCATATTAAGGATATATACCTGGCAAATAACATGCATATCTTGGATTTTCTGGGAATGGCCTCTGAAGACTACTTTATTCTGGATGAATTTTACGTAATTGTGTATAACTGCTAAACCGTAAGAGATGGACAAAAACATACCACATAAAAAATGTAGAGCACGTTAAAACACACAATTTATGTCATATGCATTTTTTTCGTGGAGTTGATCATTTTTAAGATATTCTTAGTTTTTCGTTTCTGCTTTGAAAAACATACTTTTCTCATACAGGAATTTGTTAACTCCTGCCCATACAAACAAAGGAACTTCAGTTACATAGCAACAAGCTTTTGGCTATCATTTTAACATATGGTACTCTCTCATTTCTACTTACAAGGAAGCAAATAATAAGACTATTTCTGCTAATGTTTCTCAATTAGCATGAAGTAAATAGAAGCATAAGCTTTTTAACTACAATTTGTTGCAGGGATGTAGAGAAAGTCATGTGAACAGTACACATCAGATTTTTTTTTTAATTGCTCTCCGCAAACGTCGTAAAATACGATAATATGTACAAACTCCCCGACTATCCACACATCGATACAGATGAATCTAAATATAGCAACATTAATAGATGTGGTGTAGATATATTTTCCCAAACACTTAATGTTGTACGGTCAACGTTCATCTTCTCTTGTGAATTTAAAATTGCTAAGGAACACTTTCTTCGAATTAAAGACCCTCATTCCTAGATCATCTTCAGTGATTCTGAGTGCTCTAGTTGATCTCCATTAGGAGCGACGCTACCCACTGAGCTACTATAACAACATGTCGGCACGGCATTAAATTTCTCATTTGACTCGTATGTTTCCCACAAGGTATATCAAATGCCTTGCCGGCATGTTGTTATGGTAGCTCAGTGATTAAAGCAACTGGCTGGAGACCGGGAGATCTATGGTTCAAACACCTGCTATGGCATTGAATTTTTCAGTTTGACTGTCTATCCAACTCCTGTCCTATGTACGACTTGTGTGAAAAAAGCAATTAAATTGACCTTTGTGCATCAATTGATATCATGCTAGGAAATATTCGTTGAGTGCAACTTGTGACGGTTTCGGTTTGTGATTTTGGAGGGGGAGAAGGAAAAGGCTGGGTTGCTGGCTAGCTTAGGAAATGGTATGCTGATCTCAGGGCTTGTGGGGAGGAACCTTAATGAAACTTCTTCACTTGTTCCTGAGTGCCCTTTACTGTCCCGCACTGGACATTTCACAAGTCCCCTGGCTGTCCAAATTTCAAGAACTTATTTCAGGGGCGAGCCCCGTCAGAAACCATTCACAAATAAATTAACTTTTTCGCCTTTCCCGTTACGCTAATCTCCCTCTTAGTTCCCTTCCCATGTTAATCAACTTCTTCACAGCGCGGAGTTGTACACCATCGTTATGCTACGAGCTATAAGGCGACGCAGGTTCAATACACGGTGTCTGACATTCAAGTACTGATGTAAACATCGTCTTTTTCGGATCTCCCGCAGCTAGACAAGAGTCTATTCGCCGCCCATTTTATAGGATTTGCCTAGACTTTCGTTATTTCGGTTACTTTCACCGATTTTACTGGCTGAGAATATGTTGCATTTTTATATTTTGTTGCGTTTTCATTGGGTCTCACAATTTTAGACGCCACGCTATGTTCTTACGACTATTAACATTTTAACATGCCTGATTACACATTCTGTGTTTAGTGGAGCGTGAATTTCGTTTGGGTGTTTCCTCTTATTGTCTGAAGCTCTGAACTTCTAGGCTTTGAAATACCAGTTTCTATTGTTCCCTAACAACCCGGCCTGGCTTCCTTTTGCTGGACTCATGATCTTTCGAACTTCGAGGCGATTTTATTTCTGATGTCTGTTTCCCTTTTAACATAGCTAGCTTTTGATTTTGTTTTTATTCGTGATTGCATTCTATTTATTGCTTTATTTATTTCGTTTAATTCCCTTCTGTTTATTTACGTTTATTTTCATATTCCTTTCATATTTTAATATTAAGTTACTCTTATTTATCTCTCAGTTTTATCACTTCAAAATGAAGGAAGATGGACTAATTGGATGACACAGATTCAACTCAGCTGACGTTTTATTTCTTCTACATCCCAATTCTTAACATATCTTGCGCAGATATTCTTTAGTTTTACAAGCGAATGAGGAAAGCCTACCGGTTATAAAACGTTTTTGTAAGAGTATGTTAACTGTGTTAATGGTTATTTTCGTCCCGTGGCTCAATGTGAAGATTTTACCGAATATAGCAATTTTTTGGATGCTAATATTGATGTTCATTGCCGTTTCATTTGGACTTTCAAGAACAAGCTGACAAGGCATCTGCTGCTTATCTTGTTTTCATTAAACTTTCATAATGCTGCCTAAAATGCATCTAATTTTAATCGCAACAGACGCTTTTTAATAAACCAGGGCGGAGGAATGCGGAAGTATGTGTTTCCTTTCCTGCAGTAATGTATGTTTTCCATATTCGTGATAATTATGTAATGTAATACTATAATTATATTAATAAGAAGAAAGGATGATGTTCCTGGAAAATTAAATAGAAATTCAAAGTGCGCAAATGCTCCGCTTCATATAAAGCAATGATGATAAGAAGAAGAAATATGAGAAGAAAAAGATTAACTTGTATCAGTTGTTTCAGCTAATTGTATTCTTAAACATTCCAGTTGGAAAAGCCTGAACACTGAGAAAAATGTATGCAGTATCAATAAACGTCATCGAATGGAAGATATAGTTGTGTTTTGGGCTCGTGAGCCCTACAGGATGAGGTGTGGGGAGAGGGGAAAGCGATATCTAATTACCCGGTGAGCTGCTAAGCAGTATCATTCCTGCAGATATGTATATTAACCGAACGTAGCCTATTTAGCAGAAGGCCTAGTTACAACAGTTGAATGCTGTAAAAAGATGTGTATTCTTTTCACTATGTCTGAAGTTAAGAAATATAAGGTAGTAAAGGCGTGAAGGGCGTGAAATTATAAGTATAAATAGCGTTATAGATAAATATGATAAAGAAGCCTTGAATAAACAGTATTTATATCCAGTGTCACAAGCTCACAATGGGCTGCATATTATACTGGTGTTTCCATGTCAACGATAAAGAGAATTCGTAAGGAGAAGAAAGAGCTGCGGTCAAGAGGAGGAACTAGTGTATTGAGCACTTCTGGAAAAAGAAGAAAAGCTAGACCTGAGCATACTGTTGCGCAAATCAATGACTTTAATGATAACGTTATACGAAGAATAATACGGTCAGCTCATTTTATATTTATTTATTTTAAAAAATGTATATGTCATAAAGTGTGTGTTTTAATGAATTCTACATGTTTTGTGTAGTGAGTTTCTGTCTTTCTCTTACTTACAAAAGTTTCCAGAATGAAGAAGTCTTTAAAGGCTATTCCCAGAAAATTCAAGGTATACATTACGTTTGCCAGAAAATATCTGAAACATATGGTATTTAATAAAAATCGTTAAGGCCAATTTTGATAAAGTAAAGATTTTTGAAAAAATGTCACTTGCGCAGGACAATAGGGAGTGGGGGAGATTATGTTCAAAATCTTTGTGGGGCATCCTTGGAAGATTTTGAACTTAAATACTAGTTTGGTATTTAACGAGCCTTTTGTTTTTGAGCTATCCTACACACACAAAACAAATCTTCTTCTTCTTCTTCTTCAGAAATGAAACAGGGTTAATTCAAAATCTTCTCGGGCTTCTAGCCTGGCGGAAACAATACAACTATTGTCAGAACACTTTCCACCTGGTATTACTGCACTGTTTAGTCACACACTTACTTCCACTTATTTTCTGTATGGCAACACCTACTACGAGCAGACAGACGGTGTTGCGATGGGCTCTCCTCTGTCACCAGCTATTGCAAACTTCTATATGGAGTTTCTGGAGCATGAAATACTTAACACAGCCCCATTAAAACCTACACATTTTTACAGATATGTAGATGATACATTTGTAATTTGGCCACATGGACTGCACACTCTTCCAGATTTTCTTGCACACCTAAATAGCCTTAGATCACAAATACAGTTCACAATGGAAGTTGAGAAAAATGCTTCCCTCCCATTTCTGGACATTCTGGTTACCAGAAAAGCGGACGGAACTCTTGGTCATGCCGTCTACCGAAAACCTTAATATTTATAAAAAAGTTATTACCTGGCTAGAAGCCCGAGAAGATTTTGAATTAACACGTCGCCAGGAAAGCTATAGTTCTTATGAAACAGGGTGTTCAGAATTGGCACGGCCACCAACATAATAAGACAGGCTGCATGTTATTCGTCAATAGCGTTTCTATCCGGTAGTGTCACCTTATCTGTACTCGTGTGTGTGTTGTGTACGCATTCCTTTCAGGGCTCACGAGCTGGCAACACAACTTAAAAATCGACACACACGCTCCATTTAAACAAATATTCCCGGCGTCAGAGATTAGGATCATTTTTTTTTTCTTTTCCTTTTTTTTTTTTTTTTTTTCAGTGCGGGAGGCTAGATGAGAAAACTGACGTACAATGAAAACCCACTGAAGTATAAACAAGTGTTTGGTCTGTGTATTTCTCTCTGAATTCACAGAGGGCATATTGGAGTTCATGTAAACAATCAGCTGAACCGGTAGACATAAAGAGACAAATTATAATCTGGTCCCTCCCTTATTGCTGTTCTACATCTCTCCTAAACACTGCTGCCTAATCTACAAGAAACTAGAAACTTTCAATTGCTAATCTCGAAGTATATGAGCGATAGAATTATTATTTTAATATACTGTCGTTACCTTCCGTTTACTGAAGGCATTCATGACAATTTCATTACAGTTTGTAAGATAATGCAAGCTCAGGTTGTTCCATTTACATAAATTTCTCTAGCTGCGCCATATACAAACTATTGTTCTTTTATCTGCATCATGGTAATCGAGATAAACATTAGCAGAATTTATGTTAATACTTGCTTTTTACTTTCTCTACACGCAATATGTAAATAGTGTAAAGCGAAGGTATTGTACTGCACCCAAAAATACGATACGGAGATTTCACCGGAAATACACGTTTTGGATCCCCCTGAATCCAAAAACAGCATTTTTTAAAAAAGGTCCGTGTGTGCGCGCGCGTGTGTATGTTTATGTGTGTGTGAGTGTGTGTGTGTGTCTTTGGAAAGCATAGCGCAAAAACGAAAAGGCCGTTAAATACCAAACTTGGTATGTAAGTTTCGTATCTTCCAAGGATGTGACATGAAGCTTTTCAAAAAAAAAAAACAAAAAACAAAAAAAAAACCCAGTCCAAACTACCCTTTACAGGAAAAAAATTCGAAAATTTTGATTTTCTCAAAAATGGCTGTAACGATTTTTAAAATCTCTTATATTTAAGATATTTAACTGACAAATATAATGTATATCTTGAATTTTCTGGGAAGACTATTCTGGGTGAATTTTACGGAATTTTGCATAACTGCTAAACCGTAAGAGATGTACAAAAACTTACCCCACAAAAAATGTAGGGCACATTAAAACACACAATTTATGTTATATACATTTTTTTCATGGAGTTGATCGTTTTTAGGTATTACTTGTTTTTGGTTTCAGCTTTGAAAAACTTAACTTTTCTCATACAGGAATTTGTTCACTCCTGTTCATACAAACAAAGGAACTTCAGTCACATAGCAACCAGATTTTGACTTCACTTTAACCTATGGTACACCCTTATTTCTCTTCTACTTACAAGGAATCACGTATTAAGACTATATCTGTTAATTTTTGTCAATTAGCATGAAGTAAATAGAATTATAAGCTTTTCAACAATAATTTGTTGCAGAGATGTAGAGAAAGTCATGTGAATGGAACACATCAGATTTTTGGTAAAGAGAAGGGAAATGAGGGGAATACACTAGACTTTAACGATAGTCAAATACTTTACTACTTGCTATGTGAAACAAGTGAGGTTCGCTTTGCTTGTTATACTAAATAAATATTTTATGCTCCTCATTAATAGATAGAAACGTAAAGGAATAATCATCCACGAAATGTCAATATCAAGTAGCTGCTTCAAAACTGAAGTGGTGAATTGATGTGAAATGTATTTGAGAAAAATGAAACCAATAACAAGGAATACCTTGAAAGCGGTCAACTTTTCAAGAAAAACCTAAATGACGTAAAGTATATGTTTCATCGAGAACTACATTTTTCGTATAGTATGTTTTCATGTATATCTTATGGTTTAACCATAATATAAAATTCTGCAAAGCTCATCCAGAACAAAGAGGTCTTCAGTGTCTATTCCCAGAAAATTCAAAATATATATTGTATTTGTGATACAAATATCTTTAATATACGTTAGTCCAATCATAATCATTAGAGCCATTTTTGACAAAAACAAAATTTTCAAATCTTTTTCCATGTAAAGGGCTGCTTGTGGTGAGGAGATTTTCACACACGCCGCACACATACACAGACACACACGCAGACAACACACACACACACACACACCGCACACACGCAGACACACACCGCACACACGCAGACACACACCGTACACACACACCGCACACACGCAGACACACACACCGCACACACGCAGACACACACACACCGCACACACACACACACACACACACACACATACACACCACACACCCGCGCGCGGACTTCGTCTAAAAATGCTTTTTTCGGATTTAGAGGACCACAAAACATATATTTCCGGAGAAATCTTGACATCAAATTTTGAGTTGAATACATAGTGGATAGAGAAGGTATTGTGTTCCACCTTAAAATTCCGTGTGTGTGTTTTTGGACAGCATAGCTCAAAAACGAAAAGACAGTTAAATTCCAAACTTGGTATTTATGTTTAGTATGCTCCAACAATGCCATAGGAAGATTTCCGAGAAAAGTCGCCCAAGACAAACTATCCTTTACAAGGAAAAACATTCAAAAATTTTGATTTTCTCAAAAAATGGTTCTAACGATTTTGATGAAAATATCGTATATTAAAAATATTTATTTACATCCCAAATAAAATGTATATCTTGAATTTTCTGGTAATAGCCTTTGAAGACCTATTCATTCTGGATGAATTAGCCGAATTTTGCATAACTGCAAACCGTAAGAGATTGACAAAAACTTACATCACAAATAAAGTAGATCTCGTCAAATTACACAATTTATGTCCTTTGCATTTTTGTTGTGGAGGAAAAGGTTTCCGAGATATTCCTTGTTATTGTTTGCAATTGTAAAGTATTTACACTTTTTTCAGACAGGAAGAGTCCGTTTCTCTTTTGTTCTACTTCTGACCAAGCAAAAAACGAATTACAAATAACAATTGCATAACGAGAGATTTTAAAACATTTGACTCTCGCTTTGGACTATTAAATTCCCTTAGTTCCCTTCTACTTATAAGGAACTAAGAATAAGGACAATATGCTAAGGTCTATCTCAATTAATATAGTGCCAAGTATTTTACTACTTCCACTCTCTCTTTTTCTTTTGCTTAGGGTCTGCATCTCATTCTTCCGGTCTCTCTCTTTCGAGTTCTCAAGAGCAATTTACGAAATACTGTAGGCCAGGGCATTGCTATTTTTGAATTCTCGTTCCTTTCATAAAATATTCAACATAGACTCTCTCTATATGTACTGCATTTTTAAAATAAATACCAATCTGACCAAAAAAAAAAAAAAGCGCCGAAACTACCAGCACCAGCCACCGCATACTTCGTATTATATTAGAAACTGTTGCCTTATGCCTCAAGCATTTCGGCTCAAATTGAATTCATGGTTTTTCTGTATTCTGTATCGGAAACTCAAATATATTTTCTGTATGTTGTACAGAATATTGTATGAATACCAAAATAAACTAAAATAAACCTCTTCGACTGATTATTCTAAGTTTCCCGACAAACACGCGCGCACACACATACAAAAACACACAGACACACACAGAATCACACACAAAGATAAACATACAGACACAAACACAGACACACACAGACACACACAGCCAAACACAGACACACACTTACACAAAGAAGCACACAGACACACATACAGACACGAACAGAATCACACACAGACATACATACAGACACGAACAGAATCACACACAGACATACATACAGACACGAACAGAATCACACACAGACACACATACAGACACGAACAGAATCACACACAGACACACATACAGACACACACATAACACACAGCCAAACACAGACACACACTTACACACACAAAGAAGCACACAGACACACACAGAATCACACACAGACATACATACAGACACGAACAGAATCACACACAGACATACATACAGACACGAACAGAATCACACACAGACACACATACAGACACACACATAACACACAGCCAAACACAGACACACACTTACACACACAAAGAAGCACACAGACACACACAGAATCACACACAGACACACACAGACACACACAGAATCACACACAGACACACATACAGACACGAACAGAATCACACACAGACACACATACAGACACGAACAGAATCACACACAGACACACATACAGACACACACATAGCACACAGCCAAACACAGACACACACTTACACACACAAAGAAGCACACAGACACACACAGAATCACACACAGACATACATACAGACACGAACAGAATCACACACAGACACACATACAGACACGAACAGAATCACATACAGACACGAACAGAATCACACACAGACACACAGACACGAACAGAATCACACACAGACACACATACAGACACGAACAGAATCACACACAGACACACATACAGACACGAACAGAATCACACACAGACATACATACAGACACGAACAGAATCACACACAGACACACATACAGACACACACATAACACACAGCCAAACACAGACACACACTTACACACACAAAGAAACACACAGACACACACAGAATCACACACAGACACACATACAGACACGAACAGAATCACACACAGACACACATACAGACACACACATAACACACAGCCAAACACAGACACACACTTACACACACAAAGAAACACACAGACACACACAGAATCACACACAGACACACATACAGACACGAACAGAATCACACACAGACATACATACAGACACGAACAGAATCACACACAGACACACATACAGACACGAACAGAATCACACACAGACACACATACAGACACGAACAGAATCACACACAGACACATATACAGACACACACATAACACACAGCCAAACACAGACACACACTTACACACACAAAGAAGCACAAAGACACACACAGAATCACACACAGACACACATACAGACACGAACAGAATCACACACAGACACACATACAGACACGAACAGAATCACACACAGACACACATACAGACACGAACAGAATCACACACAGACACACATACAGACACGAACAGAATCACACACAGACACACATACAGACACGAACAGAATCACACACAGACACACATACAGACACACACAGCCATACACAGCCATAGACACATACACACTACTCGCGTGCCCTTCTCAAATAAATCAGCACCCAAAACGTCACAAACAGCTTACTTGGACGGCTTTTACGTCTGACCACGTATACCAGAAGTAATTATAAGGTAAAAAAATTAAAATTATTATTTGTTTGTTAACAAAGCTGTTTATTGCCCGGATCATATCAGCCAGCACCCACATGTGCCGGAATTCCGTCCCGCAGGTGTTCCTTAACATGCCCGTAAATATACCAACATGGTGCTGTCGCTATAGAGCACACTTAAAACCATTGTTCTGGGCCAGTTTTTTTTTTTTTTTAAGATGTTAAGTATTAGTCTAATTTTTCGGTTTTAAAATAATTATCTTAGTTAGTTAAAACAACAACAATATATGTTATATCGAAAAATCAAAAATCCCACACACTTAGTAGTCTATGTTTATTAAAATTTACATCAACGTGTAAACCACTTTTCCACAAATCTACAGGATGTCAGTACAATATTTTAAAATTGGTAATATTAATTAAGAGATGAAAAAATCTGATGTGTACCATTCACATGACTTTCTCTGCATATTTGTAATAAATTATTGTTAATAAGCGTATTCTTCAACCCCTTGATGCCAATCAAGATAATCGCCTGCGGTGCCACAAGTAGTAAAAGCGGGCGTTAAACACTACCAAAAAAATCAAGATAAATATTAGCAAAAATGGTTGTATTGCTTAGTTCCTTAGTAATGGTTACCATGCTAACTTCATATACCCAAGGTCGCGGGTTCAAACCCGGCGGAGCACGATGGACTTTTTCGGGCGTAAAAATCCTTAGCACGGCTTCCTTCGGAAGGGAAGTAAAGCCGTGGGTCCCGTGTCGTAGATTCATGGCACGTAAAAGAACCTCAAGTCTGATAAAGAGGTCTCTGAGCAAAATTAAGCGGTCTTTCACGCCCAGTATAGAATGAGACGCTGAGAACCAAGGCAGTTAAAGAGCGTCCATAAATAACATGCCTTTTCCACTGCTTAGTTCCTTGTAAGTAGAAGGGAAATAAGTGAATGCACTAGGCTATATCGACAGTCAAATGTTTTAAAATATGGTTGCTATGGGATATAAATTCATTTCTTTGCGTGGCCAGAACTTGACAAATTCCCGTATGAGAAAAGTATAAGTATTTTAAAGCTGAAACTAATAACAAGGGATATCTAAAAACGGCCAACCTCACGAAAAAAATGTATATAACATAAATTGTATGTTTTAACGAGATATACGGTTTTTGTTAAGTACGTTTCCGTCTCTCATGGTTTAGCATTTATGCGAAATTCCGCAAAAACAAAGACGTCTCCAGAGGCTATTCACAGAAAATTCAAGATATACATTTTATTTTTCATATAAATATTTTAAATGTAAGTTATTTTAGTCAACATTGTTATGGCCATTTTTGAGAAAAACAAAACTTTCGAAAAACTTTCCATGTAAAACGTAGTGGGATGGAGGGATTTTCTTGAAAACCTATGTTTCGCAGCCTTGGAAGGTACCAAACTTATATACCAAGCTTGGTTTTTAACAGTCTTTTCGTTTTTGAGCTATGCTGCCCACAGACACAGACACACACACACACACACACACAAAAGGACGTTGTTTTAAAACTTTTTTACTTTCTCTACATGCACTATGTACATAGTGTACAGAGAAGGTATTGCACTCCACCAAAAATATCGATACCGAGATTTCACCGGAAATATATGTCTTAGGGTCCCCTGTATCCAAAAAAGTATTTTCAGAAAAAGGTCCGTGTGTGTCCGTGAGCCTGTGAACACGATAACTCAAAAACGAAAAGTCACTCTAGAATTTCCGCGTTGTGTTCTTTTAGTGTGGGTAAGGTACACCGAAGTGTAAACTGTGAGTTAAATTACGTAAATTTTATTTCCAAACTCCCAAAGTGGGATAACCTCTCTAATTGTGCAGTTCTGCATTAACGAGCCGCATTAAATATTCACTGAAAGCCAACACTGCTGCTAGCGTACCTCTCCAAACAGCCAATCCCAAAAAGAACAAGTACTTAACCATTAATAATTTACATCCTCTGTGTAGCAAACGTTGACAGCTTTAAGTGCAGATGTGATATCATAAATGTGTAACGGATGAAACCCAAATACAGTTCACATTCCAGGGCAATTTCTCCATGTTTACAATTAACTAAGAAAATTATTTGTTTAAAAAGCTGATATGTTCCATCCATATGACTTTCTCTACATCTCTGCAGTAAATTATTGTTGCAAACTTATACGACTATTTACTTCATGCTAGTCGAGAAAAAAATTAGCAGAAATAGTATTTTAACTTGCTTCGTTATAAGTAGAAGCGAAATAAGGGAGTACCATAGGTTAAAGTGACAGTCAAAAGCTGGTTTCAATATGACCGAAGTTCCCTTGTTTGTATGGACAGGAGTTGACAAATTCCTGTAAGAGAAAAGTATGTTTTTTAAAGCTGAAACCAATAACAAAGGATATCTCAAAAACGATGAACTCCACGAAAAAAAATGTTGTGCGTTTTAACGTGCTCTACATTTTTTGTATGGTAAGTTTTTGTCCAACTTTTACGGTTTAACAGTAATGCAAAATTCCGTAAAATCATCCAAAATAAAGTAGTCTTCAGAGGCTATTCCCAAAAAATTCAAGATATAAGTTTATTTATCAGGTAAATATCTTTAATATACGATATTTTAATCAAAACACTTAGAGCCATTTTTCAAAGTTTACGAATAAAGTTCCATGTAAAGGGTAGTTTGGGGTGGGAGATTTTTCTAAAAATCTTTGTGTCTCATCCCTGGAAGATACTAAACTTAAATACCAAGTTTGGTATTTTACCGACTTCTCGTTTTTGAGTTATCGTGTTCACAGACACACGGACCTTTCTCTGAAAATGCTTTCTTTGGGTACAGGGGACCCTAAAACATGTACTTCCGGTGGAATCTCGGTATCGAATTTTTGGGTGGAGTGTAATTCCTTCTCTATACATTATATACATAGTAGGTGTAGAGAAAGTACAAATTTGTCACGATAAATGTTTCTCTGCCTTTCTTCTCGGTAAAGAAAGACAACCGGCGACGAAAAGGCGCGTCTTGGACCTGGTTAAATTTATCATGGGGTTTGTGAACACAGCTCTGTACTCTGTGACTTGAAGGGAAAATGTCAATCTTTGCTCTCCATTTCACTTGCTTTCTATAGCCTCGCAGAAAATCAAATCGATCCTGTACTACTGCAAAGAAATCCACTGACAGTCTCTTCAACGCCTGTTGCCATTTCATTCATCCCATCTTTTTCTGTCTCGAAAAAGCCAGACGAATCCATCCTGTGCACTCTCCTTACGAGCGTAGCTCTTTACAAGTCCAATTCACGTTGCAACTCAATGTTCTTGCAATAAAAACATGAGCTAACTAACCAATAGCAAGAAAGGGAATATAAATAAAACAAAAACAAAGTCTGATGTGTTCCATTCATATGACCTTCTGTACTTCTGTGTAACAAATTATTGCTAATAAGCTTATTCTTCCATTTACTTCATGCTAATCGAGAAAAAAATTAGCAGAAATAGCCTTATTGCTTGCTTCCTTGTAAGTAAAAGCGAAATAAGGGAGTACCATAGGTTAAAGTGAAGTCAAAAGCTGGTTACTAGGTGACTAAAGTTCCTTTGTTTCTATGGACATGAGTTGAGAAATTCCTATTTGAGAAAAGTACAAGTTTTTTAAATCTGAAACCAAAAACAAGGAATATCTCAAAAACGATCAACTCCTCGCAAAAAGTTATATAACATAAATTGTGTGTTTTAATGTGCCTTACATTTTTTTGTGTGGTAAGTTTTTGTCCATTTCTTACGGTTTAGCAGTTATGCAAAAGTTCGTAAAATTCATCCAGAATAAAGTAGTCTTCAGATTCTATTCCCAGAAAATTCCAGATATACATTTTATTTGTCAGGTAATTATATTTAATATACCATATCTTAATCAAAATCGTTAGAGCCATTTTTGAGAAAATCAAAATTTTCGAAAATTTTTCCATGTAATGGGTAGTTCGCATCCTTGGAAGATATCAAACTTAAATACCAAGCTTGGCATTTAACGGCCTTTTCGTTTTTGAGCTATGCTGTCCACAGACACACAGACACACACACACACACACACACACACACACACACGGACCTTTTTACAAAAATTCTTTTTTTTGATTCAGGGGGACCCAAAACATGTATTTCCGGTGAAATCACGGTATCGAATTTTTGGGTGCATTACAATACCTTCCTTCTCTATACACTATGTAGAGAAAGTAATAATGACGACAAGCTCTTATATATATATATATATATATATATATATATATATATATATATATTACTTTTTTTGGTAAAAGGTCCGTGTGCGTGTGTATGTGTGTGTGTGTGTGTGTGTGTGTGTGTGTGTGTGTGTGTTGGACAGTATACCACAAAAACGAAAAAACCGTTTAAATACCAAAATTGGTATTTAAATTTGGTATTTTCCAAGGATGTGACACGAAGATTACCAAGAAAATCCCCCAAACCCAAACTACCCTCTACATAGAAAAAAATCGAAATGTTTTATTTTCTCAAAAATGGCCCAAACGATTTTGATTAAAATATCATGTATTAAAGACATTTACCTGGCAAATAAAATGTATATCTTGAATTTTCTGCGAATTGCCTCTTAAGGCAAATTTATTCTGGATGAATTTTACGGAATTTTTCATAACTGCTAAACCGTAAGAGATGGACAAAAACTTACCACACAAAGAATTGTAGAGCACGTTAAAACACACAATTTATGTTATATACATTTTCTTCATGGTGTTGATCGTTTTTGAGATTTTCCTTGTTCTTGGTTTCAGCATTGAAAAACGTATACTTCTCTCATACAGGAGTTTGTCAACTCTTGTCCATACAAACAAAGGAACTTCAGTCACATAACAACCAGTTTTTGAATATCACTTTAACTTATGGTACTCCCTTATTTCGCTTCTACTTACAACGAAGCATGTGACATTGTGCTAATTTTTCTCAATTAGCATGAAGTATAAAGATGGTTAAGCATTTTAACAATAATTTGTTGGAGAGATATTGAGAAAGTCATGTGAATGGAACACTTCAGATTTTTTTTTTCTATTCTATCCAAAGAAGTTCTGAAACTAGAAGTTTCGATTTACACTATTGTAAGTTAAAATAATATTCAGTGTGTCTGACAGTTCAATAGCAGACCAAGCTCCAAACGGAGTTCGACAGCTGTTAAAGCAGCGGGAAAGAAAGAGAGAGAGAGAGAGAGAGAGAGGATTCGCCGAAATCCTCTTCAGAAGCAAAAAACAATAGACCAGCAGATCTTAAAAGAGGTTGTGATGCCTTTGCACGTGACTCAAATGTGTTCCGGTACGAAAGCAAAAACCTGATGTTTACAATCACACATTTTTACTTTCTCTACACTTACTATGTGCATAGTATATAGAAAAGGTATTGCATTCCACCCAAAAATTCGATACCGAGTTTTCACTGGAAATACACGTTTTAGGGTCTCCTGTATCCAAAAGAGTATTTTCAGAAAGAGGTATGTATGTGTGTGTGTCCGTGTGTCTGTGAACAGGATAACTCAAAAACGAAAATTCGGTAAAATACCAAACTTGGTATTTAAGTTTAGTATATTCCAGGTATGCGAAACGAATATTTTGAGAAAAATTCCTCCATCCCAAACACGGAAAAAAATCCTTTACATGGAAAAATATTCCAAAATTTTTATTTTCTCAAAAATGTCTGTAACGATTTTGATTAAAATAGCGCATATTAAAAATATTTATGTGGAAAATAAAATGTATATCTCGAATTTTCGGGGAATAGCATCTAAAGACCTCTTTATTCTGAAAGAACTTTGCGTAACTGTTAAACAGTAAAAGATAGACCAAAGCTTACTTCACAAAAAATGTAGATCACGTTAAAACACACATTATTTCATATATATTTTTTCGTTGAATTAACCATTTCTGAGACATTCCTTGTTATCTGTTTCAGATGTAAAATACTTAAACTTTTCTCACACGGAAAGTTGTGAACTCCTGGCCCTGCATAGTAACGGATTTCATCCACATGGCAGCCGGCTTTTAAGAGATTCGACTATCGTTTTAGCCTAATGTTTTCCTTATTTTCCTTCTACTTACAAGGAAGCAAGTAATTAAGAAAAGTTCTGCTAATGTTTAGCTCAATTATCATAAAGTAGATAGAAGAAAATGCTTTTTAACAATACTTTGTTGCATAGATGTAAAGAAAGTCATGTGAATGGAACACAACAGAGTTTGTCTATAAGCAAATACGTTGAAAATATTTCTGCTAAGTTTATATCAAGTAGCAGGAAGTAGATAATATAATTAGCTGTTGTAAAAATGGTTTGTTGCAGAATAAGTAGTGAAAGATTTTCAGATTTTTAACACACCAGATTTTTTATTCTCCTGGTCAAGCAAAGTGAATGAAATTCGATACCATAACATACCGCCCAGTTCTTAAAAGATTTCATTATTACTTTCTCTAGTGTTTTCCTAGGAGTAACTAGTAATACCATATCTGTTACTCTTTAATTCCAGGATTAAGTAGATAGAAGAATAAGATGATGTAAGATTATTTTGTTTCAGAACAAATGTGAATACAACACATGAGATTGATACAAAAACGTTTTCTGTGTCTGTGAATACATAACTAAAAACGAAAAGCGCAATAATTATTAAACTTGGTATTTTAGTTCAGCCTCTTCCATGGATGCAACACAAAGTTTTCGAAGAAAATTCTTCCATCTTAAATTAACCATAGAACAACTTTCGAATGTTTTTATGCTTTTCAAAAAAAGAGCTATAATAATTTTGACTAAACTACCATATGCATAAGACGTTTTTATTACAAATAAAATAATTATTTTTAATTTTCCGGGAATAACCTCTAAAATACTTCTAATCTGAATAAGATTTGCATAACTGATAAATCGTAACAGGTGACGAAAGTGTTATTAAATAAGGAACGTAAGTCTAGTTAATTCACATGAACTATGTCAAATTTATTTTCATGTGAAGTTAATTTCAATATATTTTTATTGTTACATTGGATTTTCCGAATGGGAAGTTATTATTCGTTAATGATAAGTAATGAGTTTTCATTCTCTGGTTATGCAAAGAAAACGGAAGTTCAAAGCACCTCTTGGATGATGGAATATATTCCTCCAAGGCGGCCACCTCTAGAGGGGTTGGCTAGCGATCTACATCCCCTTTACTAAGAAGAAATAGGCAATAAGGCAATTTATAGAACCAGAAAATCTGTTAACAATCGTTTGTACAAGACTGAGTAGAGAAAGTCATTTGAGTGCAAAATATGAAGTATGTTTAATACTAATCATAATTATTTTATGTAGGTAATTATTTTATAGCATTAAAGTAAATATAAGCTCAAGTTTTCTGGATCCCTTTTCATTTCTTTTTACTACACGTACCTACTATATACATAGTGTATAGAGGAAGTATTTTATTCCACCCAAAAATTCGATAGCGATATTTCACCTGAAATACATGTTTTAGGACCCCCGGAATCCAAAAAAAGCATTTTCAGAAAAAGGTCCGTGTGTGTATGTGTGTGTCTGTGGTCTGTGGACAGCATAGCTCAAAAACGAAAAGACTTGGTATTTAAGTTTTGATATCTTCCTAGGATGTGACACGAATATTTTCAAGAAAATCCCCCACCCCCATTCTATCCTTTACATGAAACTTTCTTCAGAAATTTTGATTTTCTCAAAAATGGTTATAACGATTTTATTTAAAATGTCGTAAATTAAAGATATTTATCTGACAAATAAAATGTATATCTTGAATTTTCTGGGAATAGCCTCTGAAGCCTACTTTATTTTGGATGAACTTTACGTTATTTTGTATAATTTTTAAATGGTAAGAGATAGACCAAGTCTAACTTAACAGAAAATGTAGAGCACGTTAAAACACACACTCTATGTTATATACATTGTTTTCGTGGAATTTATCGTCTTTGAGATATTCCTTGTTATAGATTTCAGCTTTAAAACATTTATTTTTCTCATACAGGAATTTGTCAACTCCTGTGCATTCAAAGGAACTTCAGTCACATAGTAACCAGCTTTTGGCTATCACTTTAACCTATGGTACTCCCTTATTTCGCTTCTACTTACAAGGAAGCAAGTAATAAGACTACTTCTGCTAAGTTTTTCTCGATTGGGTGCAGTAAATAGAAGCTTAAGGTTTTTAACGTGAATTTGTTGCAGAGATGTATAGAAAAGTATGTGAATAGAACACATCAGATTTTTTTTTTCTTGTTAAATGCAACGTCTTCAGCCTTTGATACTGTATTAGGCACTTAAGATAGAACTGTTCAGCATACAAATGCCTACACAACAGGCGTCACGACAGTTTCCTAAATGTCAACCAAAAGGAGGATATATTGACAAAGTTTCCGACAAAATGAAAAGCATCGGCAATTAGAGAAGAGAAACGGAAAATAGATGGCAGAACAAAGAGAATTGTTGAAATTAATAGAAGAAAGTTTCGAGCATCAGAGAGGCAAGAGCAAACTCCTGACAGCTGTCGATGAAGATGGAAGTGTGGTTGATGGAAACTAGTAAAAGAACTGGCATTTTCATATACGAAGGCATTGAAGGAAATAAGAGAAAAATCCTGAACTGAAAAATTGCACAAAAAGAATTTATGAATGTAAACTCCTCTTCCATAAATACGAGAGCCCCTTTTTTTTTCAACCTCCGATAGGCCATAAATAAAATACAAGTTAATAGAAAACAATTATTTTATTACTAAAAGTTATGTTTTCTACATAATCACCGAAAAGTTGGAGACATTTTTCGTACCTGTGCACAAGCTTTACAATACCTGCTTCAAAAAAGGTTGCAGCCAATGATTTCAAATGAGCATTTACATTGTTTTGAAGATCTTCGTTGGTTTGAAAGTGCTGCCCTCTTAGCCGGGTTAACGAATTGTTAAATAAGAATTGTAATTAAAATGAATTGAAGAAAAAATTGATACATTTTCTACCGAGGCTAAAAAAACAGAATAAAATAAACTTAAGTTTAGCAAATTTTAAGTCTTAATGTCCCATTTAGCTTTTCTTTTAAGTTGAATAAGGTTCACACACTAGCATCCAAATGCCTTGAAACATAAAAGTACTTTGAAACTTTCTAGCTTATAAGGGAAAAAAAATAGGTTAAAACCTGATAACCCGGACCTTAGTTATTACTTGATCAGTTTATACCACGGATCATAGTGAACCTACTTTGTCTGTAGTTACGAGAATACTCGAGTCGCCTCGCTCGTGAGCGAGACTCTCGTTGCCACACTCTCGAGAGTGGCGTGGCTTACGAGTAACGAGCGAGAGTGGCACGGGTTTTGACCACCTCTAATACAAACCTCAAATGAAGTCACATTATTTTCTAAATAAGCTAATTATTACTTTCTCTAGCCCCGTATGTACAATGTACATAAGGATAGAGAAGTATTGTATTCCACCGAAAAACTCGATATCGAGATTTCACCGGAAGTACATGATTTAGGAGCCTGAGTCCAAAAAAAGCATTTTCAGAAACAGGTCCGTGTGTGTGTGTGTGTGTGTGTGTGTGTGTGTGTGTGTGTGTCTGTCTGTCTGTCTGTCTGTGTGTGTGTGTGTGCCTGTGGACAGCATAGCTCAAAAACAAAAAGACGGTTGAATACCAAACTTGGTATTTAAGTTTGTTATCTTCCAAGGATGCGACGTGAAGATTTTTAAGAAAATTCCCCCACCCCTAATTACCCTTTACATGGAAAAAATTTCGAAAATTTAGTTTTTCTTAAAAATGGCTCTAATGATTTTGATTAAAATGCCACATATTAGAGCCATTTTTATCACAAATACGATGTATATCTTGAATTTTCTGGGAATAGCTTCTAAATGTCTGTTTATTCTGGATGAATTTTGCTTAATTTGACAAAACTGGTAAACCGTAAGAGGTAGATAAAAACTTACTATAAAAAATGTAAATCTTGTTAAAATACACAAGCTATGTCATATACTTTTTTTTTTTCGTAGAGCTTACCGTTTTCGAGGTATTCCTTGTCATTAGTTTCAGTTGTGAAGTACTTATACTTTTCTCCGACGGGAGTGTCCGTTTCTCTTTTGTTCTACTCCTGGTCAAGCCTAGAAGCGATTTGCAATGACAATCGCATTACGACAGCTTTTAAAACATTTGACTATCACTTAAGCCTAGTGCATTCCCTTAGTTCCAGTCTACTTATAAGGAACTAAGTAATGAAATTCTGCTAAGGTTTATCTCGATTAGCATAGTGTTGAAAGAAGACTCATCTTTTGTAAGAAGCTTGTTTGTAGAGTAGCTACGGAAGGTAACTGTAATCATGTAGTATTTTTTGTAAAGAAGCATGACATTATTAACTTAAATGTGAATCTGCTACTTATGAATTAGATGTGCTTGATATGGCATCCTTGTCAGCTGGCATTTCAATATGGTTACTCTCTGTACAGTCTAAGGAAACGGTACACATAGCAATTTCGCATAGTGAACTTGCCTCAAAGTGTCCCTTGAGAATTATGCAGATACACTGCCACCTGAGGAACATGTGCTGTGTGTATGCTGGTCCTAATCGATCCAATTCGATTAGTTTCGCATTAGATACGAACCGAAACTTCGATATCAAAGAATACATAGCTGGAGCAAGGCATAAGAGATTTGCTTTGAAATTATCTAATCAGGAAGGCTCCTGCGTAACTTTAGAATCCTGCCTGTCTCGGCAGAGAAGGCAAAACCTTATCAAGAAACATTATCGTTTGTCTTCGAAAATACTGTGATGCTATACATTAAAGAGAAATATACTTTTGTACAGTGTAAGTTGTACTCTCTATCAATCCTTTGGGTGATTTCACATTTGTGGAAAACCTGATGTGTTCCATTCACATGACTTTCTCTACTTCTCTGCAAAAATTATTGTTATGCTTCTATTTACTTCATGTTAATCAAGAAAAAATTAGCACAAATAACCTTATTACTTGCTTCCTTGTAAGTAGAAGCGAAATAAGGGAATAACCATAGGTTAAAGTGATAGTCAAAAGCTGGTTGCTATATGACTGAAGTTCCTTTGTTTGAATGGACACGAGTTGACAAATTTCTGTATGAAAAAAGTATGTTTTTCAAAGCTGAAACAAAAAGCAAGGAATACCTCAAAAAACGATCAACTCTACGAAAACAAAGTATATAACCTAAATTGTGTGTTTTAATGTGTTCTACAATTTTTGTATGGTAAGCTTTTGTCCATCTCTTACGGTTTAGCAGTTATGCAAAATTCCGTAAAATTCATCCAGAATAAAGAACTTAGTCTTTAGCGGCTATTCCCAGAAAATTAAAGATATACATATTATTTGTCAGGTAAATATATTTAACATACGATATTTTAATAAAAATCGTTAGTCGTTTTTGAAAAATCAAAATTTTCGAAAAAAAATGTCATGTAAAGGGTAGTTGGGGGTGGATGGATTTTATTGAAAATCTTCGTGTCGCATCCTTGGAAGATATCAAACTTAAATACCAAGTTTGGTATTCAGCAGTCTTTTCGTTTTGGCGCTATACTGTCCACAGACACAAACACATACACACACGCACACATGGATCTTTTTGTAATTTTTTTTATTCAGGGGACTCAAAACATGTATTTCCGGAGAAATCTCGGTTTCGAATTTCTGGGTGCCTTACAATACCTTCTCTACGTTCAGAGAAAGTAATGGAACACATCAGCTTTTTTTTTTTTTATTCAGGAGGTCCTACAACATGTATTTTCGGTGAAATATCGGTATAGAATTATAAGCTGCATTACAAAACCTTCTCTATACACTATGTACATAGTACGTGTAGAGAAACAAATATGATTTTTTTTTATTAAGGGGCTCACAAAACATGTATTTCGGGTGAAATTTCGGTGTCGAATGTTTGGGTGCATTACAACATCTTCTCTATACACTATGTACAGATTTAAAATGTGGTTGCTATGATATTGAAATCCGTTTCTTTGCGTGGCCAGAAGCTGACAAGTTCCTGTACAAGAAATGTTTTAAGTATTTTAAAACTGAAACCAATAACTAGGAATATCTTGAAAACGGTCAACTCCATGAAAAAATGTATATGAGATAAATTGTGCTTTTTAAGAAGCTCTACATTTTTGGTGCTGTAAGCTTTTTCCTGTCTCTTACGGTTTACCAGGTATGCAAAATTAGAAATTAAAAAAAAATCATCCAGAAAAATAGCTTCTTTAGAGGCTATTCCCATAAATTTCAACATATACATTTTATTTGTTCAGTAAGAATCTTAATGATAAGAGGTTTTAATCAAAACCGTTAGAGCCATTTTTGAGAAAATCAAAATTTTCGAAATCCTTTCCATGTGAAAGATATTTGGGGGTTGGGGGGTACTTTCTTGAAGATCTTCGTGCCTGTGGACAGCATATCTCAAAAACGAAAAGACCGTTAAATACCAAATTTAATATTTCAGTTTGGTATCTTCTAAAGATGTGGCACGAAGATATTAAAAAAAAAATCCCCACCCCAAACTACTCTTTACATGGAACAATGGAACAGTTTTTAGAATATTTTGATTTTCTCAAAAATGGCTCTAACGATTTTGATTAAAATCTCTATTTTTAAGATATTGATATGCCAAACAAAATGTACATCTTGAATTTTCTTGGAATAGCCTCTAGAGACTTCTTTATTCTGGGTGATTTTTATTAAATTTTGGAGAACTGTTAAACCGTAAGAGATAGACAAAATCTTAATACACAAGAAATGTAGATCACGACAAAACACACAATATATGTCCTATACATTGTTATCGTGGAGTTCATCATTTTTTAGATATGCCTTGTTATTGGTTTCAAGTTTAAAAAACGTATATTCTCATATAGGAATCTGTCAACTCCTGTCCATAAAAACAAAGGAACTTCAGTCACTTAGCAACCAGTTTTTGATTACTACTTTAATTTATGATACTCCCTTATTTCGCTTCTACTTACAAGGAAGCAAGTAATAAGACGATTTCTGCTAATTTTTCTCAATTAGCATGAAGTAAATAGAAGCATAAGCTTTTTAACAATAGTTTGTTGCAGGGATGTACAGAAAGTAATGTGAATGATATGTGTAGAGAAAGTAAAATTGATCAAAAAAACCCGTGAAACAAAAGAAGACATGGCACGAAAATTTGAGCCTCGTTTGCAACCCTCGCACTTACCCACAGTGTAGATAAGAGTACTTGAAATGAGAAGGTTCCTCAGAAAATAAAAGGGGTGAAAATGTTCTGGTGTATCAAAGGGATAAGCATAAAACATGTTTTGTTCCAGGTGTTTAATCCCACTTAGTAAAAATCTGATGGGTTCAGATGGCTTTCTCCACATCTCTCCAAAAAATTATTGTTAAAAAGTTCATGCTTCTTTTTATTTCATGCTAATCGAGAAAAAATTAGCAGAAATAGTCTTATTACTTGCCTCCTTGTAAGTAGAAGCGAAATAAGGGAGTACCATAGGTTAAAGAGATAGTCAAAAGCTGGTTGCTATGTGACTGAAGTTCCTTTGTTTCTATAGACAGGAGTTGACAAATTCCCGTATGAGAAAATTATAAGTATTTTAAAGTTGAAACAAAAACAAGGAATAACTCAAAAACGATGAACTCCACGAAAAAAATGTATATGATATAAATTGTGTGTCTTAACGTGCTTACATTTTAAGTTTTTGTCCATCTCTTACGGTTTAGCAGTTATGCAAAGTTCTGTAAATTTCATCCAGAATAGAGTAGTCTTCAGAGGTAATCCCTGAAAATTCAAGAAATACATTTTATTTTCCAGATAAATATCTTTAATATAGGATATTTTAATCATAATCGTTAGAGCCATTTTTGGATGAAATCAAAATTTTGGAAAAAAAACTTCCAGGTAAAGGATATTTGGAGGTGGGGGGATTTTATTGAAAATCTTCGTGTCGCATCCTTAGAAGATACCATACTTAAATACCAAGTTTGGTATTCAACGGTCTTTTGGTTTTTGAGATGTGCTGTCCACAGACACACACACACACACACACACACACACACACCACCTTTTTCCAAAAACGATTTTTAATTTCTCTACAGGTACTATGTACATAGTGTATAGAGAAAGTATTGGATTCCACCCAAAAATTCTATACCGGGATTTCACCGGAAATACATGTTTTGGGTTTCCCTGAAGCCAAAAAAATAATTTCTGGAAATATATCCAAACTTGGTATTTAAGTTTGGTATCTTCTAAGGAGGTGACACGAAGATTTTCAAAAAATTACCCCACCACAAACTACCCTTTAAATGGAACAAATTTTGAAAATTTTGATTTTCTCAAAAATGGCTCTAACAATTTTGATAAAAAGCTCTTATATTTAGGATATTTGTATGCCAAATAAAATGTAGGTATATCTTGAACTTTCTGGGAACAACCTCTAAATATCTCTTTATTCTGAGTGATTTTTATTGAATTTTGCATAACTGGTAGACCGTAAGAGATGTACAAAAACTTGCCACATAAAAAATGTAGGTCACGATAAAACTCACAATTTATTTCATATACATTTTTTCCTGGAGTTGATCGTTTTTGGGATATTCCTCATTATTGGTTTTAGCTTTTAAAAACTTTTTCTCATGCAGGAATTTGTCAACTCCTGTCCATACAAACAAAGGAACTTCAGTCACATAGCAACCAGCTTTTGACCATCACTTTAACCTAAGGTATTCCCTTATTTCACTTCTGCTTACAAGGAAGGAAGTAATAAAACGATTTCTGCTAATTGTTTCGCGATTAGGATTATGTAAAAAGAAGCATAAGCTTTTTAATTTGTTGTAGAGAAAGTCGTGTGAATGGAACACATCAGATTTTTTTATATAGGGGAACCAAAACGTGTATTTCCGGTGAAAATTTGTAGACGAAAAGTTCTATGAGTCTCATCCTTAGAAAGTCATCAACAGATGGAAACTTATATTGTCAGGTTAACAAATAAACTATGTTGATAATTAGAGAAGCTTTGCTCTGTAAGCTGGCATAGAATATGATGATAATACTGGGAACAGACTGTACTCATATAATAGCACTCCATTAAACCCCACGTATGGCTTCTAATGTAACATATGTTGGTGGTTACAGATGACTCTATTGGTGATGCATTCTTGTCCTTTTCATCAGACGCCAGAAGGCAAAAGAAACCACCCTCGGCAAACCTCTTGTATCTCATGAGCGAAGGCGTAGCGTCTATCGCGCTACCACCAACATCAGAATCCAATAAAATATTTGTTGGGTGTGCGGCAGCCAAACCCAATAACTCGGAATGAATTTTATTGCAGGCAATCCTCTTCCTTTATGCCTCTCCAGTTCCGTACACTTTAGATGTACTTTTTCTCTTCTTCTCAGGTCCCATGCCCTTCAGTCTTGTCCCACGCTGAGAGGACAGCTCCATCACCCTTGGCGAGGAAAATACTTTAACGTACTTCAGGACTACTTATAAAAGTTTTGAGACGAAGAGGGTTTGAAACTATCTGCTCTACTTTTTCACTATAAAATAACCTGCAGCTGTGCTCCAACAGTGCCAAGAAATATAAGCAACGGAATATTTCCTATTGAGTACATGCTTCTTTGAAACAATTATGAAAATGTGGGAATACCTACAATATGAAGATAATGTAGAGAGGTGACACCTCATGTATATGTGCGAGAGTCAGACAATAACTAATGCCTTCTATTTTTTCTCTCTTTTAATTTGCTGAAAAATTAAACATTGACTACACAGCATGAAAGCACAACATTGAGAATTAAATTGTCACTTTTCAATGCAATCCCCATCCTTTTCCACAGTGTTAGTTCACCTTTTAACAAGGGCATGCATTCCTGTGCAGTAAAATGCAGTCTTGCTTCCGAAGTCATTGACGAACAGATTTCTTCACGGCCTCTGCATCCGGAAAGTGAATCCTGCAATGAGATTCCTTATCTCTCCAAATTGAAGCACTGCAAATGTTCCGAGGCTATTGTTTTTCGTGTCTCCTTATTCTGCTCGGTTAACATTCGGGGTAACCACTGCGAACACACTTTTGAGTAGCCCAGTTCTTGAATAATTGTCATTACTGAGAGACGTAATGCAACACAATTGCTCCGTTGTTATCCGCTGGTCAGCTTGAATGATCTCATCCACTCGCTCAATGTTGCGTAGAGTCACTGCAGTCACCGGTCCACATCAGCCAACATGTTGGCCCTTCAGCTTCATTACAATGACGAACCCATCTTCTGACATCCACTGTTGCATCACCACACACCTTAGTGAGCCTTTCATCAATGTGTTTCACCTTCCACATACAAGAATTCAATGACAGAATGCTCTCTAATATCAGCCATTTTGCAACAGCAAGCAGTGCTGCCACTGGTAGGTGTATGAAGTTGCTATTGCAGTGGAGTGGAGAAGAAGGTTTCAGGAACTGTGCTAAACTTAAAGTGTTCACATAACTTAGTTCAGGAAAAAAAAATAAGAGACATTACTTATTGACTGACCCTCGCATATGGATCCTTCTCTATATAGCTGTCGCCCTCCGTGGTGTAATGGTTACCATGCTGACTTCACATACCCAAGGTCGCGGGTTCAAACCCGGCGGAGGACGATGGATTTTTTTCGCATATAAAAATCCTTATCAATGCTTCCTTAGGAAGGGAAGTAAAGCTATGGATTCCGTGTCGTAGAGTTACGGCACGTAAAAGAACCTCAAGCCTGATAGAGCGGCCTCTGAGCAAAATTAAGCGGTCTTTCATGCCCAATTTAGAATGGGACGCTGAGAACCACAGTAGTTAAAGAGCTTTAATAAATAACACGCCATTTACACTGTTTTCTGGAAAAAATGTTCAATTTTGCCAAAAAGTTGTTTTTAAATTCTTTCCGAAATTTTTGGTTTATTAATAACTACACAACCTCACTTAAAATTGTAATTTCCCTTAAGTTTTACTCATTAAAAAGCTTGCAACGTTAGTGTTATTATGCTGATAGTTTTCCAGCAATTTAATTGAGGTTAATGAATGGACCTTTTATTATATTTATTTCGAGACCGTAGGTCTTTATGCAAAGATGGATGAGTTGAAACCAAACTTAAAGTTTCATGGGAAACAAGTAGCACAAGTAGTACTTGGCTAAATAATAATATAAAAAGTGTATTTATTAAGCACTTGTCTAAGTTAGCGTCAGCCATGTTTGTCAGTCATATATTGCAATTGTAATTATTGTAGCCATGTTTACGCGATGCCACACAATACATTCCTATAAATGAAAAATCTGATGTATTCCATTCACATGACTCTCTCTACATCGCTGTAACAAAGTATTGTTAAAAAGCATATTATTCTGTCTACTTTATGATAGGTGAGTAAACATTAGCAGACATTGTCTAATCACTTGCTTCCTTGTAAGTAGAAGGAAAATAAGGCAAAATGTTAGGCTAAAACGATAGTCAAATCCTTAGAAAATCGGTTGTCATGTGGTTTAAGTCCATTCCTATGTAGTGCGAGGAGTTTACAACTTTCTGTGTGAGAAAAGTTTAAGTATTTTGAATCTGAAACAAATAACAAGGATTACCTCAGAAATGGTAAGTTCCGCGAACAAACGCATGTGGCATAAATGCGTGTTTTAACGTGATCTACATTATTTGTGTAATAAGTTTTAGTCTATCTCTTATGGTTCACCAGTAACACAAATTTCAGCAAAATTCATTCAGAATAAAGTGGTCTTTAGAGGCTATTCCCAGAAAATACAAGGTATACATATTATTTGTCAGGTAAATATCTTTAATATACGATATTTTAATGAAAATCGTTAGCGCCATTTTTGAGAAAATCAAAATTTTCGAAACAAGTTCCATGTAACGGGTAGTTTGAGGTGGGGGATTCTTCTCAAAATCTTCTTGTCGAACCCCTGGAATATACTAAACTTAAATACCAAGTTTGGCATTTTACGGAATTTTCGTTTTTGAGTTATGTTCACAGACACACGGACACACACACACACTTCTATTGAAAATATTATTTTTGGATACAGGGGACCCTAAAACATGTGTTTCTGGTGAAATCTCGGTATCGAATTTTTGGGTGGAATGCAATAGCTTCTCTATACACGTGTAGAGAAAGTAAAAATATATAACCATAACGGTCTTTAAAAGACAATGTGGAACACCGCCTAAAAGTGTTCCATATTCAAAGTGTAACTTGTATTTCATGGTAAAGAAAGCTTTCACTATCACCAATTTGAGGAAGGAAAACACATATAGTGTATTACTTTCTCTACAGGTACTATGTAAATAGTGTATAGAGAAGGTATTGCACTTATCCAAAAATTCGATATTCGTGTGCCTGTGAACGTGATAGCTCAAAAACGAAAAGTCGGTATAA
The DNA here is from genome assembly GCA_030762935.1 of Hymenopus coronatus. Taxonomy (NCBI): domain Eukaryota; kingdom Metazoa; phylum Arthropoda; class Insecta; order Mantodea; family Hymenopodidae; genus Hymenopus; species Hymenopus coronatus. The sequence goes on from CM060884.1 coordinate 14,245,546, forward strand.
TACCAAACTTGGTATTTAAGTTTAGTATCTTACAGGGATGCGACACGAAGATTTTGAGAAAAATCCTCCAACCCCAAACTACCCTTTACATGGAACGTTTTTCGAAAAGTTTCATTTTCTCAAAAATGGCTCGAACGATTTTGGTTAAAATATCGTTTATTAAATATAATTACATGACAAATAAAATTTATACCTTGAAGTTTCTGAGAATAGCCTCCGAAGACTACTTTATTCTGGATGAATTTTACGGAATTTTGTATAAACGCTAAGGCGTAAGAGATGGACAAAAACTTAACACAAAAAAAAAAAAAAAAAAAAAAAAAAAAAAAAAAAATGTAGAGCACGTTAAAATACACAATTCATGCAGCATACATTTTTTTCGTGGAGTTGATCGTTTCCTAATATTCCTTGTTATTGGTTTCGACTATGAAAAACTTATATTTTTCTCATACATGAATTTCTCAGCTCCTGTCCATACAAACAAAGGAACTTCAGTCACATAGCAACCAGCTTTTTACTATCATTTTAACATATGGTACTGCTTTATTTCGCTTGTACTTGCAAGGAAGCAAGTAATAAGACTATTTCTGATATTTTTTTTTCGATTAGCACGAAACTAAAGGCGCGTGTTAAAAAGCATACGTTTTTTAACAATAATTTGTTGCAGAGATGTAGAGAAAAAAAAATGTAAATGGTGTGTTATTTATGGACGCTGTTTAACTGCAGTGGTTCTCTGCGTCCCATTCTAAATTGGGCGTGAAAGAGCGATTAATTTTACTCAGAGGTCTCTCTATCAGGCTTAAGGTTCTTTTACGTACCGTAAATCTTGGACACGGGACCAACGGCTTTACTTCCCTCCGAAGGAAGCCATGCCGTAAAAATCCATCGTCCTCTTCCGGGTTTGAACCCGCGACCTTGGGTATATGAAGTCAGCATGATAACCATTACACCACGGAGGGCGACAGAGACGAAGAGAAAGTCATGTGAGTGGAACGCATAAGATTTTTTGTTTGAATACGTTTCGGATTTGTAATAGTAACTGGCGCTCTTAAAATGTTCTGAACTTTATATTAATCTTTGCGTACTTTTTTTTTTCATTAAAAGCAAATATTGTATGTGTGCTGTAAGTCTTTATTGCTGAAACAAGAATAACATCTTCCACCAGATCTCAAACGCTGGTCTTCTGGGAAATCTAGAATTGTTACTGAATGTCAACCAACTTCATTGAAGCAGGACGGAGATAGGATCTCTATGATACAGCACAGATGGAAAGCATTGCAAGGATTATACTGAAACTTTCCGCATTCATTTCACGGCAGCATCACATATAGTCTTTGCACGTCGAACATTGGAAGGCGCTCTAACTTTTAGAAGTAATTGCCACATAATTTTATACTATGTATTTCTGAAAAGAACATCAAAAGATTGTCTGCAAAAATAATAATAATAATAATAATAATAATAATAATAATCACATTACGTTACTGTTCTCTCCCATAGTCTCTGATATGGCAAAGGAAAAGAGGTAAAGCTAAGCACTACAATGAAAAATCAGATGTGTCCAATTCACAAGACTTTCTCTATATCACTGCAACAAATTATTTTATTTACTTCATTCATGGAGCAAAAATTAGCAGAAATAGTCTTATTACTTGCTTCCTTGTTAGTAGAAGCGAAATAAGGGAGTAACATAGATTAAAGTAATAGTCAAAAGCTGGTTGCTATGTGACTGAAGTTCCTTTGTTTGTATGGACACGAGTTCACAAAGTTCTGTATGAGAAAAATATGTTTTCATAGCTGAAACCAAAAACAAGGAATATCTCAAAAACAATCATCTCCACGAAAAAAAATGTATATAACATAAATTGTGTCTTTTAAGGTGCTCTACATTTGTTGTGTGGTAAGTTCTTGTCCATTTCTTACGGTTTAGCAGTTATGCAAAATCCATGAAATTGACCCTAAAACATATATTTCCGGTGAAATCTTGGTATAGAAATTTTGGGTGTAGTGCAATACCTTCCCTATACACTGTGTACATAGTACGTATAAAGAAAGGTCGGTTAAATCCAAATTGCCACTTTTACCAAGCTATTTCATTTCAAATATGCGAAAAAGGCGAGGAAAAAATACTGCACTGTGTTGAGAATACTGGTTAATGCGAAAAAAATGTCCAACATGAAGCGGCATAGCAAACATATACTTTCCCACGCCACCAACCTCTTTACGTCCCACTGTGACTGTTGCAATCAGCCTGGTCTTTTGAAATCGCTCAGTACTTATTGCTTCATGATCGACCGAACGGTAAGTTTACATAAAATAATCTTTTATTAATGAGTTATAAATGCAAGAAGATAAACTATAACCACTTGGCCTATTCAAAACAATAAGCGATTCAAACGCTTCAGGGATGTATGTACGTATGTGTATATATGTACGTACGCAGCATGTATGTATATATATGCGTACGTACGCAGCATGTATGAAATTATGTGTGTATGTATATATATATATATATATGTACGCAGCATGTATATATGATGTGTGTATGTGTATGTATATATATATGTACGCAGCATGTATATATGATGTGTGTATGTATGTACGTATGTATGCATGTATGCATGTATGTATGTGTGTATGTATGTGTATGTAAGTGTGTATGTATGTATGCCTGTATGTATGTATGTATGTATGTATGTATGTATGTATGTATGTATGTATGTATGTATGTATGTATGTATGTATGTATGTATGTATGTATGTGTGTATGTGTGTATGTGTGTATGTGTGTATGTATGTATGTATGTATGTATGTATGTGTGTATGTACGTATGTATGTATAGGTATGTTTCTGTGTCTGTATGTATGTGCGTGTCTGCGTGTATGTATTATATGTCGTATGCATGCGTGTGTACGTGCGTGTGTGTGTATGCATGCGTGTATGTTGATATATGATATACCATTTATAAATGTTACGTATAAGCTATATTTGAAGTTTATCTCACCCTTTCTTTGTCGTGGCTTTTGAATTATTAATACTAATATTACTAATATACCAGCAACTGAAGAGAGACAACACGGAAGAAGTAACATCTTCCACTAGAAGTATGAAATGCTTCATCAAATATTATAAACACCAAACTGGGACTGCTTTTCTTTTGGTACTAGAGCTGTGTTTCTTTGTTATTAATCATAAACGCCAAAAATGTAACATCTTCCATTAGAAGTATGTAATGCTTCATCAAATATTATAAACACCAAACTGCAACTGTTACCTGTGTAATTAAGGACCTTTAAGGGTCCGGGAGGCTTCGGTACCGCAATCGATTTTTAATTATTGCGGACTTTAACCTGCAGCTGCTCACTTCTCGGATAAATTGCGTGATAAGTTTCAAGTTAAGTTTTTCAAACGGCATGACAAGAACTGAGCATCATAAACACTTTCAGATTTCCTCAGCATTAAGATACCCACATAAGAAATTTATCTGACGGAACGGAACAGGAAACCCGTGTGTATAAGAGACTGAAGAGGGAAATGGCAAAACCTCACGGCGCCTCCACATCTTCCGGCGAAGGAAATCCGATCTAGAACCAGAGGATTGGTAATTTACTGCAGCATCTATCTTGATGAGGGAGTTGATGAGAAAGCAGACTTATCAATTATTAACTAAACTTATCAACAGGTAGTTTCGTCTTGAAACACATAGGGTCGTATAATTCTATAAGACGAAATTGGCAGTAATAACTTAGTTGATCAACTTAGCAAATATAACGCTAAGATGTGACATCGCCAGATTCCTTCCGTGCTCAAAGATATTGCGGTTCAGTAAAGCAGGAATAGAATGAGCAGGTTAGGAGAGGGGTTTCCGAAACTTACCGCATTAACTGCTAACATTTAAGGCTTAGCCACTTGGGGAATTTCCGCGAGGTAGACAGAGCTTCAATAAAACTTTCCGACAAAAGCAAAATAACTGAAGAGTTAACCTCAGATACAGTTCTTACTAAAACTAATTCTCTCTTAACGGCGGTCGAAATAGGATGTTTATATTTGTATTTCCATTTTCATGTTTTAATTGCATATAAATGTTTCAAATCTCCCGCTCATTTTGGCATAACTTTCATAGAGGTACGCTAATTGTAAAAAGCAGAAAAATATTGTTGAAATAATCCTGCGTAGTAATTTTTAAAATATTCTGATCGCCTCACTTGGTAAATCATCAATGAGTTTGTAAATATTAGTGCTAGAAAAGATACATATACATTACTTTTTCTAAACGTACTATGTACTTAGTGTATTGCACCCAAAACTGCGATACCGATATTTCACCAGAAATAGATGTTTTGAGGCCCCCTGAATAAAACAAGCATTTTTACGAAAACGTCCGTGTGTGTATCTGTGGGCAGCATAGCTCAAAATCGAAAAATCAGTTAAGTACCAAACTTGGTATTTAAGTTCGGAATCTTCTAAGGATGCGACACGAAGATTTTCAAAAAAATCCCCCCACCCCAAATTACTCTTTCTTTTTTTGTTTTTCTCAAAAAATGCCTCTAACGATTTTGATTAAAATGTCGTACATTGAAGATATTTACCTTACAAATAAAATGTAAATTTTTAATATTTTGGGAGTAGCCTCTGAAGACTACTTTATTCAGGATGAATTTTGCGGAATTTTGCAAACTGTTAAACCGTAAGAGATGGACAAAATTTTCCATCACAAAAAATGTGGAGCACACACAATTTATGCTATATACAATTTTTTCGTAATTTTGATCGTTTTTGAGATATTCCTTGTCTTTGGTTTCAGCTTTAAAACATGTATACTTTTCTTATACAGGAATTTGTCAACTCTTGTCCATACAAACAAAGGAACTTCGGTCACATAGCAACCAGCTTTTGACTATCACTTTAACCTATTGTACTCCCTTATTTCGCTTCTACTTATAAGCAAGTAATAAGACTAATTCTGATACTTTCTTCCCGATTAGCATGAAGTAAATAGAAGCATAAGCTTTTTAACAATAATTTGTAGCAGAGATGTAGAGAAAGTCATATGAATGGAACACATCATATTTTATTTTTAATTTGATCCCAAAGTTTTACTTTAGCTTCTCGCAGAATTGGCTTCCCACTCAAATCCCCTAAATGTTAGAGTTTCGAAGTTGTTTTTGAAAAGTTAGGTTTCATTTTTGTTAAAATGTTATGTCATTTCTGAAGAAGTAAAATTGTGTATGCATATGTCCCATTATCTTAGAAACTAATTGACACTAAGGGCTGAAATTTTTATCACACATTTTCACCTAAATAGGCTTTATTTCAACGAAAAAGTTTATATATAAATGTGTATGGATTAGTTTTTTTTTTAAATTAAAGAATCATAGCTTTTTCAATACAGTTTTAAGAGCTTTATTTAAAAAAAAAAACCCTATGTGTTCCTTCACATGACTATCTCTACATCTCTGCAACAAATTATTGTTAAAATGCTTAAGCTTCTTTTTACGTCATGGTAATCGAGAAAAAATTAGCAGAAATAGTCTTATTACTTGCTTCCATGCAAGTAGAAGAGAAATAAGGGAATAGCATAGGCTAAATTTTTAGTCAACAGCTGGTTGCTATGTGACTGAAGTTCCTTTGTATGGTCAGGAGTTGACAAAGTCCCGTATCAGAAAAGTAAGTTTTTTAAAGCTGAAACCAGTAACAATGAATCCACTCCATGAAAAAAAATGTGTATAACATAAATTGTGTGTTTTAACAAGCTCTACATTTTCTATTACGTACGTTCTTCTCTATCTCTTAAGGTTTCCCAGTTATGCAAAATTCCGTAAAATTCATTAAGAATAAAGTAGTCTTCAGAGGCTATTCCCAGAAGATTCGAGAGATACATTTTGTTTGTCAGGTATGTATCTTTAATATACGATATTTTAATCAAATTCGTTAGAGCCATTTTTAAGAACATCAAAAAACTTTCGAATTTTTTTCCATATAAAGGGTAGTTTGGGGTGAGAAAATTTTCTTGAAAATCTTCATGTCGCATCCTTGGAAGATATGAAACTTAAAAACCAAGTTTGGTTTTTAACGCTCTTTTCATTTTTGAGCTATGCTGCCCACAGACACACACATACACACACGGACATTTTTTTATAAAAGCTTTTTTTGGATTCAGGGGGTCTCAAAACATATATTTCCGGTGAATTCTCGGTATCGAATTTTTGGGCGCGGTACAATACCTTCTCTATGCACTATGTACATAGTACGTATAGAGAAAGTAAAAATCGTACCTTTCCTTGCATTGAACAGAAGTTTTATATTTTCATCAATCTACAGTAAAGGTATTGCTGAATATACGTTGAAAAATTTAGCTAATTATGTTAAATATTTGCTGAGATAATGGGTCAAACTTTAACATTGGCAGGTTAAGTTTGTCACGTATCTCCAAGCTGGCACGTGACTATTTACCTTTCATTGATGGAATAGGCGGTAGTGAGACACAAAGGATATGCTTATACAACATGAATATTTAAGTTAATATCTCCTGAGAGAATTGTCAAATTTTCTCTTTTATAGCCTAATGAATCAAGCATGTTATGTAATAAGAGTTAATACATTCAAAATAGCGTAAGTATTTATCAGCAAATATATATACAGAGTGGTCAAAAAAATGTATACACTGTTTAACGGTCCATAACTTGCAAACTGATTGGCGGAAATGTCTCATTTTTTGTGAAAGTGTAGCTTAAAGTCAAACTTACAGATATCACTGTAGGTGTTCGAAATGGTCACTATTAACTTCCATACACAGACGATGCCACCGAACTGCAGCACGAACTACCGACTGCAACGTGCTCAGTTGGATACCAGCACAGGAATGTACGATACAATCTCGCAGATCATCCAATGTGCGTGGCTTTTGTCCACAAACATCCTTTAGTGCTCCCCATAGAAAAAATCCAGAGGCGTTAAATCTGGGGAACGTGGTGGATACTCCACAGCACCTCTTTGGCCTATCCATCGTGCAGGTAGATTTTCGTTGAGATACTCCCTGAGACGATTATGATAGTGGGCTGGTGCACCATCTTGTTGGAAGTAAAACCTTTCGCTGGACTTGTTGCTGTTACAGGTCGTCCAAATAGTTTTTTCTGCACATTGTGACACAGGTTTTGGCTTCAAACTTGTCTCAAATGTGCACTATTGTTAAACGTGTCGGTGGCTCTGTTTGAGGTTCACTTCGCCACTAGCGTTGAACCTCACTAATGTTTTCGTACGTAATTTACCACTTCAAAACTGACTTCCGTTCATCGAATGTAAGCCTTGCGCCAGCCATGTTTACTCAAGTAACTAACAACAAGATGAATGCTTACGTATCTGACAACTGTCATCAGACACCGATTGCCGGATTCCACCCATTAGTTTGCAAGTTATGGACTGTTAAACAGTGTATACATTTTTGGACTACTCTGTATGTATAAGAGGATCCTTAGTTTTAAACTTGATCCTTGGACGACACAGCACATATATCTATCATAATGTAGTGTTTATGTCGCTTTTATCGCCTGACCGTGACGTAATGGCTGTCATCTCTCTCTCTAGCTGTGCTGCGAGGTTGGTGGATGAGTCAGCACGAATTCTATGGTACAGACGAGTAGAGTTGAAACAGCCTGCTCAACGTGGATAATTTTTAAAAAATTTGGGGTTTTCAGAAATATCTCTAACGATTTTCATTACTACACATATAATTAAGATATTTTCACTATAAATGAAGTCTAAATCCTAAATTGTTGGTAATAGCATCCGGTGCTCTTCATAGGGGATGCGTTTTGTATAACTTGTAAACAATACGAGAATGACGTCTGCTACATTAAAATGTTGATCTCGTTAAAACACAAAATTTGTTTTACACAACCATTTCCGAGAGATTTCTTGTCATTGCTTTGAATTTTCAAAAACTTAGCTTGTTCTCAAAGTGCAATATTATTTATTTTTTCTTACTTATGCAAAGAAAACGAAATTTCATAGCATCATATAGCAACTTAAAAGATTTGATTATCACTTAAAGCATCTTAGTGTACTCCCATAATCCCCTAATTAGACATTTTTGCAAACCTTTACCTCTATTAATCTGAATTAGATAAAAGCTCCTCTATTCCCATTGTACCTAAAGGAAATTGGTAACCAAAGTGTATCTACTACTGTTTATCTCAATTAATATAAGGTATATAGAAGATTAATATTTTGAAAGTGACTGAAAATAATGAGCATTCTAAGAGTGAAACAATAATTCCTACTATTATGTGGTAAATAAAGTGAAAATGAGCACTCAAGATGAATAAACAATCTGATGTGTTCCATTCACATGACTTTCTCTACATCGCTGTAACAAATTATTGTTAAAAAGCATAATCTTCTCTCTACTTTATGATATTCCAGATACACGTTACCAGAAATAATTTTAAGTACTTGCTTCCTTGTAAGTTGAAGGGAAATAAGGGAATACACTAGGCTAAAACGATAGTATAATCTCTTAAAAACTGGTTGCAATGTGGTTGAAATCCGTTTGTATGTAGGGCCAGGAGTTTACAGCTTTCCGCGTGAAAAAGTTCACGTATTTTAGATCTAAAACAAATAACACGAAATATCTCAGGAATGGTAAATTTCACGAAAAAAAAAAAAACGTATATGGCATAAATTGTGTGTTTTAACGTGATCTACATTTTTTGTGTGGTAAGTTTTTGTCTATTATTACGGTTTACCAATTACGCAAAATTCAGCTAAACTCATTCAGAATAAAGAGGTCTTTAGAGGCTATTCGCAGAAAATTCAGGATATACATCTTATTTGCTATATAAATATCTTTAATATACGGTATTTTAATCAAAATCGTTAGAGCCATTCTTGAGAAAATCGAAATGTTCGACATTTTTTCCATGTAAAGTGTAGCTAGGGGCGGGGGGGGGGATTTTTCTCAATATCTTCGTGTCGCATGCCTGGAACATACTAAACTTAAATACCAAATATAGTATTTTACAGACTTTTCGTTTTGGAGTTATCGTGTTCACGGACACATCGACACACGGAAAAACATAAGCACAGACCTTTCTCTCTGCAGGTTCTTTTTTGGATACAAGACTTGTATTTCCGATGAAATCTCGATATCGAATTTTTGGGTGGAATACAATACCTTATCTATATACAATGTGCATGGTACGTGTAGAGGAAGTAAAAAAATCATGTGTTACATTCACATGACTTTCTTTATATCTCTGCAATAAATTATTTTTAAAACGCTTAAGCTTCTATTTACTTCCTGCTAATCGAAAAAAGTAACAGAAATAGTCTTTTTTCTTGCTTTATTGTAAGTAGAAGCGAAATAAGGAAGCACCATAGGTTAAAGTGAAAGCCAAAAGCTGTTTGCTATGTGACTGAAGTTCCTTTGTTTGTATGGACACGAGTTCACAAACTCCTATATGAGAAAAGTATAAGTTTTTTAAAGCTGAAACCAAAAACATGGAATATAACCTCCACGAAAAACATATATATACATAAATTGCGTGTTTTAAAGTGCTCTACATTTGCTGTGTAGTAAGTTTTTGACCATGTCTTACGGTTTAGCAGTTATGCAAAATTTCGTAAAATTGACCCAGAATAAAGAAGTCTTCAGAGGCTATTCCCAGAAAATTCAAAATACACATTTTATTTGTCAGGTAAATATCTTTAATATACGATATTTTAATCAAAATCGTTAGAGCCATTTTTTAGAAAATCAAAATTTTTGAAAAATGTTCTATGTAAAGGGTAGTTTGGGGTGGTGAATTTTTTTTTCAAAATCTTCGTGTCGCATTCCTGGAAGATACTCAACTTGAAGACCAAGTTTGGAATTTTACCGACTTTTCGTTTTTGAGTTATCATGTTCACTGACACACGGACACACACACGGACCTTTTTCTGAAAATGCGTTTTTTAGATACAGGGGACCCTAAAACATATATTTCCGGTGAAATTTCGGTATCGAATTTTTTGGTGGATTGCAATACTTTCTCTATACACTATGTACATAGTGCGCGTAGAGAAAGTAAAAAAAAGCATAGAAGTTTATCATTTTAATGGTGCGAAATATGAAGTGCACGTGCACGAGGTTGTGTCGTCTATTGAAGGTTCTGCTGTAAAGCGAGCTAAGATCGATGTTGGTGACAAAAGACAAAGGAATCAGCAACCATGTGACGCAGGAAACAAGCTGCGTGTCCGATGCTCTAGTGTTCTTTGTAATATTTAATGTAAAAAAAAATTGTGGAAGGATAGCAACTGCTTAAGAGACACAGTATTAAGTGGATGGTATATGATAATGAATCAGCTTCAAGAGCCTCTTAATATACGTAATAGAAACGGAGCTGGTGCTTGTATTAAAATGCTTAGGACCAATGTCACTCTGTAAATATACCCAAGGACGCGGGTTTAAACTCGGCGGAGGACGATGGATTTTTTCGGCCGTAAAAATCATTTTGTAATGCCAAGGAAATACTAACTCATAATTTCAGTCACACGAAGCTAAAATATAGCTAATAAATCATTAAGGGGCAAGGTACTCTGAAATGGTAAAAACTAATATTTTTTTGTTTTAGATACTAACAATATCTCCATTATTTCTAGTTTCAGAAAATGCATACTTTTGAAGGGTTAAGAGAATTTTAATCAACTTAAATATAATATGAGTGTTAGTCTGTATTTCTGTGAAGCTGTTATGCATCGCCTCTTTTAGAACATTTGTATCTTTATATTCAATTTTCTCAAAACAGCATTTTTGGATTCTTGTGTTCCTTTTTCTCACAAAGAATGAATGCTGTAAAGCTGAAATTTTCAGCACATATATACAACCATAGTTAACATTTTTGAACCACAATCGTGATCATATTAAGAAAGCAACAAAATTGCACATTTTCCACAGTTTTACTTTTTTGAATATGCAAATATATTTTTTTTTAATTCTACTGAAATTGTATCATTGCTAAATAATTGGTGTTCAGAAGATAGCTGATTATACTAAGGACAAGCCTGCAAAAGTGTGATTATGTATTGCAAGTAGTATCAGAGAAAAAGGTAGGTGAATTCAATTGTTTTAAGTCTAAGTTTTATTACTTTTCTGCTTAATGAAATACTTTTTATAGACTCAATCACATAAGGTATTAATGCAAACAACCACTTGAAATAATTGTCATAATTTATAGAATAATTCATACAATTTCTGAAAAACAATTGAATAGTTTAAGAGCAGTGGTAATTCAACTCACTTAAGGTGTAATTTCCGTTGTTCAGACTACCCTGTCCACTTAAATAATTGACGAAATGTTTTGTAATTCATGTAAGACAGTGTTCGAAGACTCTGTAGCTACACATGATTAGCCAATCTGGTATGTCATCAGCAAACTACACAATTTTCAATCATATATTGTTGTAAGTCAATTAAAAGTATTGATTCCTGCCAGGACACCAATAATTACAGTTCTTCCTAAAAAAAATCTGAAGTGTTCCATTCACATGACCTTTTATACATTTCAGCAACAAATTATTGTCAAAAAAATTATGCATCTATTTACTTGAAGCTAATCGAGAAAATATTAGCATAGTCTTATTACTTGCTTCCTTGCAAGTAGAAGTGAAATAAGGCAGTAGCATAGGCTAAAGTGATAGTCAAAAGCTGGTTGCTATGTGTCTGAAGTTCCTTTGTTTGTATGGACAGGAGTTGACAAATTCCTGTATGAGAAAAGTAAAAGTTTTTCATAGCAGAAACCAAAAACAAGGAAAATCTCAAAAACGATCAGCTCCACAAAAAAAAAAAAAAGGTATATAACATAAATTGTATGTTTTAACGTGGTCTAATTTTTTGTGTGGTAAGTTTCTGTCCATCTCTTACGGTTTAGCAGTTGTGCAACATTCCGTAAAATTCATCCAGAATACTCTTCAGAGACTATCCTCAGAAAATTCAAGATATATATTTTATTTGTCAGGTAAATATCTTTAATATACGATATTTTAATCAAAATCGTTAGAGCCATTTTTGAGCAAATCAAAATGTTAGAAAATATTTCCATGTAAAGGGTAGTTGGGGGAAGTGGGATTTTCTTGAAAATCTTCGCGTCGCACCCTTGGAAGATACCAATCGTTTTTGAACTATGATGTCCACACATACACAGACACACACACACGCGCGCAGAACTTTTTTCCAAAAATACCTTCTTTTTTTTTGGATTCAGGGGGACCCAAAACATGTATTTTCGATGAAATCTCGGTATCGAATTTTTGGTGCATTACAATACCTTCTGTATGTATTATGTGCACAGTACGTGTAGAGAAAGACGTAAGTTGGTGTTCAAAGATCAGGCTAAAATTTTCGCAGGCTGGCGGGTTGTTTTAAGGATGGACTATCTCTGTAAAATGGCTCGCCTTTCATCTTATGAATGGATGATAATGTTTACCTAATTTACAAAACATAACATATGACTACCGCATTTAGAGGCACACGCAAGCTCACTAAAGAAAGCCTGAAGGCAGGTATTAAACTATTGCATCCTTGGATAGGTAGAGTCAGACTGAAAAATTCAATGCCGTAGCCGGGATTTGAACCACGGATCCCCCGGTCTCGCCGATTGCTCTGCCACTGAGCTACCATGGCAACATGCCGGCATAGCATTGAATTTCTCAACTGACTCGTATGTTTCTCCTGCCCACGGCTTTTGTGAAAAACCAATTAAACTAATATTGCATCCTTATTTCTTATACTTGGATTAAAGAGACTAATGGCCGCGCCGTGTTCGAACCCAAGTGACCGCATATGAGATTTGTGGTGCCGGTTTTCTCCGGGTTCTCCGGTTTCCCCGCCATCGCATTCCACCGGTCCTCCATCTTCACTTCATTAATCACAGTGTCATTGCTTGCGGTGCCCAAAGTATTAAAATCGGGCGCTAAACACTACCCCAAAAAGAGACCAATATATGCATGTTCTTCCTCCAGCTTATTACATTAGAATTTCTATGTCTTCAGCTTTTCCAGAAAGCATTGTCTCACCGCAGAACAGCAATCTTTCATATTGCAATATTGCATTAAATCCTTATTCAAAATTATTCTTCTCTGATAAATACGAGTTAGTATAATTCATTATTGGACATGTTACCACAAACAGGAGCTAATTTTGCCCTTAATGGGCTAATTTGCCCCAAATTTTATATATACATATAATTTTATTAATATATGCCCATATAATATAGTTTATATTTTGTCTAATGTGAAAATTGGAATTATTTCTGCATGCAATAATAGAGGACTATGACACTCCAACACCATGTACACTATTTTCTTATATATACAAGATTTCCCCATTTCCGAGCCCCCTATTATATGACTATGGACTATATTTCATAATGGATGTAGTATAAATTAATAACTATAATTTTCAAGTATACTTTTTATTATATTTTTTATACAATATGAGATATAAATAGTTGTTATTCTCATATTAAATGTGCTCAAAATTGGGGAAATCTCGTATATTTAAGATTATGGTGTTCATGTTATTGAAATGTCATAATTCTACTATTACTAGATTACATTAAATTTTGAGGTCTTTTATGAAATATATCTAAGAGCAATAACAATTTTCACATTAGATATTTACAATTAAAATAACGAGTGTTTATTTACATTTCTAAAATAATATGTTTTAAAAAGTTGGCCCCTAATCGGCCAATTAAGGGTGAAATTAGCTCAAGTTTGTAGTAAAAGGTGCAGCGACGTATGGTAGCACTTCCTGACTATAATTTATTGGATAAGAATAATCTTGAGTAAGAGTTTATTGCAATGGTGTAACCTGAATGTTAATATAACCAGAAAGTGTTCGAAATTAATGGCACTGCTGCATTTGATATGCTGTAATTGCAATCGGCGCCTAACATTACCAGCAGATGTGCTTACAGACACGTGAGCAGTAGCAACCTTCCGCAAAGTTAGCTTCTGCATCGATTAACAACATCGCTTTAGGAGGCCATATACACTTAAGAGCGACCAGACCAATTCGAACTCTTATGTGTAGGCATAGAATAGAGTGCATACAGAAAGGAAACTCGACTGTAATCCGTGCGCCAAAATTCAGTGCGCATGCGCGAATTCTGCCATATTGAGACCGCGTAAACAGGTATGTTGTTGAAGTTACACACTTCGTAACATACATTTTGTTAATGTTATTAATTGTGTATTTAGCTACTGGGCTTATATTTGAGGCGGGAATTTCTTTCCGGTCATCTAATTATTTATCAATGTATTTTTTCCAATGTAAATATGTAAGCTAGCATTTGTAGTAATAGAAAAAAAGGTCGTCTCTTTTGCGCAGTGGTAGCGTTGCTCGATTCCCAGTACCTGGAGATTTTCCCCCGCTGGGAGAACTTGACCGGGGTGCACTCAGCCTCGTGAGGTCCCTGGGAGGAGGTCAATTGAGGAGCCACTTGATGGAGAAGTAGCGGCTCCAGGTCCTGAAGACCACATTAACTGACCGGGGGGGATCGAAGTGCAGACCACGTCAGCTGCATCCCATCCATGACGCCTTTAATGGACCGAGATGGGGGACGTAGCGGCCGGGCGGTAGGCCAGGTTCTTAGTGAGCTGTACCAAGGAGTCAGTCAAAGGAGTCAATAGAATATAATTTAAGATATTTCATTACTAATATCTAAAACTGAATATATGTAGCAATTATAACTGTGAACCTGGGGTGTTGTTTTGAGAGGAAAAAGTAGTTTCTCGCAGGCTGTTTCGGAAAGGGACCGAAGTAGCTAGAAAATGTTGCTATTGTATTCCAAAAGTCAAGGGAGGTCAAGGGAGGTCACCAGAAAGTCTCGATGTTTGCCTCGTCTACGAAGGTAAATGAATTTCGGCCAATGGGAAGCCAACAGCTTACAAACTGCCGTGAAATTAAGAAACCGAGACGAAAAAGTTCAGCCAAAAAGCAGGTGATTTTAAGGCGCAAAGTCAGGTTAAAAAACGAAATAAATACGGGTGTACGGAAGACAAAATATCGTGTTGCTTGTTTCGTTCGGTTGTAAAAGTGTTCTCTAGCGCCCAGAACAGCCGAAGCAGGAAAGCGCGGTAAATCGCGCGTGAGTTTAGATCGCTCAAAGTGAATGGCCACGCTCGCTAAAGCGTCTCGCTTTGGTGCTTCGTGAGCAGGGGATCGTGGGTTCGAGTCCCGCCTTGGGCATGGGTGTTATATGTTTGTCCAATGTGTATATGTTTGTAAAAGAAACAGTAAAACCAGTAAACCAGTAATCAGTAAAACCTACGGGGGGAAATGTGAATAGGGATACAGTACCGGAGTCCTGATCAGACTCCGTTACTGTTTTTAAATAAAAAAAAAAAAAAAGTGGCGCTCGAGTAAAGAAAATCGCGAAGTGAGAAATTCTTAGCGCACCGCGCGAGGTCTCGAGCCACAAAAACCGCAACATTATAACATCAAAAGAACACGCCAGATATACTTCTCAACCAGCAAATGAATAAGAGTCAGCAAAAATGTCTCGTGTCCTTTCTGTTCGCCACCTTGATATTTCAGCCGCCGGCAGGAAGACACCGCAGCGCCCGGAGAGTGAGGGAGCAGTCGACGGAGATCTTACCAGAGCAGGTACGTGGTGACAGATCGCATATTCTTCTCAACGGTTATACTGTACAAGTTACAATATGTGTTGACTTTACTGCTTTACTGCTCTTATATGAGTAGTAGTAAGAGAAAATACGACCACCTAATGCAAATATAATTCAAATACAATTAATAAGGTAAATAAAATAGAATGTCTCCTCTAAGGTCAGCAATGTGATTTATTATATGTTTCCATTAACCTTCAGTTTTACGATTTTTGTTTTTGTTGTTGCTTTTGTTTTTTTTTTTTTTTTTGTTGTTTTTTTTTTTTATATGATATGACTCATTCGTTGTCTAATCATATTTACTGCCCATACTGATTCAATGTTTTAAGCTTTTATTAAATAAAGTTTGACAACTCATTGAATTTCCTGGTTATTTACCCCTTCCAACATATTTTCCTAACCATAATTGCATCTTGCTAGGGTTTCTTTTGCAGATATGAATAACAAACAAAGCAATCTTAGAAGTATCATTACATGATTTTCTCTAGCTGTTCCACAAATAACCCTTTCTTAGAAAATATTATTTTTTTATCTTTATAATGCTAGTCAAGATAAACATTATCAGAATTGGTCTTATTAATTGGTTCTTTGTAAGTAGGAGGAAATTAAGAATGCCCAGGCTAAAACGCTAGTCAAATCTTTTAAAAGCCGGTCACTATGTGAAACAATTGAAATTCGGTTCTCTTTGCTTCCTAGGAATGACTTACAGTTTGAGAAAATGTTATCTTAAACTGAAACCAACGGTTCGGAATATCTCTAAAACGGCCAACTCTGGAGAAAAATATAAAGGATATAAATTGTGTGTTTTGATCACATCTACATTTTTACTTTCTCTAGCCCGTATGTACAATGTACATAGTTAACAGAGAAGGTATTGCATTCCGCCCAAAATTTGAGTAGAAATTTCACCCGAAATATATGTTTTGAGGTACCCTGAGTTCGAAAGAAAAGCTTTTTAGAAAAAGGTTAGCCTGAGTGTGTATGTGTGTGTGTCTGTGGACTGAATAACTCAAAAACGTAAAGTCCGTTAAATATCACACTTGGTATTTAAGTTTAGATTCTTTGAAGGACACTACATGAAGAATTTTTCAAGAAAATCCCTACATCTCCAAACACCCTTTATATGGAAGATTTTTCAAAAAAAAAATAGTATTTTCTCAAAAATGGCTGTAACGATTTTGATTAAAATACCGTATATTGCACATATTCACATCGCAAATAAAATGTATATTTTGAATTTTCTCGGAATAGCCTCTGAAGAGCTTTTTGTTCTAATTGAGATTTGCAGAATTTGGCATAACGGTTAAACCGTAAGAGATAGGCAAAAACTTGCTAATAAACATGCAAATCTCGTTAAAACACATAATTTATATCATATACTTTTTTATGTATAGCTAACTGTTTCTGAGATATTTCTTGTTATTGGTGTCCATTTTAAAGTGCATAGCTTTTCTCCATGCAAAGCAAACTGAACATCAATTTTCTCACATAGCGACCAGCTTTAAAAGATTTATCACCTTAGCCTAACATATTGTCTTATTTCCCTTCTACTTACGGAAGCAAGTAATGAGATCATTTCTGCTAATGTTTATCTTGATTAGCATAGCGTGGATAAAAAATAATATTTTATAAGAAAACATTAGAGATAAATAGTTGCAGAAATAGTAACATTACACATTTCGTTATAAATAAAAAGGGAATGCGAGCACTCAAATGATCAAGAACTATTTTAACTTTATATCGATTGACTAGCACGAATGCTTTATAGATCAGGGTGCATAGCAGAAACATTTAACAAAAGCTGCTTGAAAAGCAGGGGTTGTACAAATGGGCTCCAACTATACGAAGTGATGACAAATAGAGAGCTAGTTGTCACAGAAATGGTACATGATAGATAAGAATATTGAAACAGGATGCATAAAAACTGGATACCAAATATGCCTAAACTTTTCATACACTTTGCATGCAATCGCGAGAAACAAATGAATGTCAACATTACTTTAGAATACTGATAATGAGCAGTTCGAACCATTAAAATACTGACATCTACGAAATGGCTTACGCCACAAACGGTTATTAGTAAAATAGTATAAAAGAGATATACAGTTCTTTGTATAGTGCACATTCAAAAGTGTTCCTCTCTAATTAATACTTTACCACAAAATTCAAATATAAATTTTATTTCTCAACAAAATATTTTAATATATCATTTTATCAAAATCGTTAGCCATTTTAAGACATTAATACATTTTTTAAAAATTCTGATGTGTTCGATTCACATGACTTTCTCTACATCGGTGTAAGAAATTATTGTTTAAAAGCATATTCTTCTATCTACTTTATGATATTCAAGATAAACATTAGCAGAAATTGTGTTAATTACATGCTTCCTTATAAGTAGAAGGAAGATAAGGGAATACGCTTGGTAGAAACGATAGTCAAATCATTTAAAATCCAGATGCCATGAGAATGAAATCCGTTTCTGTGCAGGGCCAGAAGTTTACAAGTATTTTGAATCTGAAACAAATAACAAGGAATATCTCAGAAATGGTCAGCACTACGAAAAAAAACGTACATGACATTAAGTGTGTGATTTAACGTGATCTAAATTTGTTGTGTAGTAAATATTTGCCTATCACTTACGGTTTACCAGTTACGTAAAATTCCGTAAAATTCATCCAGAATAAAGTACTCTTCAGAGGATATTCCAAGAAAATTCAAGATATATATGCATATATATATATATATATATATATATATATATATTTTTTGTTTTGTTTAGTAAGTATTTGCTTATCTCTTACGGTTTACCAGTTACGCAAAAGTCCGTAAAATTCATCCAGAATAAAGAACTCTTCAGAGGCTATTCCCATAAAATTCAAGATATACAGTTTGTCAGGTAAATATCTTTAATATATCTTATTTTAATCAAAATTGTTAGAGCCATTGTTGAGAAAATCAAAACTTTCGAAAAAAGTTCCACATAAAGGGTAGCTGAGGGTGGGGGGATTTTTCTCAAAATCTTCGTATCGCATTCCTGGAAGATACTAAACTTAAATATCAAACTTATTTTGTTTTTGAGTTATCGTGTTCACAGAAACACGGACCTTTTTCTATTTTTTTTTTGATACAGTGGACACTAAAACATATACCTCCGGTGAAATCTCGGTATCGTATTTTTGAATGGAGTGCAATAGCTACTCCATACACTATGTACATAATACAGGTAGAGAAAGCTAACTGATTTCTACGAAATGGTTTATGCCATAAAAGTTTATTGGTAAAATGTTATATGTTTTAAGGAGATCTTCAGTTGTTTGTGTAGTGCGTTTTTGACCAACTTTTACCAAGCATACAAGAGTGTAAAAAATTCCTCCTAAACTAATACTTTACAGTCTGTTGCCAGAAAATTAAAATATAAATTTTATTTCTCAAGAAAATATTTTAATACATAATTTTATCAAAATCGTTAGCCATTTTGAGAGAGTAATACATTTTTTAAAAATCTGATGTGCTCGATTCACATGACTTTCTCTACATCTCTGCAACAAATTATTGTTAAAAAGTTTATGCTTCTATTTACTTCATGCTAATTGAGGAAAATTAGCAGAAATAGTCTTATTATTTGCTTCCTTGTAAGTACCTATAGAAGTGAAGTAAGGGAGTAGCATAGGTTAAAGTGATAGTCAAAAGTTGGTTGCTATGTGACTGAAGTTCCTTTGTTTGTATGGACAGGAGTTGACAAATTTCCGTTCGAGAAAAGCATGTTTTTTAAAGCTGAAAATAATAACATGGAATATCTCAGAAATGGTGAACACTACGAAAAAAAACATATATGGCATTAATTGTGTGTTTTAACGTGATCTACATTTTTGTGTAGTAAGTTTTTGCTTATTTCTTACGGTTTACCAGTTACGCAATATTCAGCGTAAAGAGGTGTTTAGACGTTACTCCCAGAAAATTCAAGATATACATTTTATTTGTCATGTATATGTAACTGTGGCATCTTTGTATGTATTTGCATGCTTGAACTTTATTCATCTCCAAAAGCTTTGTAAAACCCGCTTCAAAAAATGTTCTCACCAATGATTTCAAATGAGCATTGGCGTTGTTTTGAAGATCTTCGTACTTTATGATGTTTGCGGAGAGTCATTCAAAGGAAACGAAGAGGAATGCTGACTTCAGGAATTGTGTTGATCCATGACAACGCTCGTCCACACACGGCTGGCACAACCCATCGGCTCCTTGAACAATTTCAATGGGACATTTTCGATCATCCACTGTACAGTCCTGATCTGACACCCAGTGACTTTCACCTTTTCCCTGAACTGAAGACGTGGCTAGGAGGGCAGCACTTTCAAACCAATGAAGATCTTCTAAACAACGTCAATGCCCATTTGAAATCATTGGCGGTAACATTTTTTGAAGCGGGTATTGCAACGCTTGTGCACAGGTACGATAAATATCTCAAATCTTTTCGGTGATTATGTTGAAAAGTAACCAGAAGTGTACCAAACTTTTAGTAATAAAAAAAGTGTTTTCTATGAACTTGTCTTTTATTTATAGCCTATCGGAAGTTGGAAAAAAATGGCCCTCCGATATTGAGACAAATTCATGACAATATTGAAAAATATTAAATATCTTTCACAAGATTTGGTTCATAAACATATGTACAACTACATGCAAGCAAATGCCTCTGCAAGCATTTCCCTCACAGTTTGTGAGAATTTGGTGTACTATACGCAAGCTATATATAACAGATTCCCAGCATTAATTTCATCCACCGTTTAAGTTAGTACCGAAAGCTAAAAACTAAAAAGTGAGAAGGCTATTAGCTGCATGTGGCTCGTGAAACTCTGTCGACAACAAATGTGCACAGAAAATAACACATTATGCAGAACACCGTCATAAATCTCTCCTACGGTTTATTTAAACTGTACTGCGTATCAAAACGGCTGCTTGCTTTTAAGTAGAAAACTATGTTATTTTGTTCTTTTAATAACCTAATTGCCATTAATATTATACAGTAGTGGCATAAATTCTGGACACTTTTTCAGTTAAATTAAGTTTCAAATTTGAACACTGCTTTCAACTGTCATTCAGAAGCAGTAGTAGTAGTATTTTACCATTAAGTTTACAATAATACAATATTTGCTTCACAAAGTCGCATGGGTTGGGTGACCGTACATGCTGTCTAAAAATATTTTAATTTGAAATATTACCTACATATATACTTTATATATCTTAACAGCTTTGGAAATACACACACACACACACACACACACACACACACACACACACACACACACACACACACACGCTCGCGCGCTACGACAACAGAGCCACAGAACAATAAAAGAAAGAACGATTTCATAGCACACACATACATACATACATACATACATACATACATACATACATACATACATACATACATACATACATACATGCATACATACATACATACAAGCATACATACATACATACATACATACACACACACACACACACACACACACATGCTCGCGCGCTACGACAACAGAGCCACAGAACAATAAAAGAAAGAACCCTTTCATAGCACACACACACACATACATACATACATACATACATACATACATACATACATACATACATACATACATACATACATACATACATACATACATACATACATACATACATACATAAATACATACATACATACATACATACATACATACATACATACATACTACACACGCTCGCGCGCTACGACAACAGAACCACAGAACAATAAAAGAAAGAACGCTTTCATAGCACACACACACACACACATACATACACACGCTCGCGCGCTACGACAACAGAACCACAGAATAATAAAAGAAAGAACGATTTGATATCACACACATACACACAAATACTCACGCTCGCGCGTTACGGCAACACAACCACATAACAAAAAGAAGCAACGCATTGATATCACACATACACACACACATACTCACGCTCGCGCGTTACGACAACAGAACCACAGATAATAAAAGAAAGAACCCTTTGATATCATACAAACACACACACACACACACACACACATACTCACGCTCGCGCGCTACGACAACAGAACCACAGAACAATAAAAGAAGGAACGCTTTGATATCACACAAACATACACCCACATACATACTCACGCTCGCGCGCTACGGCAACAGAACTACAGATAATAAAAGAAAGAACGCTTTGATATCACACATACATACTCACGCTCGCGCGCTACGACAACAGAACCACAGAACAATAAAAGAAAGAACGCTTTGATATCACACAAACATAAACACACATACATACTCACGCTCGCGCGCTACGACAACAGAACCACAGATAATAAAAGAAACAACGCTTTGATATCACACACACACACATACATACACACACTTACGCTCGCGCGCTACGACAACAGAACCACAGATAATAAAAGAAAGAACGCTTTGATATCACACACACACATACTAACGCTCGCGCGCTACGACAACAGAACCACAGAACAATGAAAGAACGCTTAGATATCACACACATATACATACTAACGCTCGCGCGCTACAACAGAACCACAGAACAATAAAAGAAAGAACGCTTTGATATCACACACACATACCAACGCTCGCGCGCTACGACAACAGAACCACAGAACAATAAAAGAAGGAACGCTTTGATATCATACACACACACAAACTCAGGCTCGCGCGCTAAGACAACAGAACCACAGAACAATAAAAGAAAGAACGCTTTTATATCACAAACACAAACACACACACATACTCAGGCTCGCGCGCTAAGACAACAGAACCACAGAACAATAAAAGAAAGAACGCTTTTATATCACACACACACATACTCAGGCTCGCGCGCTAAGACAATAGAACCACAGAACAATAAAAGAAGGAACGCTTTGATATCATGCACACACACACACACACATATACTCAGGCTCGCGCGCTAAGACAACAGAACCATAGAACAATAAAAGAAAGAACGCTTTTATATCACACACACACATACTCACGCTCGCGCGCTACGACAACAGAACCACAGAACAATAAAAGAAAGAACGCTTTGATATCACACACACACACACACAAACTCAGGCTCGCGCGCTAAGACAACAGAACCGCAGAACAATAAAAGAAAGAACGCTTTTATATCACACACACATACTCACGCTCGCGCGCTACGACAACAGAACCACAGAACAATAAAAGAAAGAACGCTTTGATATCACACACACACACACAAACTCAGGCTCGCGCGCTAAGACAACAGAACCACAGAACAATAAAAGAAAGAACGCTTTTATATCACACACACACATACTCACGCTCGCGCGCTACGACAACAGAACCACAGAACAATAAAAGAAAGAACGCTTTGATATCACACACACATACTCACGCTCGCGCGCTACGACAACAGAACCACAGAACAATAAAAGAAAGAACGCTTTGATATCACACACACATACTCACGCTCGCGCGCTACGACAACAGAACCACAGAACAATAAAAGAAAGAACGCTTTGATATCACACACACATACTCACGCTCGCGCGCTACGACAACAGAACCACAGAACAATAAAAGAAAGAACGCTTTGATATCACACACACATACTCACGCTCGCGCGCTACGACAACAGAACCACAGAACAATAAAAGAAAGAACGCTTTGATATCACACACACATACTCACGCTCGCGCGCTACGACAACAGAACCACAGAACAATAAAAGAAAGAACGCTTTGATATCACACACACATACTCACGCTCGCGCGCTACGACAACAGAACCACAGAACAATAAAAGAAAGAACGCTTTGATATCACACACACATACTCACGCTCGCGCGCTACGACAACAGAACCACAGAACAATAAAAGAAAGAACGCTTTGATATCACACACACATACTCACGCTCGCGCGCTACGACAACAGAACCACAGAACAATAAAAGAAAGAACGCTTTGATATCACACACACATACTCACGCTCGCGCGCTACGACAACAGAACCACAGAACAATAAAAGAAAGAACGCTTTTATATCACACACACATACTCACGCTCGCGCGCTACGACAACAGAACCACAGAACAATAAAAGAAAGAACGCTTTGATATCACACACACATACTCACGCTCGCGCGCTACGACAACAGAACCACAGAACAATAAAAGAAAGAACGCTTTGATATCACACACACTGCACTCACAACTACACCACATATTCGTACATATAGATCACTCAAACACCAAATAAGTCTATACAATATTTACACAAATATTTTATCTCTTGTCGCACTAACTTCCATTAAGTATGTGCCTAGGCTTGGCCAGTTTTGGCTGTTTAGAATCAAACCCCAGAATGCTGTCCGTCTATTTGAAGTTAAAAATATTATCAGTCTTATCTGATAAATTATAGCCAGGAATATCGATCTTTTACCTAAACTGTCCCTTAATAGTTATTTCGGGCTAACATATCGTTTTATAAATATACTACATATACTACGTAGTTTAGATGGTATCCAAGGTAAAATTGGCATTACTGTTGACACATTACATAGAGGAGCACAAAATATTGAGAAATATGGTAATTTTAGGATTATGATATTGCAATGTAACAAATACCACCCTGAACACCGTAATCTAAAAAATTCTGTAATTTTCCAACTTTGAGCCCCTATTAATTATAAGTAACAATTCTATTTCATATTAGACACAGAATAAAATAAAATTATATTTCAGGATTATATTTTTATGTTATACTATTATTTTTATTTTATATTATTATATTTTTATTTTCTAATATAAAATATAATGAATTATGATTCTCATATAATAGGAAGCTCAAAATTGAAGAAATCTAATATTTTAAGAATATAGTGTTCATGGTATTCAAGTGTCATTATCTCAAGATTAAAAGGTTTCTCCAAATTTTGAGCTCATCTATTACAATATAACAGCAATAATTAGTAAGTTCACATTTGGACACTGTATACAATGAAAATCTGATGTGTTCCATTCACATGACTTTCTCTACATCTCTGAAACAAAGCTCTTCATTGTTAAAAAGCTTATGCTTCTATTTACTTCATGCTAATCGAGAAAAAAATAGCAGAAACAGTCTTATTACTCGCTTCCTTGTAAGTAGAAACGAATTAGGGGAGACCCATAGGTTAAAGTGATAGTCAAATGTTGATTACTATGTGACAGAAGTTCTTTTGTTTGTATGGACATGAGTTCACAAATTCCTGTATGAGAAAATTATAAGCTTTTAAAGGCTGAAATCAAAAACAAGGAATATCTCAAAAACGACCAACTCTACGAAACAAAATGTATATAACATAAATTGTGTGTTTTAATGTGCTTTAAATTTTCTGTGTAATAAGTTTTTGTCCATCTCTTACGGTTTAGCAGTTATGCAAAATTTCGTAAAATTCATCCAGAATAAAGTAGTCTTCAGAGGCTATTCCCAAAAAATTCAAGATATACACTTTATTTGTCAGGTAAATATCTTTAATGTACGATATTTTAATCAAAATCGTTAGAGCCGTTTTTGAGAAAATCAAAACAGGAAAAGGAATTTCGGTTAAATACCAACCTTACAAAAATGGACCAACTACCCTTTAAATGGGACTTTTTTACTTTTTCTATATGTACTATGTATATAGTGTAAAGAGAAGATATTGCATTCCACCCATAAAGTCGATACCAAGATTTCACCTGAAATACACGTTTTAAGGTTCTCTGTATCCAAAAATTTATTTTCAGAAAACGGTCCGTGTGTGTCCGTGTGTCTGTGAATACGATAAATCAAAAACGAAAAGTCGATAAAATACAAAACTTTGTATATAGGTTTAGTATCTTCCAAGGATGACACACAAATATTTAAAAAAAAATCCCCCTACGCTAAACTACATTTTACATGGAAAAATTTTCTCAAATTTTGATTTTCTCAAAAATGCCTCTAATGATTTTAATTAAAATACTGTATATTAAAGATATTTACACGAAAAATAAAATGTATACCTAGAATTTTCGGAGAATAACCTCTGAAGATCTCTTTATTCTCAATGAATTTTCCTGGATTTTGCATAACTGGGAAACCGTAAGAGATAGACAAAAACTTACTAAGCAAAATTTGTCGATCTCGTTGAAACACACAATTTATGTCATATGCACTATTTCGTAGAGTTGGCATTTTTAAGATATTTCTTATTATTGATTTCAGATTTAAAATAGTAAAAACTTATCACATAAAGGAACTTGTCAACTCCTGGCAATCAAAGATTTGACTATCATTTTAACCTAGTGAATTCCATTATTTCCCTTCTTCTTACAAGAAAGTTTATCCGGAAGTAGTTGAAGCATAAGGTTTTTAACAATAAATTGTCTCAAAGATGTATAGAAAGGCATGTGAATGGAACACATCACGTTTTTTGAGGTTTAGGTAATCCTTAATTTCCGCGCAATTATAGGCATAGTACACAACGTTTCTTCTAATAGTACAAAGAGCGTTATTTATATATTAGGAACTAAAAACCTAATGTGTAGCATTTACACGGCTTTCGCTACTCTCTCGACTGCAAACTATCCTTGCTTCTATTTCTTGTTAGTAAAGATAAACTTTCGTTACGTATTTGTACTTAACTTACAGACATATGATTACAGCAAGCTAAAGTTATATATATAGATTTTTAAAAAGGGCATTGGTATGTAATAGCACTGAAATTGCATTTTCCTTGCATAACATTGAAATAAACGAATTTTGCATTAGATTTATATGTCTATGAACTCACTGTACTTTTAAATAAACAACAAAGTATTCATAAGAAAGATTACTTATTCATCTACTTCTGTTAATCCGAATAAACCATTATCCAAATGTTTCGTTTCACATTTTGTTTAAAACACAAGGGAGACAGAAAAAATCAAAAGAATAGTCAGATGTTTAAAAGTAGTTCTATTTATGCTGGTTCTGAAATTCCATACTATTTCCATGATCTCCCGACAAAGAACTGAAGAGCGACACCACTTTAAAAAATTTGATGTGTTCCATTCACATGACTTTCTCTACCTCTCTGCAACAAATTATTGTTAAAAAGCTTATGATTCTATTTACTTCATGCAAATTCAGAAAAAAATTAGCACAAATAATCGTATTACTTGCTTCCTTGTAAGCAGAAGGTAAATAAGGGAGTACTAATAATCAAAAGCTGATAGCTATATGACTGAAGTACGTTTGCTTGAATGGACAGGAGGTTATAAATTCCTGTATGAGAAAAGTATGTTTTTTTAAAGATGAAACCAAAAAAAAGGAATATCTCAAAAACGATAACCTCCACGAAAAATACGTATATGACATAAATTGTATGTTTTAACGTGTTCTACATTTTTTGTACTGTAAGTTTTTGTCCATTTCTTACGGTTTGGCAGTTATGCAAAATTCCGTAAAATTCACTCAGAATAAAGTAGTCTTCCGAGGCTATTCGAAGAAAATTCAAAACATACATTTCATTTGTCAGGTAACTATCTTTAACATACGATATTTAAATCAAAGTCGTTACAGCCATTTTTGAGTAAATCAAAATGTTCGAATAAAATTCCATGTAAAAGGTAGTTGGGTGTTGGGGGAGTTTTCTCAAAACCTTCGTGTCCCATCCCTGGAAAATACGAAACAAATACCAAGTTTGGTATTTTATTGACTTTACGTTTTTGAGTTATCGTGTTCACAGACACACAAACACACGGACACACACACGGACCTTTTTGAAAACCCTTTTTTTGGGGGGGTTATAGGAGACCCTAAAACATATATTTCCGGCGAAATCTCGGTATCGAATTTTTAGGTGGAGTGCAATACCTTCTCTATACACTATGTACATAGTACGTGTAGAGAAACTAAAAACATTATTCATTTATCTGCATCACGCTAATCGAGCTGAAAATTAGCAGAATTGGTCTTATTACTTAAGGGAATACATTAGCTAAAGCAATAGTGAAATCTTTAAAAGGATAGCTGCTATGTGAAACAATTGAAGTTCGGTTCGCTTTGCATGGTCCGGTTTGAGAAAAGTTAAGCGGTTTAAAGCCGAAACAAATAACGAGGAATATTTCAAAAATGGTCAATTCTACAAGTAAAAATTATATGATATAATGATATGTTTTAAGAAGATCTATATTTTTTGTGTAGTAACCCTCTCTCTCTCTCTCTCTCTCTCTCTCTCTCTCTCTCTCTCTCCTTCTCTCCTTCTCTCCTTCTCTCTCTCTCTCTCTCTCTCTCTCTCTCTCTCTCTCTATATATATATATATATATATATATATAACTATTAAGTTTCAAGAATAACTGTTACTGTCTGCCTCCGTGGTCGTGTGGTCAGCGAGCTGACTTCTCACCCGGAGGTCCCGGGTTCGATTCCCGGCTGGGGCGGGGAATTTTTCTTTTCCAGATTTTTTTCCTATCCCCCCAAGAGTCTGGAAGTATGTATGCGAGAGTGAATGTGTGTGTGCTTTAAGAAAACAAAATGATTTAAACCTACTGACAGCGAGTTGTTTCAAGTGCAAAGCTCCCGATATGACCTTAGATGTTAAAGGGGGCTATATAAATGAAACAATAAAAAACAATTTGTTATGGAATTTCATCTGGTATTGTTTCATAAACAAAGTGTACAGAGAAGGTAAACTCACACCACCAAAAAATTCTATACCGAGATTTCATCGGAAATACACGTTTTAGGGTCCCCTGTATCCAAGAAAAGCAGTTTTGGAAAAATATCCGTGTGTGTCCGTCTGTATGTGGACACGATAACTCAAAAACGAAAAGTCGGTAAAATACCAATCTTGGTATTTTCCATTGATGCGACACAAAGATTTTGAGAAAAATCCCCCACCCCAAACTACCCTTTACATGGAGAAAAATTCGAAAATGTTTATTTTCTCATTATTGCCTCTAACGATTCTGATTAAATTACCGTATATTAAATATATGTATATGTCAAATAAAATGTACAACTTAAATGTTCTTGGAATAGCCTCTAAAGGCCTCTTTATTCTGAATGAATTTTGCGGAATTTTGCTTAACTTTTAAACCGTAAGAGATAGACAAAAACTTACTTCACAAAAAATATGGAGCTCATTAAAACACACAATTTATGTTATATACATTTTTTTCGTGGAGCTGATCGTTTTTATATACTCCTTGTTATTATTTTCAGCTTTAAAAAACTTATGGGAATTTCAACTGTTGTGCAAGACAAAGGAACTTCAATCACACAGCAACTAGAACTTAAAATATTTGCAGCCGCTTATACTCCGACTACTTGCAAGGAAGCAAATAAAAAGATGCTTTCTGCAATTTGTCCTGGATTAGCATTGAGTAAATATAAGAATAAGGTTTTTAACAATAATCTATTGCAGAGATGTAGAGACAGTTATGTGAATGAAACACATTTTTTAACCAAGAAACCCACTAAAAGTGATTATTTATATACTTTTACTTTCTCATTATTAAGTTATCCAACAAAGACTTTCTTATACAATTTATAGTAATTATAGAACTTAATAGTAATTTTGGTAAACTTTTTATTTTGAAAAGCCAGATGCTCTCTATAATTACATCGTCACACTAAAATAGGATGGCATTGGACGTTGTTTCTTTCATAAGCTGAAAATGAGCAGCAGCTGTGTGTGGACAAGCAGATATTATATTTTAAAACCTAACTTCATTTGTTTTTCCCACGAGGCAATTAAGTGGAAACCGTTTCCTAACTTTGTTCTTTCAGTTGGTACAGCTTTTCGTTTTTCCTTCTTTATCCTTAATAAATTCAGAAATGGAGACAGACGCTCCGACGTAATTTGAATTGCAGATGAAGACTGGCTTCTAAAACTACTCGTATATATGAGTGCATTCTATGAGAAACGACATGGACATGACCTAAATAAGGATGAAAAAATGTGATTGTGTGCAGCTCGTTTCCTCTAAGATGATGTGATACATGATTTTCACTATTACTTACTGTTGTTGTTAAAAAGCTTATGTTTCTATTTACCTCATGCTATTCGAGAAAACATTAACAGAAATAGTCTTATTACTTGCTTCCTTGTAAGTAGTCTTTAGTTTGTATGGACAGGAGCTGACAAATTCCTGTATAAGAAAAGTATAAGTTTTTCAAAGCTAAAATATCTCATGGAATATCTCAAAAAAGATCAGCTCCACGGACAAATGTACATAACATAAACTGTGTTTTAGTGAGCTCTACATTTTTTGTGTGGTAAGTTTTTGTCCATCTCTTACGGTTTAGCAGATACGCAAAATTCCGTGATTTTCATCCAAAATAAAGTAGTCTTTGGAGGCTATTCCCAGAAAATTCAAGATACACATTTTATTTCTCAGGTAAATATCTTTAATATACGATATTTCAATAAAAATCGTTAGAGCCATTTTTGAGAAAATCAATATTTTTGAAAAAAGGTCCATGTTAAGGGTGGTTTGGTGTGGGGGGTTTCTCAAAATCTTCGTGTCGCATCCCTGGAAGATACTAAACTTCAATATGAAGTTTGGTATTTTACCGACCTTTCGTTTTTGAGTTACCGTGTTCACAGACACACGGACACACACACACACATACACACACACACGCGGACCTCTTTATGAAAAAAACTTTTTTTGGATACGGGGGACCCTAAAACGTACATTTCCGGTGAGATCTCGGTATCGAATTTTTTGGGTGGAGTTCAATACCTTCTCTATACACTATGTACATAGTACGTGTGGAGAAAGTAAAAATGCATTTTCAGAAAAAGGTCCGTGTGTGTGTCCGTGTTTCTTTGAACATATCTCAAAAACGAAAAGTCGGTAAAATACCAAACTTGGTATTTAAGTTAAGTATCTTCCAGGGATGCGACACGAAGATTTTGAGAAAAAAAAACCCACCCTAAACTACCCTTTACATGGAACTTTTTTCGAAAGGTTTGATTTTTTAAAAAAATGGCACCAAAGATTTTGATTAAAATATTGTACATTAAAGATATTTACCTAACAAATAAATGTATATTTTGAATTTTCGGTGAATACCCTCTGAAGACTACTTTATTCTGAATGTAGTTTATGGAATTTTTCATTACTGCTAAACCGTAAGACATGGACAAAAACTTACCACACAGAAAATGTAGAGCACGCTAAAACACAATTTATGTTATATGCAAGTTTTTCGTGGAGTTGATTGTTTTTGAGATATTCCTTGTTTTTGGTTTCAGCTTTGAAAAACTTATACACTTCTCATACAGAATTTGGCAAATCCTATCCATACAAACAAAGGAACTACAGTTCTTAATAACCAGTTTTTGAGTATCACTTTAACCTATGATACTCCCTTATTTGGCTTCTACTTACAAGGAAGCAAGTAATAAGACTATTTCTGCTAATTTTTTTCTCGATTAGCATGAAGGAAATAGAAGCATTAGCTTTTTAACAATAATTTGTTGCAGAGATGTGGAGAAAGTCATGTGAATAGAACCCATAAGATTTTTTACGCTACTTAGTTGACCCGGTTGCTGGAGATTTTGGTATTCGCCATTCCACGGCGCGCAAGACCATAGACTTTGTGGCAAACAGAATTGAAGCAAAGAAAGGCGACTGGATAAAATTTCCAACTTCAAATTTGAAATTCAAGAAGCGAAAAAAAATGGTCTTCTCACTTTAGATTTCTTCAGTATTTTGTGCACTTGACTGTACACATGTACAGATTCTTACAACGTATTGCCAAGGCCTCCTATACACCTATTCATTTGTTTATTCAGTTTATAGTGAAAATTTTCCGAGGCTTTACCTATCAGTAAAAGTAAATTGTTATTCAATTAAAAATCAGTAATCACTTTTACTGGTCAGTCTTAACTTTCCTTTTCAAATAATTACTTATAAGAGCTTACTGATTTTTACTTTCTCTACACGTACTATATAAATAGTGTAAAGAGAAGGTACTGCACTCCACCAAAGAATTCGTTACCGAGATTTCACCGGAAATATATGTTTTAGGATCCCCTGTATCAAAAAAAAAAAAAAAAAAAAAGCATTTTCAGAAAAAGATCCATATGTGTGGGTTTCTGTGTGTGTCTGAGTGTCTGTGTGTCTGTGGACAGCATAACTCAAAAACGAAAAGACCGGTGAATACCAAACTTGTTATTTAAGTTTGGTATCTTCCAAGGACGCGACACGAAGATTTTCAAGAAAATCCTCCACCCTCAACTACCCTTTACATGAAACTTTTTTAAAGAATTTTGATTTTCTCAAAAATGGCTCTAACGATTTGATTAAAATCTCTTATATCTAAGATATTTACATGCCAAACAAAATGTATATCTTCAATTTTCCGGGAATAGCCTCTGAAAACTACTTTATCCTGGATGAATTTTACGGAATGTTGCATAACTGCTAAACCGTAAGACATGGATAAAAACTTACCACGCAGAAAATGTAGGGCACGTTAAAACACACAATTTATCCTATATACATTTTTTTCGTGGAGATGATCGTTTTTGATATATTCCTGCTTTTGGTTTCAGCTTTGAAAAATGTATACTTTTCTCATACAGGAATTTGTCAACTCATGTACATAGAAACAAAGGAACTTCTGTCACATAGCAACCAACTTTTGACTATCACTTTAATTTATAGAATTCCCTTATTTCGCTTCTACTTACAAGGAAACAAGTAATAAGACTTTTTCTGCTATTTTTTTCTCGATTAGCATGAAGTAAATAGAAGCTTTAACTTTTAAACAATAATTTGTTGGACTGCCTCCGTGGTCCAGTGGTCAGCGAATTGACTTCTCACCCGTGGGTCCCGGGTTCGATTACCGGCTGGGGCGAGGAATTTTACTTTAGCCAGAAGTATTCTTTCCCCCATAGAGTCTGGAAGTTTGTATGTGAGTGTGAATGTGTGCGTGTTTGAGTAAAACAAAATTATTTAAACCAACATTAAAGTACCTACAGACAACGAGTTGTTTCAATATGAATGAAACAGTAAAAAAAAAAAAAAAAAAATAATAATAAAATAATAATAATAATAATTTGATGTAGAGAATGTTATGTAAGTGTAACAGATATTTCTCAATTAGGATGAAGTAATTAGAAGCTCTTTTTAACAGTAATTTGTAGTAGAAAGGAACACATCAGATTTTATTCAACTGACCCAGTAAACAACGTCACCAGTTACTACTTCGGACAGTTTCAACAACTGAAGGTAAGTATGCTATTATTGGTCTTTCTGAAGCTCGGAGACATTTGTTATAGTATGGAACGTGCAACAGGTGTTTACCTCCGCACTAAGAGAAGCTTCATCAAGAAGCTGATTGGTGCAACTGCCGCATGCAAATGGTGGGAGGGTGGTATAATGGTTAAATGAGCGACTGGGTGACGAACCAAACCTTGCACACTACTCAGTTTGGGTTAGAGCAGAGGCAGGAAGAGTATCATTGTGCAAATTCGGAGCTCGGCTGTTAGTGGGGAGTGTGTCGAGGGTCATCACCTCGCATTATGTATGTTCTGACTGATACATGATCTGCTGGAGGCTGCGGAGATTTGTCTCACGCCTCGTCGCCTTTCTTGAGGCAACAACACCCTTCTCCAACATCTAATGCACAATTTATCAGAGTGGAAACCAAAAATGAAACAAGAGTTTAACGCGGAAACAGTTCACGATTTGACTTTCATTAGAATTATGCATTTGTCCATTTACCGATTTCCATATATGCATTAACCTCATTATTTGTACCAACATGCACACAAGTATTAGTGAAATGAAATAACATTTTATTAATGGACTCTCTTTAACTGCTGTGGTTCTCAGCGTCCCATTCTATACTGGGCGTAAAAGACCGCTTAATTTTGCTCGGAGGCCTCTCTATCAGGTTTGGGGTTCTTTTACGTGCCGCAAATCTACGAAACGGGCTTTCCTTCCCTTCCGAAGGAGCCATTCTAAGGATTTTTACATTGTCCTCCACCGGGTTTGAACCCGTGACCTTGGGTATATGAAGTTGGCATGGGAGGGCGAACAAGTATTAGTTCTACATTATGCCGAAACCTATTTCTTTTAAAACTTTGGCAAATGAATAACGCTTTAATAGTTAATTTCTTCACTGCAGTTTCTCGTTACACT
Organism: Hymenopus coronatus; assembly: GCA_030762935.1. Classification (NCBI taxonomy): domain Eukaryota; kingdom Metazoa; phylum Arthropoda; class Insecta; order Mantodea; family Hymenopodidae; genus Hymenopus; species Hymenopus coronatus. The sequence continues at coordinate 14,279,400 of CM060884.1, forward strand.
CAGAGGAATTTATAATAGCGATAATTATTTTGACATGACAACCCCAATGGCGACTTACCTTTTGGTTTACCGGAAACATGCGCGTCAGTTGAGAAATGCAATGCTATGCCGGCCCGTTGCAATAGTATCTCTGTGGAAGAGCAACCGGCTACAGATCGGGACATCCGTGGTTCAATTCTCGGCAATGGCATTGAATTTTTCAGTCTGACTCTATCTATCCAGCTCCTGTCCTACACACGGCTTGTGTGAAAAACAATTAAAAGGTATTATTTTCCATCCAAAAATTCGAGACCAAGATTTCACCGGAAATGTATTTTTGAGACCCCATGAATAAAAAGAAAAAGAAAAGAAAGAAAGAATATTTAGAAAAAGGTTAGTAGGTACGTGTGTCTGTGGACAGCATAACTCAAAAAGGAAAAGTCCGTTAAATCCCAAATTTGGTATCTCACAAAGATGAGATACGAAGATTTTCAAGAAAATCCCGCCACTCCAAACTATCCTATCATTGGAAAAAGTTTCATTTACTAAAAATAGCTCTAAATTTTTTGGTTAAAACACCGCATATTAAAGATATTTACATTACAAACAAAATGTAGATCTTGGATGTGTTTACAAAAGCTTCTGAAGACCTGTTCATTCTGGATGAAATTTGCATAACCGTAAGAGACAGACAAAAACTTACTACCATATAGTGTAGATCTTGTTAAACACACTCTATGCCATTTACTTCTTTGTTGTAGAGTTGGCCGTTTCCGAGATAATCCTTGTCATTGGTTTCAATTTTAAACTATCTAGGGATTACCTTTCTTTTCATCCCTCTTTAGTTTTACTGGCAATAAAAAGCGAACTGAACTTCAATTGTTCACATATTTTAAAAGATTTGATTATCACTTTAGTCTAGTGTATTCTCTTATTTCCACTTACAAGCAAGCAAATAATAAGAGCATTTTTGCTAATGTTTATCTCGATTAGCATACTCTAACTAAAAGGAAAATCATTTTTAAGGAAAATGTATTTGTGCACAGCTAGAGAAATCACCATGCAAAGAAGTAGTTTACAACAAAATGTTCAGAGTTGTTAACCTAGTACTCAACTCTGTTAAACAAAGCTTCAAAAAAGTAGATGTTATAGTATTTTGTAACAAATGCAGTGTCAACTTCTTGTTCAACACACCCATATATACATCTGACTGTATAGAAAAATAGAATATATGGTACATAACACAAATCTAACTGGTAAAACTTGGACGCAGTTTAATATCTTCCAGGGATGCGACACGAAGATTTTGAGAAAAATCCCCGCACCCCAACCTCGTCTTTATATGGACTACATTTCGAAAAGTTTTATTTTCTCAAAAATGGCTCTAACGATTTTGATTAAACTATCGTATATTAAAGATATTACCTGACAAATAAAATGCATACCTTGAATTTTCTCGGAATAGCCTCTGAAGACTACTTTATTCTGGATGAATTTTACGGAATTTTGCATAAATGCTAAACCGTAATAGATGAACAAAAACGTACTAAAAAATGTAGATCACGATAAAACATACAATTTATATCATATATATTTTTTTCGTGAAGATGATCGTTTTTCTGATATTCCTGGTTTTTGGTTTCAGTTTTGAAAAACCTATACTTTTCTCATACAGGTATTTGTCAACTCCTGTCCATACAAACAAAGGAACATCAGTCACATAGCAACCAGTTTTTAACTATCACTTTAACCTACGGTACTCCCTTACTTCACTTCTGCTTACAAGGAAGCAATAATAAGACCATCTCTGCTAATTTTTCTCGATTAGCATGAAGTAAACTTTTAACAAGAATTTGTTGCAGAGATGTAAAGAAAGTCATATGAATGGAACACATCAGATTTTTACTTTCTCTACACGTACTATGTACATAGTGTATAGAGAAGGTATTGCACTCCATCCAAAAAGTTGATACCGATATTTCATCGGAAATACATATTTTAGGGTCCCCTGCATCCAAAGAAGTATTTTCAGAAAAAGGTCCGTGTGTGTCAGTGTGTCCCTGTTTCTATGGACACGACAACTCAAAAACTAAAAGTCGGTAAAATACCAAATTTGGTATTTAAGCTATTTATTTTCCAGAGATGCAACACGAAAAGTTTGAGAAAAATCTCCCCACTCCAAACAATTCTTTACATATATTTTTTTTTGAAAACTTTGATTTTCTGAAAAATGGCTCTAACGATTTTGATTAAAATACCGTATGTTAAACTATTTATATGGCAAATAAAATATATATCTTGATTTTCTGGGAATAGCGTCTGAAGACTTCTTTATTCTGAATGAATTTTGCTGAACTTTGCGTAACTGGTAAACCGCAAGGGATAGACAAAAACTTTACTACACAAAATATGGAGATCACGTTAAAACACCGAACTATCTCATATAAGTTTTTTTAACTGAAATTGGCCATTTGTGAGATATTCCTGTTATTTGTTTCAGATGTAAAATATTTAAACTTTTCTCACACGGAAAGTTGTAAATTTCTGACCCTGCATAGAAACGTATTTCAACCACATGGCAACCAGCTTTTAAAAGACTTGACTATCGTTTTAGATTAGTGTATTCCCTTATTTTCCTTCTACTTACAAGAAGCAAGTAATTAAGACAATTTCTGCTAATTGTTATCTCGAGTATCTATAAAGTAGATAGAAGCATAAGTTTTTTTTAACAATAATTTGTTACAACGATGTACAGAAAGTCATGTGAATGGAACACATCACATGTTTCTGGTTACGTCAGAAAACTGTGTAGTCCTGATTAGTACCCAGCTTAAGCAACCGTTCACAATTATTTGTTACATTAAACTTTTTACGTGTGTTTTTATTTCATTAACTCTTAAAACAGGCAGGTTTATAAGCGTTTTTCAGAAGATCACACAATATACGTTGTAATTAGTATACGGTAAGAAAATATAGGAGAAAATGTGAACATGGAAAAGAGAGAAGTAGAGGGAGTGAAGAGAAAAGTGAACGGAAAACGGAGAGAGAGAGACATGTAGAAGCTTACACGGGGAAAGCAGAGAGAAGAAAAACAAGGAAAAAATGAAGAATACTCGAAGCCTTAAGCAACTCCATAACATGCACATAACTACGTCTTCTGTTTGTTAATTAATAGATATTATTGCTTACTGAAGAGTTATATTAGATTTATGAGGGCATCCAGAAAGACACAAAACGTTATTTACAAAGTTACAGTACCTTACTCTATTTCTCAACGTAATCGCTGTTGCTATTAAGGAAATAAATTAATAATCGTCACGTGACACCGATGTTCCAATGTCTATGTCTTCCACCGCTAAAGATATGAGCCAAGGTGTTTAGGTTTTCTCCGGTTGCGAAATTTTTCCACCCAAAAAGTGATGACCAAAGTGAAATACTGGTTTTTCTGAATACTTTCATCAACATTTGCTTTTAGTTCCTTCATAACGGTTGATGAACTTCCACTGAGGTCTTTGTCGAGCACACTGCTTCTTCCTTGATAGCTCGTAAATTATGAGCCACTTTCATTGCATTGTCACAGTACACTTGCGTTATTTGCCTATAAAATACCATTGGCCGAACATTTGTGCATTAAAAAAAAAAAAAAAAACGAAAAAGTTCTTGGCGGTAGAGAAGTATAACATCAGCTCTAGAAAGTGGTATCATTCAGTGGTGACGGTAAATGTCTTGACAGAATGAGGATTACCTTGAGAAATAGAGCTTTATAAATAAAGGTTTGTGTTGATATGTTTCGTTATTATTTAGTTATGCCAAATCGTAAGCTTGAGGACACATTGAACACCAAAACTTATTAACAAATATGAGTAATTTTTACTTTCTCTATACGCACTATGTACATAGTGTATAGAGAAGATATTGCACTCCACCCAAAAATTCGATTCCGAGATTTCACCAGAAATATATGTTTTAGGGTCCCCTGTGTCCAAAAAAAGCATTTTCAGGAAAAGGTCCGTATGTGTGTGGTGTGTGTCCGTGTCTCTGTGAACACGATAACTCAAAAACGAAAAGTCGGAAAAATACCAATCTCCGTATTAGAGATGCGACACGAAGATTTTGAGAAAAATCCCCCCACATCAAACTACCCTTTACATGGAACTTTTTTCGAACATTTTTGATTTTATCAAAAATGGCTCTAACGATTTTGATTAAAATATCGTATATTAAGGATATTTACCTGACGAATAAAACGTATATCTTCAATTTTCTGGGAATGGCCTCTGAAGACTACTTTATTCTGGAAGAAATTTACGGAATTTTGCATAACTGTTAAACCGTAAGAGATAGATAAAAACTTGCTACTCAAAAAAATGAAGAGCACGTTAAAATATACAATTTATGTTATATACATTCTTTTCGTGGAGTTCATCGTTTTTTAGATATTCCTTTCTTTTCAGCTTTAAGAACCATTCTTTTCTCATATAGGAATTTGTCAACTCCTGTCCACACAAACAAAGGAACTTCAGTCACATAGCAAACAGCTTTTGACTATCATTTTAAGCTATGGTACTCCCTTATTTCGTTTCTACTTTCAAGGAAGCAAGTAATAAGACTATTTCTTAACTTGTTCTCGATTAGCATGAGGTAAATAGAAGAATAAGCTTTCTAACAATAGTTTGTTGCAGAGATATAGACAAAGTCATGTGAATGGTGCACATCAGTTTTTTTTTCTTTCTCTACACATACTATATACATAGTGTATAGAGAAAAAATTCGGTGCCGAGATTTCACCGGGAATAATGTTTTGGGTCCCCTGAATCCAAAAAAAGAAAAGCATTTTTGGAAAAAGGTACGTATGTGTGGTGTGTCTGTGTCTGTAGACATAATAGCTCAAGAACGAAACGACTGTTAAATACCAAACTTGGTGTTTAAGTTTGGTATCTTCCAAGGATGATGATTTTCAAGAAAATCCCCCACCCCAAACTGTCTTTTACATGGAAAATATGTAGAAAATTTGATTTCCTCAAAAATGGGTCTAACGATTTTGATTAAAATCTCTTATATTTAAGATATTTACATTCAAACAAAATGTATACCTTGAATTTTCTGGGATTAGCGTCTAAAGACCTCTTTATTCTGAACGATTTTATTGAATTTTGCATAACTGCTAAACCGTAAGAGAGAGACAAATACTTAACACAACAAAAATGTAAATCACGTTAAAACACACAATTTATGTTATATACATTTTTTTCGTGGAGTTGATCGTTTTTGAGATATTCCTTTTTCTTGGTTTCAGCTTTGAAAAACACTTTTCTCATACAGGATTTTGTCAACTCCTGTCCATACAAACAAAGGAACGTCATTCACATAGCAACCAGCTTTTGACTATGGTACTCCCTTATTTCCCTTCTACTTACAATGAAGCAAGAAATAAGACTATTTCTGCTAATTTATTCTCGATTAGCATGAAATAAATAAAAGATAAGCTTATTAACAATAATTTGTTACACAGATATAGAGAAAGTCACGTGAATGGAACACATCAGATTTTTTGTATTCAAATTGATGCACAAATTCCTGAAAATAGAGTACCTTTCTTTAACATTTGTTAACAAAAATGTGGTTGTTATTTAAATTTGATAACTATGAAATTGATTTATTTCTGTACGCCAAGTTCAGATTTATAATATGTATTTTACAAACAGATGAGGGAATTAGTTCCGCATTCCAGATCAGTACGGTGTACAAGTGTGTCAGAATCATAAACATTCCAAGGGTGCACAAACTCATCAGATGCGATTTCTGGAAGAAAATAAATAAATAAATATTTAAAAAATCGGCAATTTCGCATTTATAACGAATTTTAGGATAATTATCGCATTTTAGTCAATTTCGCATTTTATTGCATTTTCAAAATACATTAAAATCCTATTTAGGGGTCGTGAAAAATGAAAATACAAGAGTACAAGACATTTCGCGTTAAATCGCATTTGCGAAAAATCACCACTCCTAAATATATGGCATGTAGCCATTTATATCCAGTGGGTGTTGTTTTGAATGCAATGACATGAGCATTGGTGAATATTGCTGCATAAGGCAATCCTAGCTGCAAGGGAGTCCGAGAAATTCTCTTTTGTTAATTCGAGGACTTCTGTTCATGCGCCACAACATGCACTTCTGTATAAAAACCTGATGTGTTCCATTCACATGACTTTCTCTACATCTCTGCAACAAATTATTGTTAAAAAGCTAAAGCTTCTTTTTACTTCATGCTAATCGAGAAAAAAATAGCAGAAATGGTCATTACTTGCTTTCTTGTAAGTAGGAGCGAAATAAGGGAGTACCACAGGTTAAAGTGATAGCCAAAAGCTGGTTGCTATGTGACTGAAGTTCCTTTGTTTGTATGGATAGAAGTTGACAAATTCCTGTATGAGAAAAGTATACTTGTTTTAAAGCGAAACCAAAGACAAGGAATATCTCAAAAAGATCAACTCCAAGGAAAAATGTATATAACATAAATTGTGTGTTTTAAGGTGCTCTTCATTTTTGTGTGATAAGTTTTTGCCTATATTTTACGGTTTAGCAGTTATGCAAAATTCCGTAAAATTCATCCAGAATAAAGTAGTCTTCAGAGGCTATGCCCAGAAAATTCAAGATATAGGTACATTTTATTTGGCAAGTAAATATCTTTATTGCAAGAGATTTTAATCAAAATCGTTGGAGCCATTTTTGAGAAAGTAAAAATGTTCGAAAAAAGTTCCTTGTAAACGGTAGTGGGGGACTTTTTTCTGAAAAATGCTTTTTTTGATACAGGGGACCCTAAAACATATATTTTCGGGGAAATCTCGGTATCGAATTTTTGGGTGCAATACTATGTACATAGTACGTGTAGAGAAAGTAAAAATGAGGTTTGATATCGTTCCGTCAGAAAAGGTGTAATGTGTGTACATAGTTCTCATGTTTCCGAAAATAAGTTCATAATAATGGTCAGCAAGGTAGGGCCTCTCCTTACCACCGCTTTTCCCCATTGCACCACTGAGACAAGTAGTGCAAGGTCTAAAGTGCACAATGTAGTTATTACGTCGCGTATTCTACAGTTAGCAAGTTGAGAATTCGCACATACAGCCCCTCGAACTTAAGTTAGCCCACGGAGCGCTAATGCACTTCCTTTATAGTCCTTGGCGATGCTGTTGGCATTATTGATGTGCTGCGCGCTTCTTAGAAATAACATCACTTTACTCAAATTGCGCCCACATAACCCAGAAGGCAAATTAGTCCCTTCTTTTATGGAATACCTTACTGAACACGCTGCACATACGAGGGTCGGCTGATAGGTCCCAGGTCTCACACACATATGGCGCCACTAGGTCAGTTAGACGGTAGCAGTACAGGTCAATAGCGTGTTTAGTTTTCCAGTAACAGCATTTTAAACAAGATAACTTTAGAGCTTTCACGAAAATTGGAAAAACGAACAGTGATTAAATACTACATTTGAAAGGCTTAACGCCAAAAGGAATCAAGGAGGAAATGGACTGTACATTGAAAGACACTGCCCCTTCATATTCCATGATTAAAAGGTGGGTTGCAGAGTTTAAACTGGGACGTACGAGCACTAGTGATGAGCCTCGCTCTGGACGCCCTGTGGAAGTGAAAACTCCAGAGAGCATTGAAAAACTGCATCGTTTAGTACTGGAAAACCACAGATTAAAGACGTTTGAGATAGCAGAGGCTGTAAACATATCAAAAGAACGTGCAGGTAAATTTTAACCAATGTTTTGGGCTTTCACAAGGTCTGTGCAAAATAGGTGCCGCGTTTGTTGACACCTGATCAAAAGTTCCTAAGAAAAACTATGTCTGTTAATGTGGAGCTCTACCGTAAAAATCCCAGTAAATTTTTGAGGCGGCTTATTACTATGTGTGAAACTTGGTTATACCACTACACTCCAGAAAGTAAATAACAGTCAAAACAGTGGATTGCGCTAGGTGAACCAACTCCAAAAAAGGCAAAGTCAATTTTGTTAGCTTACAAAGTTATGGCGAGTATTTTCAAGGATGTGAAGGAAATTATTTTTATTGATTACTTGGAAAAGGGTAAAAGTAACACTGCTGACTACGACGCAAGTTTACTGCAACGTTTGAGTGAAAGGTGAAAAAAAAAAGACCTCATTTGGAAAAAAAAAATCTTGTTTCATTACATCAATACTCCGGCCCATCGTTCAGCCATTGCAATGGAAAGAACGTGCGAATTAAAGTTGGAATTGCTTGAACATCCACCCTATTCGCCAGATCTAGCACCCAGTGACTACCACCTGTTCCCAAGCCTCAAAGAATTTCTTGGAGGACGAAGTTTTCACAGTAACGAGGAGGTCATTGACGCGATAAACAGTTATTTTGAGGACCTTGATAAATCGCACTACAGAGATGGTTTAATTAAATTAGAACACCAATATGACAAATATATTAGCCTTCCTGGTGATTATGTTGATAAATAAAGTAAAAAACAAATAAAAATTAAATGATGTTTTCATAGAGCCCCGGGACTTTTCAGACGATCTTAGTAGTTGGGTTTCGTTTCCTCGCTTGTTTCTTGTGTACAAGAATGTTGAAGTTTTAGAGAATTTGTTGGTTTATCAGGCAGTCATGTTATAAGTCTCTCGCAAGCGCTCCGAACTGTATTTTATTCACTTGCTGCACCGTCAGCCGTGTCTCTTCAGAGCTTTGTTTGTCATTAGCATTACTTTTCTCCGTAGCTCTCCTAGAACGAGAATGTAAGCCTCGGGATTACAAAAGGAGATTACAAGAGGCTTCCTTAACTATGCAATATTAAACGAAAGTCGGAAACATGGCACCGCTGTACAGTTTGCATTTTAAGAACAAAGGCTTGCTAATGATTAAGGAAGAGAAGGCGAGAGAAAATGTTTGCTCATGCCACATAGCACAAAACGATTCTTGTTCCGCCTTCCTTTAATTTAACTTCGCAGTTCATTACATTTTCATCAAATTCTGCAAACACAGCCAAGAAATTGTACAGCTGACAAGATATCGTGGAATGTGCGTTATTAATATTTCCGATTACTTCATCCCTGAAAGATCTTGCAGTTGTTGCGAAGTTAGTACGTATATATTACAATGTTCTAAACAGTACTATGATACTATTTCAGTAGATACAGTAAGTGTCTACAGGAACTCTTCTCGGTCTTTTTGCAATAGTTCACCACTCATTTAATTTACGAAAGTATGAATTATCTACGAATCGGTGGCGTGGTATAACTGGCGCAACAGATAGTCTTAATGAGAGCTAGGAAGCGAGTTGTACTTTCAGATAAGCAGTTCACCAGTCGATTCAAGCATGCTGGAAGAGTGCCTGTCACAGTCAATGTCAAATATCTGTCACCTCTTATGCACCTGCACTGATAAACATGTGTTTTCATATGCATATCTACAAAACATCTATACAAATGGCCTACTATATAAACAATGTCAATCGTCTGCCTCCAATTCTTCCATAACTGACAGTCCTTCCGTCTTCGCTCACGTCATTGTCATCATCAACGTTATCGCTACTTTCTGGTCCATTATCCTGGATTAGAATTTTTTCTATTTGATTTTCTTTGATTGCCTTTCAATGTGCTCAACATGTCGACATACATTTTCCCATTCTGATCTGCCAATTTCTGCAATTCGCTGGCGACACAACTGTTCCACATCTTTTAATTTAAAAGCTTTATATTAAGTTTTTTTTTCTTTTTTTTTCTTTCTTTCTTATCTTTGAGAACCCTGGAAACGGAACTCAGTGAAATATCAGTTGCCTTGGCTACTCTTTCATTCACTTTCTGCGGGCTTTTGAAGAACTCTGGGAGCTTACATTTTCTTCCTTCATCTTTGCCTTTTATTTCATAAAGTCAAGGACATTTGCAATTATTTCTCTGCTCTGACTAAGCAAGTACCTTGCCACTTAACTTTGAAAACGTAGGAGACACGGTTAAAAAAATAAAATAAATAAAATGAACACTATTTACTGCCCACTATGAATATCAAAATATGCGGAACTCTTTCGATGCAGACTGTACAAAGTTTGCTCGCTGTGACCTTAAGTAAGCAAAGTATCATAACACAAACTCTGATAAGCTAGGCTCGGTAGCTGGGTCGGTGTCCAGAAGTTTTGCGCCGGCAATATTATAATTTAGCATGGAATCACCCAAAAATATTATTATATTTTAGTAACAATACTTCGGTGTTAATTAACAAGTGACAAACTTCTGTGATTTCTGAAATAGATGTAAATGTTAACATGAATTCTTTAAAAGCCTGTGGCAAATGCATGCGTAATGTAATGATAGCCACACCTTGTCTTTAAGGTAATACATCTGTGAAATTTTACCAAAAATAATGAAAAATTATTTTTTTTTTCATAATAAAATGATATGAATTCTAAAATTTAAGAAAATATATCCTTTTTCCCACTTGGCGCATTTTAACTGCCAATTAGCTGAAGCTATAGATGGTTAGTAGCTTGCTTTTTAATAGGCACTCCCAAATTTAAACCTTATTTTCTCACAAACCGTTTTCCAATACTTTTCCATACTCAAAACGTTCCACACGATGGAATTTTTCACTACTTTGTTTCAAAATGTTAGTACTACTTTTCAAAAGCACTTTAAAGAAAATGATCATATTAATTTTTCGAAACAATGCTGCAATTTTGAAAAATAAATTATTAAATCTTGAAGAATCAAGCGGTTTGTGGGGTATGAAAAATAATAATTTTTCACTACTAATGATTAGGGATATATAGCATGACAGATCTCTTTTTAAACTCATTTTATGCAAACCTGGGTTTTTGTATGTAAATATTTTCTAAAATGCATCACGTAGCTCATTTTATTAGAACAATGAATTGAGACAGTAAAACATTATTATTTAAAGAATCATGTGAGGTAGAAGTTTGATATGTGGCACAAATATTTCTATTAGTGTGTATAATAACTGGTAAACATTTCAATAAGTTTTCTTACATGCTGTGGATTTTCCAATTTTTCACCGATCTATTACCTTAATACATCTGATCAATTTTGCTTTTGGCAAAGATGTGGACCACATTATCATAGAATGACCACTCCTGGCGTTATGATAGGCACTATCGACTTATTCGATAGTCTCTTAACAATCGTTTTTACTTTCTCTACACATACTATGTACATAGTGTATAGAGAAAGTATTGCATTCCACTCAAAAATTCGATACCAAGATTTCATCGGAAATACATATCTTAGGGTCCCCTGTATCCAAAAAGTATTTTCAGAAAAAGGTCCGTGTGTGTGAGTGTGAGTATATGTGTTTCCGTGTGTCCCTGTGTCAGTGAACACGATAACTCAAAAACGAAAAGTCGGTAAAATACCACCCCTGGCATTTAAGTTATGCATTTTCCAGGGATGCGACACGAAGCTTTTGAGAAAAATCCCCCCACGCCAAACTATCCTTTACATATAAAAATTTCGAAAACTTTGATTTTCTCAAAAATGGTTCTAACGATTTTGATTAAAATACCGTAAATTAAAGATATTTATTTATATGGCAAATAAAATGTATATCTTGAATTTTATAGGAATAGCCTCTAAAGACCTCTTTATTTTGAATGAATTTTGCGTAATTGGTAAACTGTAAGAGATAGACGGAAACTTACTTCACAAAAAATGTAGATCACGTTAAAACATACAATGTCATATACGTTTTTTTCGTGGAATTGACCATTTCTGAGATATTCCTTGTTATTTGTTTCAGATGTAAAATACTTAAACTTTTCTCACACGGAATGCTGTAAACTCTTTAAGGAAACGGATTTCATCACATAATAATCGGCTTTTAAAAGATTTGACAATCGTTTTAGCCTAGTGTATTCCCTTATTTTCCTTCTACTTACAAGGAAGCAAGTAATTTAAACAATGTCTGCTAATGTTTATCTCGATTATCATAAAGTAGATAGAAGAATATGCTTTTTAACAATCATTTGTTATAGTGATGTACAGAAAGTTATGTGAGTGGAACACATCAGATTGTTTTGTTTTGTTTGTTGGTTTGTTTTTGCATAACATAATTTTATGCAATGTTACTATACTATTTGTCCCTTGGTACTCGATTCTCCCAATCAATTTTTAAGCGCAAATCAAACTTTAAGTCACTTAAATCGATCAACCAGCTATGATCATGATGCCAACCCCATTACATAAAGTGCAAAGTACTTTCACGATGTCCGAGAAAGGAAGAACTGTGTTCAGGTCTCAGAATGCCCGTAGAGGAGGAAGTTCATAGCCAATGACGATCAGCTCCTTTTATAATACAGGTGAAACTTCCAGAAGCGATTCAGAATTGAAATACGCTGAATTGCCGAGGTATTAGCTTCTCTTTTGGATAATTGGTATTTTAACTTCACACCTCATCTGTTTGCTGCGCTTTACGGCTCAGGATCCTAAAGTTTATAACAGCTGTTACATATGAGCAACAGACCTAGTAAATAATTAAAATGGGTCTCTTACAAAAAGACCAAAATAATAACAAAAGTATCAAATCTGGATCACATAAGGAAGTAAGAGAAATTTGGGTATTGGCAGAATGACAACAGTACCAAATCTGGATCACATAAGGAAGTAAGTGAAATTTGGATGTGTTTTACCAGTAAATAACTACAAAGATAATCTTAATGGCATCGTAACAAAAGCACCAAATTTGGATCACATACGGAAGTGAAAGAACTATGGGTGTGTTTTACTAGCAAATAACTACAATGGGGTTCTTAATGGTAGAATAACAAAAGTACCGAATTTGGATCACATAAGAAAGTAAGAGAAACTTGGGTGTGTTTTGTAAACAGAGGAATTGACACTACTGCATTTTGAAGCAATTTAAAGCAAATATACCAATGATGTCTATGGTTTACAGCAGCAAATTGATGTACCTCCGCATTTATTGAAATGAGGAAGCGCATAATCTTAGATTGCGATGCAATGTTATCTCAGCATCACATTCCTAAGTTTAACCAATTTAATGGGACAAATTTTACCTCATTATTTTACCTACGAAATTATAAACGCGATTGGTACCCTGAGATTTTATGCCAAAAGTGAAAATTTTCGGTTTTAAATTCATTAAAACATGCAATGTATCAGTGGATGAGCGTATATTACCCACATTTTGATAATATAATACTACCGCAGAACGTATGTGCTATGGATAGGCGTGGTGATTTGTTGCATTTTGAAATCAGAAATGTAGCATTTTGATTTGTGCATTTAGCATTTTATAGCATTAATGCAGTTTCAGTTTAGCGTGTTATATCATTTTAAAGAAAAGCATATATCTTGAATTGGTTTTAATAAACAGATATTGTCTCGTAAAAAAGATTCAATGCGATATTAATAACATAACATTAGTAAACGGGAACTGAACTCTCAACAATAACAGTGACACTGATACTCACAACAATGACAAAATAATAAAATATTGTTGACATAAGCAGTAAGCATATGAAATAAAAATCATGTGTCAGCAATGTATGCATAAGGCCAATGTCCTCATTTCAGGACATGAGCTTTATTCTTTTTCTTCTCTAGCCCCGTATGTACAATGTACATAGGGATAGAGAAGTATTGTATTCCACCCAAAAATTCGATACCAAGATTTTACCGGAAATACATATTTTAGGACCCCCTATATCCAAAAAAAAGCATTTTCAGAAAAAGGTCCGTGTGTCTGTGTCTGTGTGTCTGTGAACATGATAACTCAAAAACGAAAATTCGGTAAAGCGCCAAACTTGGTATTTAAGTTTAGTATCTTCCAGGGATGCGACACAAAGATTTTGAGAAAAATTTCCCCACCCCAAACTACCCTTTACATGGAACTTTTTTCGAAATTTTTGATTTTCTTAAAAATGGCTATAACGATTTTGATTAAAAAATCGTATATTAAAGATATTTACCTGACAAATAAAATGTATATTTTGAATTTTCTGGGAATAGTCTCTGAAGGCTACTTTATTCTGGGTCAATTTTACGGAATTTTGCATAACTGCTAAACCGTATGAAATGGACAAAAACTTACCACACAACAAATGTAGAGCACTTTAAAACCCACAATTTATGTTATATACATTTTTTTCGTGGAGTTGATCCTTTTTGAGATATTCCTTGCTTTTAGTTTTTTTCTTTGAAAGACATACTTTTTTCATACAGGAATTTGTCAACTCCTGTGCATACAAAGGAACTTCAGTCACATAGCAACCAGCTTTTGGCTTTCACTTTAACCTATGGTACCCCCTTATTTCGACTCTACTTACAAGGAAGCAAGTAATAAGGCTATTTCTGCTAATTTTTTCTCGATCAGACTGAAGTAAATAGAAGCAAACGCTTTCTAACAATAATTTGTTACAGAGATGTAGAGAAAAACATGTGATTGGAACACAGATTTTTTAATAAAATTCTTCCACCTCAACTACATTTTGCCAGGAAAAGTATTTTTCTTGTCCCGAAATAGCATTATACTCTATAATATAAGGTGACAAATGCACGTCTTGAATTTTCCGTTAAGCCAATGGAAATCCCCTTCATAGCTTCTATAATTTTGCATAACTTGAAAACCAAACTGTTTACCTATAGAAAAAAAATCTGATGTGTTCGATTCATATGGCTTCTGTAATAAATTAGTTTTAAAAAGCTTATTCCTCTATCTGTTTATGCTAATTTAGATAAACATTAGCAGAAATAGTCTTTTTAATTGCTTTCTTGTAAGTAAATGAAATGGAATTTTATATATGGACGCTCTTTAAATGCTGTGATTCTCAGCGTTCCACTCTATATTGGTCATGAAGGACCGATTAATTTACTGAGAGGCTTCTTTATCAGGCTTGAGGTTCTTTAATGTGCCGTGAATCTACGACACGGGACAAACTTCCTTTCTGAAGGAAGCCATGCTAAGGATTTTTACGTCAAAAAAATATTAATCGTCCATTACACCACGGAATGCGACTTTTTGTAAGTAGAAGGGAAATAAGGGACTATGCTAAAACGACAGTCAAATGTTTTAAAAGCTTGTCGTTGTGTGGTTGAAATCCATACCTTTGCATTCCCAACAGCTGACAAATTCCTGTACGAGAAAAGCTCATCTTAAACTCAAATCAATAACAAGGAATATCTCAAAAATGGTCAACTACACGATAAAAAATGTAAATGATATAAATTGTGTGTTTTAACGAGATCTACATTATTTGTGTAGTAAGTTTTTGTCTGTCTTTACAGTTATCAGTTATGCAAAATTCAGAAAATGCATCCAGAATAAAGAGCTCCTTAGAGACTGTTCCCACAAAATTATACAGATAAATATATTTAATATACGGTATTTTAATTAAAACTTATTTTTGAGAAAAATATTTTTTTTAAATTGTTCCTCATAAACGGCAGTTTGCAATGTAGGCATTTTCCTCAAAATACTGGAAAATTCTAAACTGAAATACGAAGTTTGATAATTCACTGAGTATTCGCTTTTGAGTTCTCGTGTTCACAGGCACAAGGAACACCTACACACTGACACATACGGACCTTTTTCTAAAAATGATTTTTTTACATACCGTAAAACGTGTATTTCCGGTGAAATCTCGGTTAAGAATTTTTGGGTGAAGCGCAACACCTCCCTACATACATATCATGTTCTACTATAAAGAGAAAGTAAAACTGTAGAGTTCATAAAAGCGTAATTTCTGTACTATTGATTATTATATATATATTCATATATAACCATTAATATATATGCGCATTTCTTTGTAGAGTTAGCCTTTCCAAAATATTCCATGTAACATGTTTTATGTTTTCATGGGTGTAACGACGTCCATTGACGGGTGTACATGGAAGTTTGCTACTAAATATTTCAATGATGTTTCCGCATGTTATTTGTAACTAAATACTTATAGCTTGATTTGATTATTCCTAGACATGCGGAATAAGTAACGCGAAATGAAATGAAATGACGTTTTGTTTATGGACGCTGTTTACCTGCTGTGGTTCACAGCGTCCCATTCTATAATGGGCGTGAAAGATTCAGAGGGATTTCTATCAGGCTTCAGGTTCTTTTACGTGCCGTAAATCTACGATACGGGATCGAGGGATTTACTTTCTTTCCGAAAGGAATTTTGCGCTAAGGATTTTTACGCTAAGGATTTTTACTCCGGAAAAAGTCCATCGTCCTCCGCCGAGTTTGAACCCACGACCTTGGGTACATGAAGTTAGCATGGTAACCAAGTAAGGCGGCAATAGGTAACGTGGATCTCGTATGACTAATATTATACAGGGTGTTAATGAACTACACTAAAATAAGTTGCGAGATTGTGCACGTGACTGATATAAGTAATTTGAGATCGGCGATGCATAGTCCCCGGATAAACTTAACGCAACTACATAACGTTAAACGTGTGTGTATCAGGTAAGTCCGTGTTAAAGCAAAGCAGGTTGAAAAAATCTGATGTGTACCATTCACATGACTTTCTCCATATCCCTGCAACAAATAATTCTTAAAAAGCTTATAATTCTATTTACTTTATGCTAATCAGATAAAAAGAATTAGCAGAAAAAGTCTTATTTCTCGCATCCTTGTAAGTAGAAGCGAAATAAGGGACAACCGTAGGTTAAAGTGATAGTCAAAAGCTGGTTGCTATGTCAATGAAATTCCTTTGTTTATATGGATAGGAGTTGACAAGTTCCAGTATGAGAAAAGTATACGTTTTTCATAGCAGAAACCAAAAATAAGGAATGTCACAAAAACGACGAATTCCACGAAAAAAATGTATATAACATAAATTGTGTGATTTAATGTGCTCTACATTTTTTGTGTAGTAAGTTTTGTCCATCTCTTACGGTTTAGCAGTTATTCAAAATGTAGTAAAATTCATCCAGAATAAACTACTCTTCAGAGGCTATACCCAGAAAATTCAAGATATACATTTCATTTGTCAGGTAAATATGTTTAATATCCGAAATTGTAATCAAAATCGTTAGAGCCATTTTTGAGAAAATCAAAATTTTCAAAAAAAGTTCCATGTAAAGGGTAGTTGGGGGTGGGGGGATTTTTCTCAAAATCTTCGTGGCGCATCCCTGGAAGATACTAAACTCAAATACCAAGTTTGGTATTTTACCGACTTTTCGTTTTTGAGTTATCGTGTTCACAGACACACGGACACACACACACACACACACACACACACACACACACACACACACACGGACCTTTTTGTGAAAATGCTTTTTTTGGATATTGGGGACCCTAAAACATATATTTCCGGTGAAATCTCTGTATCGAATTTTTGGTGGAGTGCAATACTTTATACACTATGTACATAGTGCGTATGGAGAAAGTAAAAATGGCTTAGAATGTCTTTAAAACTGCTGCCCGAGTATAGAAATATCGATTTTTAGCAGCTCGTTACTAGCGTTCTCAAGATTTAATGTCGCAAAAATCTGTAAAATCTGGAACTAATCATTTGACAGTACGACACTAAGCATTCATTAAGTTCTTGAGTTATGTAGCCTACTCAATTGTTCTGGTGGGTTAATGCGTAACGTGAGAAGCTGCAAAGGTCATGAGTTCGATTCCTGCCTTTGAGTAAATGTTTTTTATTATTATTTTTTTTTCATTCCAGACAAGTGCCGCGATACGTGAACGAGACCCGAACTCGGAAACTATCTTTCACTTGAAAGCCAGTATCATAACCACTACGCTAGAGAGGTAAGCTGTAATATGTCCCTTCGTTTTTCGTGGTATGCTCTCGAATGGTTTATAAATTAGCCAGTGGCGTACTGGTACTTCGGAAACTTATAGCCTGTTTATTGAAATAGGCCATGTCTCCCATCTCAAATTGCTTATTTAAGTAATCTACATACTCTGTGAAAATATTTCGGTATAGTTCATTAACACTCTGTATATACCTATAAAATGTGTGTGTGCGTGTTTGTGTGTGTTTGACCTAGCGCGCGTGTTCACGCAAGCGCGTGATGGTAGAGAAAGTTGTGTGAATGTACCGCAGACATTTTTAACTCATTTATTCGATAATCGACATAATAAATCTCAAAAATAACGAATGGCGTTAGTTCACAGAAAAGTAATAGACCCTATGGCATGATCGTAAATAATGGCGAACTTGAAACATTTGTTGCCGAACACATTGGTGGTAGTTTCAATCGGAAGAGGCGCTGCGTCCAGTTCACAAAATCCATCTTGTGAATATCGTTTGTCATGTGACCCATGTCCAACTCCTGTCAGACTACACAATACGGATAATCCTTTCCTGAATATCCAGCAGGGAAAAGGGAATTGGAGTAGTAAATTGGGTTTTCACAAGAAGAAACTCCGCAGAAACGCAAGGAGGGTTTCAGATCCAAGCAAGCAGTAAAAATCACGTTTCTTCTTATACGTTATTTTCTTAGTCCACGCCGTTATGTAAGCATAAAGTGAAAATTGGGAAATAAGAGTGGCATATCTGAATATGGGTTTTGTTTAGTCATAGAAAAGAAATAATGATATAGGCAACATTATTACTGTCTGGATAAACCATATGTTATGTAAGGTTATTTAATAATAATAATAATAATAATAATAATAATTCCTATGAATGATATTAAATACATCTTTTCGCTTTTGGGGATCCGTTATTATTATTATCATTATTATTGTTATTATTATTAGTGTTAATGTTATAAATGTTAAGCCAAGTCAAAATATGTATTTTGTAGCATTAATAGGAACTTGTATAAATAACGTATTATAATCACACTTTTAACAACAATAATAAATAATAATAATAATAATAATAATAATAGCAATACTAATAACAATTCCTGTTAATGCTATAAAAGACGTATTCTCTCTTTTGGAAATTCGGCTATTACTATTGTTGTTATTATTATTATTATTATTATTATTATATTATTATTATTATTATTATAAAATTGTTATTAGTTGTTTTTTTTATAACTGCATCTCCATTGAGCCACGTCAGAATATGTATTACATAGAATTAAAAGGAATTTGTGTATAAATATATATATATATATATATATATATATATATATATATAACATAATCACACTTTGAACATAATAATAATTATTATTATTATGTCTATTATTATTGTCATTATTATCTTTTTAACGTATCCGGCCCACTACCGAAACAGTAAATAAAACAGATGAAATGGTATTGAAATGAGCCCAGGGCCACAGGATTCCGTTAGCGGCGGAGGAATAGGCCGGAAAAGAACCCTATTCGAGATTGGAACCATCCCGTGGGTTGGAAGACAGACATGTATGTGCGAGGGTAGCATAATTGTTAGTCTTTTAACTGAAGGTTTGTATGAATGCTGGATGACAAGATAGTGATTCACCTTTAATACAACATCGTATATACTTCCATGATCATTCAATATTTTTAACACGGGTTCGAAATAAAAGGTGTGGTGGTGGTTATTGTTGTTTAAGACAAGAAAGAAACACTTAAAAGGTGGGGCAAGATTCCTCTAACAGATATTTTGAGTAATCTGTAACATATTGTTTTATTATTATCACTTTCTCTACACGTACTATGTACATATTGTTTAGAGAAGGTATTGCATTCCACCTTAAAATTCGATAACGAGACTTCACCGGAAATACATGATTTGGATCCCCTTGAATCCAAAAGAAAGCATTTTTAGAAACAAGGTGGACACCAAAGCTCATAAACGAAAAGTCAGTAAAATACCAAACTTGGTGTTTAAGTTAGTATGTTCCAAGGATGCGACACGAAGATGGTCAAGAAAATTCCCCCGCCCATAACTACCCTTTAAATGGAACTTTTTTTCGAGATTTTTTTATTTTCTTAAAAATGGCTCTAACAATTTTAATTAAAATATTATACATTAAAGATATTTACCTGACAAATCAAATATATATCTTGAATTTTCTAGGAATAGCCTCTGAAGCCTACTTTGTTCTGGATGAATTTTACGGAATTTTGAATAACTGCTAAACCGTAAGAGATGGACAAAAACTTACCACACAAAAAATGTAGAGCACGTTAAAACACACACTTTATGTTATATATTTTTTTCGTGGAGTTGTTCGTTTTTTAGATATTCCTTGTTTCTGGTTTCAGCTTTGAAAAACTTACTTTTCTCATACAGGGATTTGTCAACTCGTGTCCATAGAAACAAAAGAACTTCAGTCACATTGCAACCATCTTTTGACTATCACTTTAACCTATGACAGCCCTTATTTCGCTTATACTTACAAGGAAGCAAGTAATAAGACTATTTCTGCTAATTTTTTCTCGATGAGCATGAAATAAATAGAAGCATAAGCTTTTTAACAATAATTTGTTCATGCTAAACAAAAAAAAACAAAAAAATAGCAGAAATAGTCTTATTTTTGCTTCCTTGCAAGTAGAAGCGAAATAAGGCAGTACCATAGGTTAAAGTGATAATCAAAAGCTGGTTGCTATATCACTGAAGTTCCTTTGTTTGTATGGACAGCAGTTGACAAATTCCTGTATGAGAAAAGTAAGTTTTTCATAGCAGAAACAAAAACAAGGAATGTCTCAAACACGATCAACTCCTCGAAAAAAAATTATATAACATAAATTGTGTGTTTTAACATGCTCTACATTTTTTGTGTAGTACGTTTTTGTCCATCTCTTACGGTTTAGCAGTCATTCAAAATTGCGTAAACTTCATCCAGAATAAAGTAGTCTTCAGAGGCTATACCTATAAAATTCAAGATATATATTTTATTGGTCAGGTAAATGTCTTTAATATATGATATTTTAATCGAAATTGTTAGCCATCATTGAGAAAATTAAAATTTTCGAAAAAATGTCCACATAAAGGGTAGTTTAGGGTGGAGAAATTTTTCTCAAAATCTTCGGGTCGCATCCCTGGAAGATACTAAACTTAAAACACCAAGTTTGGTATTTTACCGACTTTTCGTTTTTGAGTTATCGTGTTCACAGACACACGGACACACTGACACGGACACACACACACACACGGACCTTTTTGTAAAAATGCTTTTCTTGGATATAGGGGATCCTAAAACATATATTTCCGGTGAAATCTCGGTATCGAATTTTTTGGTGGAGTGTAATACCTCCTCTAAACACTATGTACATAGTACGTATAGAGAAAGAAAAAATCTGATGTTTTCCATTCACAAGACTTTCTCTACATATCTGCAACAAATTATTGTTAGAAAATTTATGCTTCTATTTATTTCATGCTAATCGAGAAAAAATTAGCAGAAATAGTCTTATTACTTGCTTCCTTGGAAGTAGAAGCGAAATAAGGGCTATCATAGGTTAAAGTGATAGTTAAAAACAGATTACTATGTGACTGTTCATTTGTTTGTATGTACAAGTTTTTCAAAGCTGAAACCAAAAACAAGGAATATCTCAAAAACGATCAACTTCTCGAAAAAAATGTGTATAACATAAATTGTGTGTTTTAATTTGCTCTACATTTTTGAGTGGTAAGTTTGTCAATTTCTTACGGTTTAGCAATTATGCAAAATTTCGTAAAATTCATCCAGTATAAAGCAATTTTCAGAAGCTATTCCCAGAAAATTCAAGATATACATATTATTTGTCAGGTAAATATCTTTAATATACGATGTTTTAATCAAAATCGTTGGAGCTATTTTTGAGAAAATCAAAATTTTTGAACATTTTTCCGTGTAAGGGTAGTTGGGGGTGTGGGGATTTTCTTGAAAATCTTCATGTCGCAACCTTGGAAGATACCAAACTTAAATACCAAGTTTGGTACTTGACGGTCTTTTCGTTTTTGAGCTATGCTGTCCACAGACACACACACGCACATTCATACGGATCTTTTTCCAAAAATGCTTTTTTTGTATTCAGGGGGACCCAAAACATGTATTTCCGGTGAAATCTCAGTATCGAATTTTTGGGTGCAATACAATACTTTCTCTATACACTATGTACATAGTACGTGTAGACAAAGTAAAATGCTTCTTTTGGATTCAGGGGGACCCAAAACATGTATTTCCAGTGAAAACTCGCTATCATATTATTGGGTGGAATGCTATATCTTCTCTATACACTATGTTCATAGTACGTGTAGAGAAAGTAAAAAAATCTGATGTGTTCCTTTCACATGAATTTCTCTACATCCCTGCAACAAATTTTGTTAAAAACGTATTCTTCTATTTACTTCATACTAAACAAGAAAAAAATCAGCAGAAAGTGTCTTATTACTTGCTTCCTTGTATAAGGGAGTACCATAGGCTAAATCGATAGTCAATCTGTAAAACGCTGGTTTGCAACGTGCTCGAGGTACTTTTGTTTGATTGAACAGGGGTTGACATATTCCCGTATAAGAAAAGTATAAGTAAGTATTTTAAAGCTGAAGCTAATATCAAGGAAAATGTCAAAAACGGTTAACTCCACGAAAAAATGTATATAACAAAACCGTATGTTTTAACGAGCTCTACATTTTTATGCTGTAAGTCTTTGTCTATCTTTTACGGCTTAGTAGTTATGCAAAATTCGGTAACATTCATCTAGAATAAAGAAGTCTTCAGGTCTTTAATATATGATATTTTAATCGAAATCGTTAGAGTCATGTTTGAAAAAATCAAAACTGTCTTAAAGATTTCCATCTAAAGGATTTGGTGTGAGGTGGATTTTCTTTAAAACGTTTGGTATTTAACGGTGGTTTTGTTTTTGAGCTATGCTGTCCACAGACACACACACACATACACGAACCTTTTTAGGGGATCCTAAATCTTGTATTTTCGGTGAAATTTCTGTATCGAAATTTTGGGTGCATTATAATACCTTCTCTATACACAATGTAATAGTACCTGTAGAGAAAGTAAAAAACAGCACAGTGAGTTAAAGCTAGAACGTTTGCCTTTATACCACTCTCCATGGTCATGGATGTGATAAATTTGATTTATGTAATGGAGTGTTCTATGATGAGTTCCATATGCTGCAACATTGCTCAATATGGACATAAAAAGCAAATACAAGTGCAATTGAGTGAGCATCATTATAAGCTGCGCTCTTACAACAGCCCTCCAAATGACAATGTTCACACAAAAATGGATGGTCAGCATATGAAGGGTAGACGCGCTGTCAATTCCGAGGAACGTGTTCAATCATTGCCTCCTGGGAACACTTTCATTTATTTTACAAGGTTATTGCAAAGGACGAAAGCTGTGCTTACACCATCTAATAATAGAGCACAGAAAATGAGGTAAGCTGAGTTTACACGATCTAATAATAGAGCACAGAAACTGTGGCGACTTGATTTTCCCAGCCGTTGCCAGAAACCATTTCCTCTGCTAAATACAGGCCGTTTCAAAACGACACCAAACGAAGATAGCAGTCGATTAGCTTACACTTTGACATGTCCGAAACTTGATGTCGCAACTTTCAAACTCCTCTATTTAAAGTTTTATGTGTTTAAAAATCGCACATATTTGGGATTAGGCAACGAAAGAACAACGGTTGTCATACGCCACACCTACATGCTACGTTTTCCATTACTAAGGTGGCCTGTGCCGCGCCAGCGTGTCTATCAAACCACGCCTACACCGAGCGATTGTGTCCTTCGCTACCAACCGGCATCTCTCTTTGAGTGGGCCAGGCACCGTGCCATTTGATTATCTACGACTACCTAATCCATGGTGATGTTATCACAGTTTTTGTACGTGCGGAATTTAGAGCTGAAAATTATATTCAAGTATTACCTACGGCATGATCTACAAGGTCCACATCTTCGTTTGGTGTCGTTTTGAAACACCCTGTGTATATGTAATTTGCCGTATGGTGAATGGCGCAAATCCAGATCGCTAGAAGTCTGCTTTTCTCCTGCTGGTCCCTAGTTTGATTCTCGTTGCCGGTCGTCAGCTAGAAACTGTTCAGCTTTGCAAAACTTAACACACGCAGGACCCGTTTGCACAAGTATTTATCTAATTATTACTTTATCTACACGTATTATGTACATAATGTCTAGAGAAGGTATTGTAATGCACCCAAAAATTCGATACCGGGATTTCACCGGAAATACATATTTTGGGTCCCCCTGAATCCAAAAAAAAAGCATTTTTGGAAAAAGGTTCATGTCTGCCTGTGGATAGCATAGCTCAAAAACGAAAAGACTGTTAAATTCCAGACTTCGTATTTAAGTTTCGTGTCTTCCGAGGATGCAACACGAAAATTTCCAAGAAAATCACCCTAACTCAAACTACCCTTTACATGGAAAAAATTTCGAAAATTTTGATTTCCCTCAAATGACTCTAACGATTGTGATTAAAGTTCCTTATGTTTAAGATATTTGCATGTCTAATAAGACGTATATCTTGAATTTTCTGGAAATTGCCTCAGACCTCTTTATTCTGGATGATCGTATTTATTGAATTTTGCATAACATTTGCATAAACCGTAAGAGATAGACAAAAACTTACTACACAAAAATGTAAATCACGATAAAGCACACAATTTATGTCATATACATTTTCTTTGTGGAATTGTTATTGGTTTCAGCTTTAAAAACGTATACTTTTCTCATACAGGAATTTGTCAACTCGTGTCCATACAAACAAAGTAACTTCAGTCACATAGCAACCAGTTTTTGACTTCACTTTAACCTATTGCACTCCCTTATTTCGCTTCTACTTACAAGGAAGCAAGTAATAAGACCTATTTCTGCTAATGTTTCGCAATCAGCATGAAGTAAATAGAAGCATAAGCTTTTTAACAATAATTTGTTGCAGAGATGTAGAGAGAGTCATGTGAATGGAACACATCAGGTTTTTTAAAACAGTTGTTATATTGGGATAGTTACAAAGAACTATCACTTGAGAACTTTACAGAAATCTTACAGAAAACCGCAATCTTTACGTTTTATATTTAATATTATTCTAAAGAAACTATTTTCGAAATAAAAGACATTTTATACTCGCGACTTTTAAATTGATGTTTAACAGATACCGAAATGGTCCATGAATTTTTCCCCTAAAACTATGTTATTTATTTAGAAATATTTCTGATCAAAGAACTCCACTAATACCCACATACAGAGTCTGCAATAAAACTGGAAGTTTATTAAATGTAAATTAAGTAACACTTCGATTATAGATATTTGTTACATCTCTCTAGGCCTTTTAGGTTCCTAGAACTGCTGTCAAGTGTTATCGTGACCATGTTTTCAGCGTTGACCATTATTTTATTTGACTAGACTATGACGTCCAAGGAAAAGGTAATGACCAGAGCTTGATTTCCTTATGCAGAGTAAGAGCGACCAGACTTGGCAATACAATGCGGCGCTACTTGTGTGAGCAAAGGTCAACGTAGAGTGCAACCCATTACTGTAAAACAGCTATCTCTACATAACACAGAACCACGTCAGTAGGAAGAAAGGAAGGCGTTCAAGTAACGTCTTGTTCTGCTCAAATATGAGCAACATAAGTTTGTTTTACACCAAAGTAAGTTTTCTGGCAGTGTACTTATTTATGTACTTATTTAGAAACCGATGACAGTTCTAGTATACACATTGCAAAAGTCTAGTAACAGAAACATGTTGATTGAAAAAATTTTACCCACGACTATCACACTCTTGCAATCCAGAAGTATGGAGCTGAACTGAATCTGTACGGCATGTAGAAGAACTGTCAAGACGGATCTACCAATCTACGAATACCCTACCTTTAATAATGATGAAAATGAAAAGTGTAATTGAAAAGAATGCAGGGTTCAGTGTGATGTAGCCCATACAAGCTGCACTTTTAGATCCTAACAAATGCTATTTGCTTGGTGATACTGATACGGAACTGTTAAAATATTTCAAACATGCCCCGATCACATCATGCAAACTGGATCGAATTTTTTCGCATTAGAAATGTTGTTTGTTGGAAAGTAGAATGACGTTTGCCTTTGAAAGGCTTCAGAAGTACATATAGTTTTCAGTAATATAGCTGCAGATGAGTAAATATTTAGTTTAGTTCCTGCTTTCGTTTTCACCTAGTAAGATTTTGAAGATATTTAAGGAATGTTGTTATTTGAATATTATTTTACATTAGATCAGTAAATATTACAATTATTGTTATAATTGCTTGGGTTTTTTCATAATTTACAGTCATATGTAAAGAAAGAAATCAGTCTGAGCCGGCCTTATATATGTAACAATTTGTATGTTGTACATAATTAATGATCAAAATAGATGTGCTTTTAGGAGTATCTCATAAGTCATTTTTGCTCTCTGGAAACAGTGCTGTTTACTTCACCACATGTTTGTTTACCTCTCTCCACTGCATCTTCTTATCAACGATTTGTTTTGATGCAGGGAGACAGCCGGTCGCAACCTATATATGGAACAGCGAACGGTACGAACATTCTAGCTCTGCTAATAACATTTAAATATCAGAGGGAATTATCGTAACTGTTAACACACTTATGACCTATCTTTTTTTTAGCAGTTTATAATGCTTTTCAGCGTAAGGGCAAACCCTTCACTCCAAATAAGGTTTTCTAGATGAAAGCCTTTTTTCAGCTTTCCCTTTCGTTTCCCCATTTTCCTGTCTCTTATGTTACTGATGTTTTTTCCATTTACCAATACTTTTCGAGCATCTCCTAATAAACAGTTCCACCCTATGTACCGACCACTTTTTCCTCTCGTCTTGATCAGCTTTATCAGTGTTCCTTCATGGCTACTCTTTCTAAAGCAGCTTACTTGTTTATTTTGCTTTTCAGATTACAGGTAGTCCGTGTCATTCACATACACAACGTTTAAAAGCATAATCTTCAAAGTTTTTACACTACAAAATTCATTCTCCAGCAAAAAGGCTCACATTTATCTTCTTTAGTGCTTACTTTAAGAGTCTACAATGAACGTGTCCTTTTCTCATAAAAGTTCCCATTGCCATCGATTTCTGTTTGACTTCTTGATAACGGTTCTACTCTGTTAAAGCACAGTTCTACCACAGTTTACTATCCAAGTACATACACTCTGCTCCTTAAATAATCTTCTAATTGTAAACTTATGAATGTATAACGACACTATTACTGTCTTCACTCAAATTCAATTTTTGCGTTTATGGTCTAAAGCAGGCGTCCCCAACAGGACGCACGCTCGGGCGGCAGTAAAAGCCCTCAAACCCTGACCGTCCGGTTGCGGGCATGAAATGGAGGTGCTACAGTGGCGAAACTGCGATTGTGTAAATTAACTTACACTTTCACTCTTAATTACATAATAATGATAGCAGTATTTTATACACTTTAATACTGATAACTAATATAACACAAAATAAAATTTAATTGGCAGGAAATTCAATTTACGAAATACAAATGCTCATATAAAACTAATAAACTAAATAAATGATGTAATATGACATAGACCTTTCTTCTTGTTGATACTATGCAATTCAATGAAGCATACAATACAAATAAACATAAAATTCTTCAAATAAATGTCTATGAAAACTGCTCTTTCTTAACCATCCGACAATCACCGTGATGTTTGCAGTTGTCTGTTTTCAACCAGCTGTTCAATACGTGGGACTATTGTTTGCGAGCTACCCAATCGTAAACATGCTTTCAAGTGTTCATCACTTAATTGACTTCTGTGACTTTGTACACTTCATTAAGAAAAACAGTGATTCGCAAACATAGGTTGTCCCGAACTTGCACAAAATTCATCCAGATAGATTGTGGAGTTTAGGAAATCTTTCACGTCTTACAGAGGTGTAGAAATGGTTTGTACTTTTTCTATTTTAATATTTATCGTTTAATTCAATATTATTTAACAAATCTATTACTTCCAACTGCAGTTTAACATGCCTATCGAGGATATCCCCTGAAAATGGTGTTGCAAATGACTTAAATTGTTTCTTAAGTGGTATAATGTCCTGGAATCAACGTTCGAATTCTTCGCGCAACTGTCGCAGTATGGTTATTAATCAAAGTGATTACACCGCCACTGCACGGATATACTGAACTTGTAGTTGTGTGGCCCGCAGTGAGTAATTTTCAGCCCCGCGCGCCATCAAGCGACTTTGACTCGACTTGGGGATGCCTGGTCTAAAGGATAATAATACGCTCGTAGCGCTACAGCCCTATTGTAGCATGAGCCAAACTATCCGACTGCCAGTGTCACGCCCACATACGCATATGATCATCCAACACCGGGAAGTGATTTGGCCAGCATCTCACAACCCCTAGCCATCATAATAATATTGTTCGTTTCCAGACTCGTTACCTATCACAGCTCCTCAGTTTCCCTATGATTCTAAGTCCTATACCCTTCTCTCTCTGTCAGTACTTTGGGTGATTTCACCCAATTCGCATTTATGGAAACGGAGAACAGACCAAATTTGCAATAAAGGATCAACACAGTAACAGCAGACACAAATTATATGTGTTACCCCGCTAACTATAATAACTATAACTTAATAAACAAATTTATAAATGTTATAACAATAATTCGTTTCATTAATAAACTATGAAAACTTTAAAATAACAATACATAATAAATAATTATGTGCGTAATATAGTTACATTCCTATTCAATTCGAAATTTGATTACAGTCCCCCAGAATTTAAATTTTTAACAAAGATGAAAATCTGTGAAATGCACTATAGAACGTCGCAATGTGGCGTATTATTTCACGTAACTGGCAACGAAATAACTAGATGAGAAATCATGGCAGCTAACCTTCTCAAAAAACCTAAGTGAATTTAAATATTCGTTTTACCAAACAATCATACCCACGTAACAAAGGAGATCAGTTTAGCCCTTAACGATGAATTAACGGTGAATCACGCCATATGAAAACACTTACCGCTCCACTCTGAGAAGACCTGTGCGCGACCGACCTGAGACTGACCGACCGACAGCTATATTTCTTTAGCCCCGAAAAAAAAAATGCAACTCACGCGGCAAAAGGCCGAACTACTTAACAAGTGCCTCTATATGTAGCGTTGCCACATTATATTGTACCAGAATGATATAACCCTGAAGTTAAAATCCATACCCTCCCAGAGTAGAATCGAATCGTGACCATGGGGCAGGACTTGTCTAACACATAGTTGTTAACAATAATCTCCTCTGCCGTTGTTTTAGAATGCGCACCAAAATCTCGAAGAATTCATCAATTATTAATTATCCACTGTTGACCACGCGTACTTCTACTTTTTCTAGCTTCCCAATATTAGAGGAAGTCCTGCATTTCACGCAAAAATTCTATGCCATTATTGGTTGAAAACACAAGTTTTGAAGTCTACTGGATTAAAAGAGGCCTTTTTAGAAACTAGTGTATGTATTTTTCTGTGAACAACATTACCCAAACATAAAATGTTAATTAAATACTTTACTTGATAGTGTTTAACGCTCACTTTTACTACATACGGCACCACAGAAGATGACATTGATGATACATTGGAATGACGATGGAGCACTAGTGGAATGCGATGGCGAGGGAAACCGGAGGATCCGGAGAAACCCCGTTCCTGCGTCACTTTGTCCAGCACAAATCCCATATGCGGTTACTTGGGATCGAACCCGGGTCGCCTAGGTGAAAGGCGAGTGGTCTAATAACTCTAGGATAAAATAAGAATTGAAGCTTTCCTGGCGACGTATTAATTCAAAATCTTCTCTGGCTTCTAACCAGGTAAAAACTTGGCTTGACACCATCGTTTCGAAGAAGTGCATCTTCCTCGTCTTCAGGGTGAACTGATGGATTGAGCTTGCGGAGACTGGTATTTATAAGAGCTGGAATGAAGCTACCATCTGATTGGTTCGCGTGATATTGTGAAGAGCACTTTAAAACACACAATTTATGTTATATGAATTTTTTTCATGAAGTTGATAGTTTTTTTTAGATATTCCTTGTTTTCGGTTTCAGCTTTGAAAAACATACTTTTCTCATAAGGGAATTTGTCAACTCCTGTCCATACAAACAAAGGAACTTCAGTCCATAGTAACGAGCTTTTGACTATCACTTTAACCTATGGTACTCCCTTATTTCGCTTTTACTTACAAGGAAGCAAGTAATAAGACTATTTCTTGTATTTTTTTTTTTTTCGATTAGCATTCAGTAAATAGAAGCATAAGCTTTTTAACAGTAATTTGTTGCAGAGATGTAGAGAAAGTCATGTCAGATTTTTATGTTTTGGAGTTTACCCGCGCTTACTCAATATGGCTCAACTATCACTTTCCATATAGTGTCTACTTGGTAAAAAAATCTGATATGTTCCATTCA
The DNA here is from genome assembly GCA_030762935.1 of Hymenopus coronatus. Classification (NCBI taxonomy): domain Eukaryota; kingdom Metazoa; phylum Arthropoda; class Insecta; order Mantodea; family Hymenopodidae; genus Hymenopus; species Hymenopus coronatus. The sequence goes on from CM060884.1 coordinate 14,309,663, forward strand.
CATGACTTTCTCTACATCTCTGCTACAAATTATTGTTAAAGAGCAAATGCTTCTATTTACTTCATGATAATCGCGAAAAAATTAGCATAAACAGTCTTATTACTTGCTTCCTTATAAGTAGGAGCGAAATAAGGGAGTACCATAGGTTAAAGTGATAGTCAAAAGCTGGTTGCTATGTGTTGAAGCTTCTTTGTTTGTATGGAAAGGAGTTGACAAGTTTCTGTATGAGAAATGTATAAGTTTTTTAAAGCTCAAACCAAAAACAAGGAATATCTAAAAAACGATCCACCCCATATATTGAGTGTTTTAATGTGCTCTACGTTTTTTGTGTAGTAAGTTTCTGTCCATCTCTTACGGTTTAGGAGTTTTACAAAATTCGTAAAATGCATCCAGAATAAAAGTCTTCAGAGGCTATTCCCAGAAAATTCAAGATATACATATTATTTGGCAAATGAATATCTTTAATCTACCCTATTTTAATTAAAATCGTTAAAGCTATTTTTGAAAAAATCAAAATTTTCGAAAAAAAGTTCCATGTAAAGGGTAGTTTGGGGTGGGGAGATTTTCTTGAAAGTCTTCGTGAAAATCTTAAATACCAAGTTTGGTTTTTTAACAGTCTTTTCGTTTTTGAGCTATGCTGCCCACACAGACACACACACGGATATTTTTCTAAAAATGGTTTGTTTGTTTTTTATTCAGGGGGACACAAAACATGTATTTTCGGTGAAATCTCGGTATCGAATTTTTGGGTGCATTACAATATACACTATACACTAAGTACATAGTACGTGTAGAGAAAGTAAAATGTGTATGGTTTTAAAGCTCATAACAATATCTGGAACAAACTCCTATAATGAAACTTTCAAAAGATGTTAATATCCCATTTGAATATATTCCTTAATCTTCTTATAAAGCAGTTGTTTACCTTTATATTTTCTACTTGAAGAATGTATGTACGTTAATTGCATTTCTCTAATAAGGCGGGTCCATTTTCTTTTTTGCTTTCTCTAGCCTCAAATGTACAATATACATAGGGATAGAGAAGGTATTGTAATGCACCCAAAATTTCGATACCGAGATTTCAGCGGAAATATATGTTTTGGGGTCCCCTGAGTCCGAAAAAAGCACTTTTTAAAAAAAAGTCCGTTTGTGTGTCTGTCTGCCTGTGTGTGTGACTGTGGACAGCATAGCCGAATTTTGCTTAACCGCTAAACCGTATGAGATAGAAAAAACTCACTACACAAGAAATGTACATCACTACAAAACACACAATTTATGTCCTTTGTATTTTTGTTGTGGAGGTAACCGTTTCTGAGATATTCCTTGTTATTGGTTTCAAAAGTGAAGTACTTAAACTTTTCTCAGACAGGAAGTGTCCGTTTTTCTTTTGTTCTACTCCTGGCCAAGCAAAAATGTGATTTGCAATGACAGTCGTATAACGATAGCTTTTAAAACATTTGACAATCACTTTAGCATAGTGCATTCCCTTATTCCCTTCTACTTATAAGGAACTAAGCAATAAGAACATTCTGCTAATGTTTATCTCGATTAGCATTGTGCATAAAGAAAAATAATCTTTTGTAGGAGGTTTGTAGAGTGCCTAGAGAAAGTCATGTGAGTGTAACACATTTTCCTTTTTGTATCAGTGAATTGGTTTTTGGCTGTGAGTTTAAAGCTAGATTAACTTCTGTGTACACTTGGTGCGGCTGAAAAGAAAACTACACTTATTATTAATGCAAGAGCCGGAAGTGTGTTTATTTACTCCCTAAAAGCATCATAATCCAGTAACCAGAGAAGAAGAGCGGGAATGTTATGGATTCTGTCCATAGTGATGTAGGATGCCAAGAGGAGTTCAGCTCTGGGGAGCTGGGCTCTGTGACTCCGCCCCATTGCCTGTCCCGAGGTGTTACTCGACACTGCCCACTTATTTTGTAAGTGGTTGCTGTAATTGGGGCCATCTTCTAAGCTTGGCGATTCAAACAATTATATCAGTCGCTATTTTCAAAAACTACCCTTCGACTCTACCGCTATTTTACTCGCAGATTATCTATACAGGGGATTGGTTTAATTGTTTTTTCACACAAGTCCTGTGTAGGACAGGAGTTGGATAGATAGAGTCAGACTGAAAAATTCAATACCATAGCCGGGATTTGAACCACGGATCTCCCGATCTCTAGCCGGTTGCTCTGCCACTGAGCTACCATGTCAAAATGCCGGCATACCATTGAATTTCTCAACTGACACGCATGTTTCCCGGTAAACCACAAGGTGATCTCAAATTATTTTGAGATGACAACCTCAATGGCGACTTACAATGCCGTAAGTACTTTAGTCCCAGGATTCATAGTATAGCCAACTATTATGGTCAATTGGTATTGGTTTAATTGTTTTTTCACATAAGCCGTGTGTGGTCACATAGAAACCAGCTTTTGACTATCACTTTAACCTATGGTACTCCCTTATTTCGCTTCTACTTACAGGGAAGCAAATAATAAGACTATTTCTGCTAATTTTTTCTTGATTAGCATGAAGTAAATAGAAGCATAAGATTTTTAACAATAATCTGTCACAGAGATGTAGAGAAAGTTATGTGAATGAAACACATCAGATTTTTTACTTTGCATACACCAAATTTTCAAATTTACCCACGGAAGAAAATCGCGTACACTTAAATCAGATACTGAGGGTCGTAATCCTATACTACTCTATGTTTAAAATTGTCCTGAATTAACTTTAAGTCTTGTAAAAATCCAGATTGACATTCAACTTCGGCCACCTCTTCAAAAATATCGCAGTTACTCCTAATCTCTTTGCAGATATTTTGCTAAAAAAAATATAGATCCCATTATTATGCATGCGTTTACAGCACACCATCTACAGCACTTTCCGCTTCATGCGCGGGAATCTCGTGTGTAAAATCGAGTTTCTCTGTGCCGAAACACCTGCTACTTTACAAGGAACATAACTGCATAAATGGTTCTATGGAGAACATTAACGTCGAGTAAATTTCTTTGTCATTTAAATTTCGCCAAATACAATTACAAAGACTTACAAGATTGTAATGAGCATGTGAAAAACAGTGAATGCAAAAATTCTCCATACATTGTAAGTGTTAAAAGAGAATATCATGCGAGATATTCATTCGATTTTGGATATTGAGCACTCAAATATTAATGAAAACTTTGCCAGAAATGTGTGTATAGAAATTGACATTTCACATATCATATGATAATGTATATGCTTATGTGATTATACTTTAACTATGAGAATGTGAGACAGCCGTGTTGATATACGAGAGTCGGCGTCACACAGATATGGCGCCACTAGGCCAGTTAGACGCTAGCGTCGTACACTTAATCTCTAGACTAGCTTGTATCCGTAGTTACAGGTCAATAGCTTGTTTAGTTTTCGAATGACAGCATTTTAAACCAGACAACTTTAGAGTTTTCACGAAAATGGAGGATTCGAAAAAATGAACAGTGATTAAATACTTCCATTTGAAAGGCTTAATGCCTAAAAAAATCACGGAGGAAATGGACAGAACATTGAAAGACTCTGTCTCTTCATATTCAATGATTAAAAGGTGGCTTATAAGTTTCAAATGGAACGCACGAGCACTAGTAATGAGCCTCGCTCTGGACGCCCTGTAGAAGAGATAACTTCAGAAATCATTGAAAAAAACGCATCGTTTAGTACTGGAAGACCGCGGATTAAAGTTGCTTGAGATAGCAGAGGCTGTAAATATATCAAAAGAACGTGAAGTTAATATTTTAATAATGTTTTGGGCTTTCACAAGGTCTGTGCAAGATGGATGCCGCGTTTATTAACACCTGATCAAAATTTACAAAGAAAAACTGCTTCTGTTAAGAATGTGGAGCTATACCGTAAAATTCCCAGTGAATTTTGAGACGGCTTATTACCATGGATGAAACTTGGATACATCACTACACTCCAAAAAGTAAATCACAGTCAAAACAGTGGATTGCGCCAGATGAACCAACTCCAAAAAAGGCAAAGTCAATTTTATCAGCTAACAAGTTTATGGCGAGTGTTTTCTGGGATGCATAGGTAATTATTTTTATTGATCTCCTGGAAAATGGTAAAAGTATCACTGGTGACTAAAAATCTTGTTTCATCACGTCAATACCCCGACCTATCGTTCAGTCATTGCAATGGGAAGAACGTGCGAATTAAAGTTGGAATTACTTGAACATCCACCCTATTCGCCAGATCTAGCACCCAGTGTCTATCACCTGTTCCAAACCTCAAAACATTTCTTGGAGGACGAAGATTTCACAGCAACAAGGTGGTCATTGAAGCGGCAAACAACTATTTTGAGGACCTTGATAAATCACACTACAGGGATGTTTTAATTAAATTAGAACACCGATATGACAAATGAATTAGCCTTTCTGGAGATTATGTTGAGAAATTAAACAAAAAAAGAAGTTTTTAAATGCTGTTTTCATTAAGAGGCCCGGGACTTATCAGCCGACCCTTATAACTGTTTTGGGGTCTGGGACGCGGGGTCGAGCGGTTGCCACAGGCAAGGAAGAAAAGCACTGTGTAAAGGAATTTCCATTCCAAGGTGCTGGTATATGAGTACACTCCTTTACTTCCTATCAATAATGGTCGAGATGGTAAAATAAAAGAGCTAGGGTATTTGCAAATCTTTCTTTGAAAATTGTACAAATCGCACCCCACTGGCTAGTATAACAAATGCAGAAAGCAAGGCTTAACCAAAATCTACCGAGAAACCCAAACAAAATAGTGAATGAGTGAAAATGCTCTATGATAAAATATGCTTCTCAACACAGACGTAACTCATTCGATTTCTGTTTGGAGAACTGCTTTTAACAAGAATTAATCCCTATTTTCCAAAGAGCCTGGAAGTATGAAAGTGGGAGTGAATGAATATATTTAGTGGTTAAATACGGATGAAATCAACGTTAAGAAATTCTACAATTCAGAGATCAATAACACTCAATTGTTTCTCAAGTCACAGTTCCTGGTATGATCAGAAAAGCTAAAGGGTGCTTTACAAATTAAATATGTTTACAAAACCTGCGTTGCAAACAAATTAATACATTAAAGCTTTTTAAAATACTTGTTTACTTACTCTACACTAACTACCTATGTACATAGCGTTTAGAGAAAGTATTGTAATGCACCCAAAAATTCGATACCGAGATTTCACTGGAAATACATGTTTTGTGTCCGCCTGAATAAAAGAAAGCATTTTTAGAAAAACGTCCCTGTGTTAGCGTGTGTGTGTCTGTGGACAGCATAGCTCAAAAACGAAAAGTCCGTTAAATACCAAATTTGGTATTTAAGTTCAGTATCTTCCAAGGTTGAGACACGAAAATTTCCAAGAAAATCCCCCCCACCTTCAACTACCCTTTACATGGAACTTTTTTAGAAAATTCCGATTTTCTCAAAAAGGGTTCTAATGATTTTTATTAAAATATCGTATATTAAAGATATTTACCTGACAAATAAAATGTATATCCTGGGAATAGCCTCTGAAGACTACTTTATTCTGGATGAATTTAACGGAATTCTGCATAACTGGCAAACCGTGAGAGATAGACAAACCTTACTTAACAGAAAATATAGAGCTTGTTAAAACACACGATTTATGTTATACAAATTTTTTTCGTGGAGTGAATCGTTTTTGAGATATTCCTCGTTATTGGTTTCAGCTTTAAAAAACATACTTTTCTCAAGCGGGAATTTGTCAACTCCTGGCCTGAAAAAACAAACGAACTTCAATCACATAGCAACAACTTTTCAAAGATTTGACTATCATTTTAGCCCTTCTGCTTACAAAGAAGTAAGTAATAAAACCATTTCTGCTAATTTTTTTCTCGATTAGCATGTAGTAAATATAAGAATAAGATTTTTAACAATCATTTGTTGCAGAGATGTAGAGAAAGTCATAAGATTGGAACACATCAGATTTGTTTTATTTCAGGGCAGTTTATTATATTTATTTAACAACAGTAATTATGTATAGAAAATGAAAAGTTCCATTAACATTTCGTTTCAATGTTGCTATGTAGAGACTATATTGCAACGAACATATTTTTAAAGATAGGGCGGGGCAAAGGTGTGACATGCACTGTCAGCCACAAGGGTACCATTAGAATTTTTGTTTGGAGGGGGGTGTGTCTCGCTGTCTACTGTCCTGCATGTATTTTAGTAGTGATTTTATCACATTTCATTTCGCTAGTTCATTTCATTACCGTTGACATTATCAGCTCACAGGAAATTGCTCTGCTTGAAAAAGTTGGCTTGGAAAACTCTGCTAGGCTTAACCTGCAAAAGTTGTACAAATGAAACCTTCATACGACAATTTTGCGTTCCATTCACATGATTTTCTTTGTATATCTACAAAAAATTATTGTTAAAAAGCTTATTCTTCTATTTACTTCATGCTAATCGAGAAAAAATTAGCAGAAATAGTCTTATTACTTGCTTCCTTGTAAGTAGAAATGAAATAAAATAAGAACTATAGCTTTCCTGGCGACGTGTTAATTCAAAATCTTCTCGGGCTTCTAGCCAGGTAATAACTTGGCTTGACACCAACGTTTCGAAGAAGTGCATCTTCCTCGTCTTCAGGGTGATCAGTTCACCCTGAAGACGAGGAAGATGCACTTCTTCGAAACGTTGGTGTCAAGCCAAGTTATTACCTGGCTAGAAGCCCGAGAAGATTTTGAAGAAATGAAATAGTCAAAAACTGGTTGCTATGTGACTGAAGTTCCTTTGTTTGTATGGACAGGAGTTGAAAAATTCCTGTATGAGAAAAGCATAAGATTTTTAAAGCCGAAATCAAGATATACTTTGTATTTGTCAGGTAAATATCTTTAATATACGATAATTTAATCAAAATCGTTAGAGCCATTTTTAAAAAAGTCAAAAATTTCGAAAATTTTTCCATGTAAAGGGTAGTTTGGAGTGGGGGGATTTTTCTCAAAATCTTCGTGTCGCATCCCTGGAAAATACTAAACTTAAATACCAAGTTTGGTATTTTACCGACTTTTCGTTTTTGAGATATCGTGTTCACAGACACACGGACACACACAAAAAATGCTTTTCTTTAGATAAAGGGGACCCTAAAACATATATTTGCGGTGAAATATCGGTATCGAATTTTGGGTGGAGTGCAATACCTTCTCTATATACTATGTACATAGTACGTATAGAGAAAGTAAAAAAACTGCTGTGCTCCATTTACATAACTTTCTCTAGCTGTTTAATATGCAAACTATTCTTACAAAAAAAATATTCTTTGATCTACTTGGTAATCGAGATAAATATTATCAGAATTGTTCTTATTATTTTGTTCCTTGTAAGTAAAATGGATATAAGGGGATACATGAGGCTAAAGCGACAATCAAATCTTTTAAAAGCTCATGGCTATGTGAAAAACTGAAGGTTGGTTCGCTTTGCATGGTCCCGTTTGAGAAAAGTTGGGTATTTTAGAACTAAAACCAAAAACAAGAAATATCTCGAAAACGGTCAGCTCTAAAAGAAAGATCTTTATGACATTTTTCTGTGCTAAGTTTTTTTCTATCTCCTACCGTTTAACTGTTACGCAACATTTTTGCAAAACTCATGCAGAGAAAAAAAGATTTTCAAAAGCTATTTCTAGAAAATTCAAAATATACATTTTATTTGTGATGTAAATATCTTTAATGTACGGTATTTTAATCAAAATTGCTAGAGCCATTTTTGAGAAAAACAAAACTTCAAAAAATTTTCCATGTAAAGTATGGTTTGTGGTGGGGGTATTTTCTTGAAAAATGTCGTGTCGCAACTTTAGAAGACAATAAATACCAAGTTTGGCATTTAATGGTCTTTTCGTTTTTGAGCTATGCTGCCCACACAGACAAACACACACACACACACATATACACACACAACATTTTTAAAAATGTTTTATGGACTCAGGGAACTCAAAACATATATATTCGTTGAAATCTCGACATCGAATTTTTGTGTAGAATACAATAACTTCTATAGTTACCATGTAGATTGTATGTACATGCATGTTACAGAATGTAAAAAAGGGAAAAATGCTTGAAATCTTACAAGATCGATATAGGCTTATTAAAATGCTGCGCCGTATGCACCGTGACGTCATCACCACTGTCAAGAACCACTTCCAATTTCCGCGAAGCTAACTTTTCACACTCTTTAATGGATGCCACGCTCCCTACATTTTAATTAGCGCATAAGATACCGAGGCCTTATATCTCGCATCCCCAACAAAATCTATTACAGAGAGGCTGAACGTTAGATAGAAGTATAATGGTTCACAATCCTTATGTGCCAACCAGTTTGGACAGTTTCCATTGCATATGGAGCACAAATTCCTTTTTTTTTTTTTTTTTATTGTAAGAAAACTCTTTTGTACAGTTAGGTACAATGCAGTTGAGCTAATTAGATACACAGAACAGCATGTAATATGTGGTTGGGGTACCATCCAGCGATGGGCCCAAAGAAATAGTACAAAGATACAAAGAAAGCAGCACAGAAAATAATAAAAGAGCTAAATGTTCAGTCGCAGATCGGAGTGCCAGCGGCGCTTCAGTCTTCGTCATTGAGGTTCAGGAGGAAGATAAATATGGCGGAGAAGAGGATTGCTGTGGCCCAAACAGGATCGATGGAGCCTCTTGTAGCTGATGCGGAGGACACACATTACCTCCGGTAGGCCTATGTCAGCGTGCAGAGTTGAGTTGGGCACGTACCATGGAGCGCCCGCCAGTCATGAGGCGGAGAAAACGGTTCTGTGTGCGCTGGAGTTTGATGGTCTGCGACGGAGCGGCAGAACCCCATATCGCACAGCTATATTGCCACATGGGTCGAATTAAGGAAGTGTAGACAAGACGCTTGTACCGCAAAGGCATTGGCGAGGAACCGGACACAAGATGATGGACGTCGCGGATGCGATGACGAATCCTCTGCACTAGACTGGAGAGATGGGGACCCCAAGTAAGACGGCTGTCCAAGATAAGGCACAAATTCCTGTGCCGTAAGTTTGTTGAAACCATGTCCCAGAAATCGATTTTCCTGCCAATTCCATTATAAAACTTCAATTTCAACCTCCCGTAAGTGTATGTGTATGTATTTGTTCTCTGCAATTGTGTACTGCCCAGTGGCAGAGTTAAATATACAAAAGTCACTTACAATAATAATCTTACAGTTAAATTAAGAATAGTAATACAACTAGCATATTATATATACATGTTTTTTTAAATACCTAACTAATTATTATTCAGTATAGCAATATTTATGTCAATTACCAGCATTTTTATTTTCTCTATACGTACTATGTACACAGTATATAGAGAAGGTAATGCACTCCACCCAAAAATTCGACACCCAGATTTCACCGGAAATACATGTTTTAGGGTCCCCTGTATCCAAAAAAAATCATTTTCAGGAAAAGGTCCGTGTGTGTGTCCGTGTGTCTGTGAACACGATAACACAATAACGAGAAGTTGCTAAAATACCAAACTTGGCATTTAGGTTCAGTTATCTTCCAGGGATGAGACACGAAAATTTTGAGAAAAATCCCCCCACCCCCAACTATACTTTACATGCAACTTTTTTCGAAAATTTTGATTTTCTTTAAAATGGCTCTATTTTCATCAGAATACCTGACAAATAAAATGTATATCTTTAATTTGCTGGGAATAGCCTCTGAAGACTACTTTATTCAGGATGAATTTTACGGAATTTTGCATAACTGCTAAACCATAAGAGATGGGCATAAACTTACAACACAAAAACTGTAGAGCACGTTAAAACACAATTTATGATGTATACATTTTTTTCGTGGAGTTAATCGTTTTTGAGATATTTGTTGGTTTTGGTTTCAGCTGTGAAAAACTATACTTTTCTCACACAGGAATGTGTCCACACAAACAAAGGAGCTTCAGGGACATAGCAACCAGCTTTTGACTATCACTTTAACCTATGGCACTCCCTTATTTCGCTTCTACTTACAAGAAAGCAAGTAATATAATTATTTCTGCTAATTTTTTTTTTTTCGATTACCATGAAGTAAATAGAAGCATAATTTTTTAACAATAACTTGTTGCATAGATGTAGAGAAAGTCATGTGAATGTAACACATCAGATTTTTATAATCAGTTATTACGAAGCCCCAGAATTAATACTAATACATTACTAATATATACATTAATAATGATATACACTAATGCAAGTTTTGAGATCCTTTAATTACTTCACAATATTTACTGAAATTAACTCATATTTATTCTGTTTAAATTATTCCTAAACTTCTTTAAGGTCAGAGGGCAGCTCTGAAAGGCTGCTACAGGCAATTCATTCCATTCTTCAATGGTGCTATTAAAAAAGAAAATGTTCCTACGTTGGTTCTGTACCTTCCACCCTTAATTTTATACAAATGATCGTTTCGTCCGTAATATGCACACCCAAACTTACAGATGGTTATTTACCTACTCTTACTCTTTGTGTCCTTCCTTTCAAAAAACGTTCTATCTACGATACTACGTGATTATCGATTCCTGTATAAAGTACCAAATTCTGGAAAGCATTTTCCTTTTGTCTTAATATGCTAGCCACAACTGCTTTTGTTGAGAATGCATTCTTCAACATGGACTTAGAAATGAAATGGAGCTTTTTATTTATGAAGCTCGTTCTGTTCTTAAGCCCAGGCATTAAATAAATGATTGGGCATTTCTCTCGAGAACAAAACCTTCATTAAATGTAGTTAATACCACCTAAGACAGCTCAGTGTTAACCACTAGTACAAATGTTACTGCATCCGAAATAGTAGTTGAAATTAATCTTTTTTAATTTCTCTGCACGTACTATGTACATAGTGTATAGAGAAGATATTGCACTCCCACCAAAAAATTCGATACCGAGATTTCACCGGAAATATATGTTTTAGGGTCCCCTTTATCAAAAAAAAGTATTTTCAGAAAAAGGTCCGTGTGTGTGTCTGTGAACACAATAACTCAAAAACGAAAAGTTGGTAAAATACCAAACTTGGTATTTAAGTTTAGAATCTTCCAGGGATATGACACGAAGATTTTGAGAAAAATCCCTCCACCCCAAACTACCCTTTACATGGTACTTTTTTCGAAAACTTTTATTTTCTAAAAATGGCTCTAACGATTTTGATTAAAACATCGTATATTAAAGATATTTACCCGACAAATAACATGTATATTTTGAATTTTCTGGGAATAGCCTCTGAAGACTACTTTATTCTGAGTGAATTTTCCGGAATTTTGTATAACTGCTAAACCGTAAGAGAGAGACAAAAACTTACCACACAAAAAATGTAGAGCACATTAAAACACACAATTTATGTTGTATACATTTTTTTCTGAGAGTTGATCATTTTTTAGATATTCCTTGTTTTTGTTATCAGGGTCGAAAATCTTAACTTTTCTCATACAGGAATTTGTCAACTCATGTCCATACAAACAAAGGAGCTTCAGTTACATAGTAACCAGCTTTTGGCTATCGCTTTAACCTATGCTACTACCTTATTTCCTTTCTACTTACAAGGAAGAAAGTAATATGACTATTTCTGCTAATTTTTCTAGATTAGCATGAAGTAAATAGAAGCATAAGCTTTTTAACAAAAATTTGTTGCAGGGATATAGAGAAAGTCATGTGAATGGTACACATCAGATTTTTTGAAAAAGGTGCATGTGTGTGTGTGTGTCTGTGGTTAATATGGTTCAAAAACGAAAATACCGTTAAATACCAAACTTTGTATTTAAGATTGGTATCTTCTAAGGATGCGACACGAAGATTTTCAAGAAAACCCCCACCCCAAACTACCCTTTACACGGAAAATTTGTTGAAATGTTTGATTTTCTAAAGATGGCTCCAAAGATTGGATTGTAGCGCCATATGTTAAAGATGTTTACCTGACATATAAAATGTATATTCTGAATTTCTTTGTAATAGCCACTGGTGTACTTTAAATTCTGGACGACTTTTGCACGATTGGTAAACCGTAAGCGATACACCAATACTTACTATACAAAAAATTTAGACAATTTATGTCATATCCAATTTTTTTCTGCAGCTAAACATTGCACAGATAGTCCCTGCTGCTGGTTTCAATTTGAAAATACTTTTAACTGTTCTCAAACGGGAAGCCCATTTCTATTTCATATTTCTTTTGTTTTACTCCTGGTCACTGAAAGAGAGTGGAAATTTCAATGACATTCGAATAGCGATATCTTTTAAAAGATTATAATTTTGCTTTAGCTAGTGTAAACCCATATTTTCTTTTTACTTATACGGAACCAAGTAATATGACCATTTCTGGTAATGTTTACCTGGATTAGCATTAGTTAGAAAAAAGAACAAGCTTTTATAAGAATAGTTTGTTTGCACTGCAAGTGGAGAATGCCTTGGAACACATCAGAATTGTTCATGGTGATTATTTTTATGTACCTATTAGTAACAAAAGTTTCTGATGCTTTAAAAGCACTAATGAACATAATAGTATAGATCTGAATGAAAAGTTTTTCTTCCGAGAGAATTAAAAAGTATTTGATGTGTACCATTCACATGACTTTCTCTACATCTCTGCAACAAATTGTTGTTGAAAAGCTTATTCTTCTATTTACTTCATACTGATCGAGAAAAAATTAGCAGAAATAGTCTTATTACTTGCTTTCTTGTAAGTAGAAGCGAAATAAGGGAGAACCATAGGTTAAAGTGATAGTCAAAAGCTGGTTGCTATGCGACTGAAGTTCCTTTGTTTGTATGGACGGAGTTGAAAAACTAACGTATGAGAAAAGTATAAGTATTTATAGCTGAAACCAATAACAAGCAATAGCCTGCCTGGGTAGCGTGGAGGTAGCATGTCTGCCTTACGTTCAAAAGGTCGTGAGTTCGAATCTCGCTTAGGATGAGTTACCCGGGTAAGGTTTTTTTCGGGGTTTTCCCTTATCCTGAAAAGACGAATGTCGAGTAACTTTAAGCTCCATGGATCCCGAGATCATTTGAGCATCATATCATCAATTGCATTCTTCGTCCGATATGACCAAACCAGGTTAAAGGACGTTAAACTACCAAAAAAAAAAAAAAAAAAAAAAAAATCTCAAAACGATTAACTCCAGCTAAAAATTTATATAACGTAAGTTGTTGTTTTAATGAGCTCTACATTTTCTATTTTGTAAATTTTTGTCTATTTCTTACTGTTTGCCAGTTATGCAAAATTCATTCAGAATAAAGAAATCTTTAGAGGCTATTCCCAGGAAATTCAAGATATACATTTTATTTGTCATGTTAAATATCTTTAATCTACGACATTTTAATCAAAATCGTTAAGAGCCATTTTGAGAAAATGAAAATGTTCGAAAATTTTCCATGTAAAGGGTAGTTGGCGGTGGGGGAATTTTCTTGAAAACCTTCGTATCCCATCGTTTGGCAGATATTGAACTTAAATAACAAGTTTGGTATTTAACGGACTTTTCGTTTTTGAGCTATGCTACCCACAGACACACACACACATACATATACAGATACACACGGACATTTTTCTAAAAATGCTTTTTCGTATTCAGGGGTCTCAAAAAAAAAATATATATATATATATATATATATATATTTCCGGTGAAATCTCGGTATTGAATTTTGGGTGGAATACAATACTTTGTGTATACGCTATGTATATAGTGCGTGTGGAGAAAGTAACAAAAATAGTTATTCTGATTATTAGGAGCTATGAATGGAACATAACATCTAGTTCTAAAACTGTGTTGACCAGAAAATAAATTAAATTAAGCATGGCAGATAGCATAAAGTAGGAAGAGGGGCGTTTTCCGAATTCCGAGTACTTTTAGAAAATTGGCTATTCTTTAAAGCTTCGAAGGCATGAAGTTTCATTGCACATTTCCTTTATTTAGGTCGAGTACCACTACTCGTAGAATTAATCGATACTCAGTAGCAGGAAGCACGTTGACTTCTTATTAATAAACCAGTACTGAAGTTCCGGTAAGCAAGGCATCAAACTTGTAAACTTCTGGAATTGAGAAATTGCGCTTCGGAATTCATACCTGTACTCAATAGCAATGTCTATCTAGCAAAATGATTCAAAACAGACTAATGGAGGGAGGAGGGAAATTTTGCGATAAAAGATTAAATCTCCTTTTTGCACTCAAAAGGTAGTGATCATTCAATTAAGCAGCGATGATCTACTACTGCTACTAATAGATTTACTGAGATAAGAAAATCAGTTCACCTCAGAGAGAGGTCCATCCTGGCAAGAGGGATGGCTTAAAGGCAGATTAAAAGTCCTATATCACCAATGTTAAACTCTCCATCATCTCAAATAATAATTTCATCTATCAGTTTGGAATTGTTACACAAACTAGAAGAAAGCCTTCTAAATTCAGGGATCTACTTTTATTGAAAATATTGTATGTTAAAGAAAATATTGATACTTTATACCATTTATTTAAAATAAAAAAAAACCGATGTGTTCCATTCACATGACTTTCTCTATATCTCTGCAACAAATTATTGTTAAAAAGCCTATGCTTCTATTTACTTCATACTAATCGAGAAAAATCTGATGTGTTACACTCACATGACTTTCTCTAGCTCTTCTACCAACTTCATACATAAGATTCTTCTTCTTTCTGCACCTTGCTAAGTGAGGTACTCAGCACAATGTTCTTATTATTTACTTCCGTATAAATAGGAAGAAAATAAGGGAATACACTTGGCTAAACCAATAGACAAATGTTTTAAAAGCTGTCGGTATGCGATTGTCATTACAGGAGTAGAACAAAAGAAAAACGGACACTCCCGTCTGAGGAAAGTATAGGTACTTCACAACTGAAATTAATAACAATGAATACCTCGAAAACAGTAAGCTCCACGAGAAAAATGTATATGACATAACTTGTGTATTTTACCAAGACCTAAATGTTTTGTATAGTAAGTATTTGTCTATCTCTTACGTTTTACTAGTTATGCCAAATTAAGCAAAATGCATCCAGAATAATGTCTTCAGAAGCTATTCCCAGAAAATTCAAGATATGCATTTTATTTGTTAGGTAAATATATTTAATATGTGATATTTTATTCAAAATCGTTAGAGCCATTTTTAAGAGAATCAAAATTTTCGAAAAAAGTTCCATGTAAAGGGTAGTTTGGGGTGGGGAGATTTTTCTCAAAATGTTCGTGTCGCATCCCTGGAAGATACTAAACTTAAATACCAGTTTGGTATTTTAGCTACTTTTCGTTTTTGAGTTATCGTGTTCACAGACACAAGGACACACACACGGACCTTTTTCTGAAAATGTTTTTTTTTATACAGGGGGTCCTAAAACATGTATTTCCGGTGAAATCTCGGTATCGAATTTTTGGGTGGAGTACAATACTTCTCTATCCCTAAGTACATTGCACATATGGGGCTAGAGAAAGTAAAATATAAGCAGAAATAGTCTTATTATTTGCTTCCTTGTAAGTAGAAAGGAAATAAGGGAGTAACATAGGTTAAAATGATAGTCAAAAGCTGGTTGCTATGTGACTGAAGTTCCTTTGTTTGTATGGATAGGAGTTGACAAATTCCTGTATGAGAAAAGTTTTATAGCTGAAACCAATAACAAAGAATATATCAAAAACGATGAACTCCAGGACAAAAAAAAAAAAAAAAAAAGTATATAACGTAAATTGTGTGTTTTAACGAACTCTACATTTTCTATTTTGTGACTTTTTGTCTATCTCCTACGGTTTAGCAGTTATGCACAATTCATCCAGAAGAATATTCCCAGGAAATTCAAGATGTACATTTTATTTGTCATATAAATATCGTAAATATACGACATTTTAATCAAAACCGTTAAGAGTCATTTTGAGAAAATCAAAATTTTCGAAAATCTTTCCATCTAAAGGGTAGTTGGGGTGGAGCAATTTTCTTGAAAATCTTCGTGTCGCATACTTCTCTATACGCACTATGTACATAGTGTATAGAGAAAGTATAGTACTCCACCCAAAAATTCGATACCGAGATTTCACCGGAAATATAAGTTTTAAGGTCCTCTTTATCTAAAAAAAGCATTTTTGGAAAAAAGATCCGTGTGTGTGTGTGTGTGTGTGTGTGTGTGTGTGTGTGTGTCCGTGTGCCTGTGAATACGATAACTCAAAAACGAAAAGTCGGTAAAATACCAAACTTGGTATTTAAGTTCAGTATCTTCCAAGTATGCGACACGAAGATTTTCAAGAAAATTGCTCCACCCCAACTACCCTTTAGATGGAAAGATTTTCGAAAATTTTGGTTTTCTCAAAATGACTCTAACGATTTTGATTAAAATATCGTATATTAAAGATATTTACCTAACAAATAAAATGTATGTCTTGAATTTTCTGGGAATAGCCTCTGAAAAGTAGATACTTTATTCTGGATGAATTTTACGGAATTTTGAATAACTGCTAAACCGTAAGAGCTGGACAAAAACTTAATGCACGAAAAGTGTAAAGTGCGTTAAAACACGCAATTTATCTTATATACATTTTTTTCGCGGAGTTCATCGTTTTTGAGACATTCCTTGTTTTTGGTTTCTGCTTTGAAAAACTTATACTTCTCTCATACAGGAATTTGTCAACTACTGTCCATGCAAACAAAGGAACTTCAGTGACATAGCAACCAGCTTTTGACTGTCACTTTAACCTATCGTACTCTCTTATTTCGCTGCTACAAGGGAGCAAGTAATAAGACTATTTCTGCTAATTTTTTTCTGATTAGCATGAAGTAAATAGAAGTATAAGCTTTTTAAGAATAATTTGTTACAGAGATGTAGAGAAAGTCATGTGAATGGTACACGTCAGTTTTTTTGGATACAGGGACCCTTAAAGATGTATTTCCGATGAGATCTCAGTATCAAATTTTGTACACACTATGTACATAGTACGTGTAGAGAAAGTAAAAATGAATTGTATGTTATATTTCTGCTGCAATAGTTCATGCCGTTGGTAATCCGTCAGTGAACTGCAAGCATACAATGTGACAAGTTTTTCTACCATATTCCAGTAGGTACCAAAAGCATGGAGTACACAGGATTTACCAGGGATAGGTTCGACGTAAAAAAGGAGGGAAGTAAACACATGGCTCTAAGACAATCTGCAGAAGTTTCTGAATACACTATCGATAATCTTATGAACAAGTTTCAAACACAAATAGGATCAGACAAGAGACCTTAATGTGTACTTTTGTTGCTATAGAAGAGAAACTTTCTCCTCTCGATTAGAGCCAACAGTTTAATACTCAAGGATAAGATATGCACACAAATTGTTCAGATCTAAAACTATATACGAGGGCCATTTTTTTTCCAATTTCCGATATGCTATAAATAAAAGACAATTTCATAGAAAACAATTAATTTATTACTAAAAGTTTTGAACACTAAACTTGTATTCCCTTATTTCCCTTCTACTTATAAGGAGCTAAGTAATAATACCGTTTCTGCTAATATTTATTTCTTTTAGCGTGAATTAAAAGAATAAGTTTATTAAGAATAATTTGTTACAGCGATGTAGAGAAAGTCATGTGAATGGAACACATCAGATTTTTATGGAAAGTCATGAGCGCAATTGTTTCTTTGTTTTTGGGCTTAACGTCCTTTAACCTGGTTGGTCATGTCGGACGATTAATGAAATTAGTGAAATGATACTCAAATGATCTCGGGGTCTATGGAGCTTAAAGCTACTCGACATTCGTCTTCTCAGGAAAAGGGAAAACCCCGAAAAAAGCCTTATCCGGGTAACTTACCCTAAGCGAGATTCGAACTCACGACCTTTTGAATGTGAGGTAGACACGCTACCACCACACTACCCAGGCGGGCTTTTTACTTTCTCCATACGCACTATGTACATAGTGTATAGAGAAAGTATTGTACTCCACCAAAAAATTCGATACCGAGATTTCACCAGAAATATATGTTTTAGGGTCCCCAATATCCAAAAAAAGCATTTTCACAAAAAGGTCCGTGTGTGTGTGTGTGTGTGTGTGTGTGTGTCCGTGTGTCTGCGAACACGATAACTCAAAAACGAAAAGTCGGTAAAATACCAAACTTGGTATTTAAGTTTAGTATCTTCCAGGGATGCGACACGAAGATTTTGAGAAAAATCCCCCACCCCCAACTACCCTTTACATGGAACTTTTTTCGAAAATTTTGATTTTCTCAAAAATGGCTCTAACGATTTTGATTAAAATTTCGTATATTAAACATATTTACCTGACAAATAAAATGTATATCTTGAATTTTCTGGGAATAGCCTCTGAAGAATAGTTTATTCTGAATGAATTTTACTAAATTTTGAATAACTGCTAAACCGTAAGAGATGGACAAAAACTTACGACACAAAAATGTAGAGCACATTAAAACACACAATTTATGTTATATACATTTTTTCGTGGAGTTCGTCGTTTTTGTGACATTCCTTATTTTTGATTTCTGCTATGAAAAACGTATACTTTTCTCATACAGGAACTTGTCAACTCCTATCCATATAGACAAAGGAACTTCATTGACATAGGAACCAGCTTTTGACTATCACTTTAACCTACAGTTGTCCCTTATTTCGCTTCTACTTACAAGGAAGTGAGTAATTAGACTATTTCTGCTATTTTTTCTGATTAGCATAAAGTAAATAGAAGTATAAGCTTTTTAAGAATAATTTGTTGCAGGGATATGGAGAAAGTCATGTGAATGGTACACATCAGATTTTTTCTTTTGTTATGTTCTTCAAATAATATCAAGAGCATATATGACATGTGCAGGGCCATTTCTCTTTCAACCTCCGATAGGCTATAAATTAAAGACAACTTCATAGAAAACAATGCTTTTATTACTAAAAGCTTTGTACACTTATGGTTACTTTTCAACATAATCACCGAAAAGATTGAGACATTTATCGTACCTGTGCACAAGTTTTGCAATACCCGCTTCAAAAAATGCCACCCAAAACTTTGATATCGAGATTTCACCGGAAATACGTGTTTTGGGTCCCCCTGAATCCAAAAAGAAAGCATTTCTGGAAAAAGGTATCTGTATGTGCGATGTGTGTCTCTAGATATCATAGTTCAAAAACGAAAAGATCGGTAAAAACTTAACTTGGCATTTAAGTTTCCTATCTTCCAAGAATACCACACGAATACTTTCAAGAAAATCCCTCTACCTCAAACTACCTTTTACATGGAACTTTTCATTTTTGATTTTCTCAAAAATGGCTGTAACGATTTTAATTAAAATCTATTATATTTAAGGTATTAACATTCCAAATAAATGCATATCCTGAATTTTCTGGGAATAGCCTTTAAGACCCCATTATTGTGAATGATTTTATTGAATTATTCAGAACTGGTAAACCAGAAGAGACAGACAAAAACTTACCACACAAAAAATGTAGAGCACGTTAAAACACACAATTTATGTTATACACATTTTTGTCCTGGAGTTGATCGTTTTTTAGATATTCCTTGTTTTTGGTTTCATCTTTGAAAAACTTATACTTTTCTCATATAGGAATTTGTCAATTCCTGTGCATACAAACAAAGGAACTTATTTCTACTTCCAAGGAAGCAAGTTATAAGACTATTTCTGCTATTTTTTTCTCGATTAGCATGAAGTAAAGAGAAGTATAAGCTTTTTAACAATAATTTGTTGCAGAGATGTGAAGAAATTCATGTGAATGGAACACATCAGTTGTTTTACCTATCGAAAATTGATCCAAAAGTTATTAGGGTAGGTATGAGTCAGGGCGTAGAGGCTATGTATATCAGACTTCGTTTGATTTTGTAAAGGCAAAACCTATCATTGCTGCTTCATATTTCTATTAAGTGGTGGCACATTTATGGTATTCAGTAAAATAGGAGCAGATAGAGGCATGGAAGTTATTAGAAAAATGTATAGGGTTTTATGGAAATGCAGAGTCATTTACATGCGACAGGCCTCCCCCTCATTTTGGCATTTTCATTAATTTCATGCTTGTTTTCACTTCTCACGCCTCAGAGATCCACAGCTCTGCCTAAGAGCTGTACGATCCCAGCGGCATACACCTAGCTATGATGCGAAGTACGAGAAGACAGATTATAAATAACTTAACAAGACAGCTCAAATAAATATGTCCAAGTAGTATTTCATTTCAGGGACTGCGTTCCTAGAAGTATCAATTGGGCGGGTCAGTGCAATGGTAGTCTAACCCATCTTTTTTTTAAAAAAAAAGATCCTTAGCATGGCTTCCTTCGGAAGGGAAGTAAAGCCGTGGGTCCCCTGTCATAGATTTACGGCACGTAAAAGAACCTCAAGCCTGATTGAGAGGCCTCTGAGCAAAATTAAGCGGTCTTTCACGCCCAGTATAGAATGGGACGCTGAGAACCACAGCAGTTTAAAGAGCGTCCATAAATAAAACGCCATTTTTTTTCACTCCCTCCTAATGGAGAAAACATTAGCAGAAATAGTCTTATTACTTGCTTCCTTGTAAGTAGGTACGAAATAAGGGAGTACCATACGTTAAAATCATAGTCAAAAGCTGGTTGCTATGCGACTGAAGCTCCTTTGTTTGTACGGACAGGAGTTGACTAATTCCCATATGAGAAAAGTATACGTGTTTCAAAGCTGAAACTAAAAACAAGGAATACCTTAAAAACGATCAACTCCGCGAAAAAAATCTATATAACATAGATTGTGTGTTTTAATGTCCTCTAGATTTTATGTGTGGTTAGTTTTTGTCCATATCTTACGGTTTAACAGTTACGCAGTTATATTTGTCAGGTAAATATATTTAATATATGATATTTTAATCAAAATCGTTAGAGCCATTTTTGAGAAAATCAGCAATTTTGAAGAAAGTTCCCTGTAAAAGGAAGCTGACGGTGGGGAGATTTTCTTGAAAATCTTTGTGTCGCATCCTTGCAAGATACCAAACTTAAATACCAAGTTTGGAATTTAACGGTATTTTCGTCTTTAAGCCATACTGTCCACTGACACACACACACACACACACACAAACACGCTCGCACACACACACACACATGGACCTTTTTCCAGAAATGCTTTTTCCGGGTACATGGGGACCCAAAACATGTATTTCCGGTGAAATCTCGGTATCGATTTTTTGGGTGCATTACAATACCTTCTCTATACACTGTGTTCACAAAGCCTATTCTGCCTGTTCCATAAACAAAATAGTATTGGAAAAGATTATTCTTCTTTCTAAAGCATGCTTACTGAGATAATCAGTGGGCTAATTGTTCTTATTACTTGCTTGTTTGTATTTAGAACGGAAAAGGGGAATGCAATAGGTTAAAACGATAGTCAAATATTTTAAAAGCCTGTCGCTATGTGAAACAACTGAAATGGAGATTTCCCGTTTAAGAAAAGTTTAAGTGATTTAAAATTGAAACCAACAACAAAGAATATCTTGGAAACGGTTAACTTTACAAAAAAAAAATGATATATGAAATAAATTCTGCGTTTTAATGATATCTACATTTTTGTGTGGTAAGTTTTTATCTATCTTTTACGGTATATCAGTTATATACATAAGTCTTCCAAGACTATTCCTTTATCAGAGACTATTCCCAGAAAATTTAAGATATATGTTTTGTTTGTCATAAAATATCTTAAACATACGGTAGTTTAATAACAATCGTTAAGAGCCATTTTTGAGAAAGTCAAAATTTTCAAAAAATCTTCCATGTAAACGGTAGTTAGGGTGGGGTTTTTTTTCTTCCCCTTTGAAAATCTTCCAGTCACATCCTTGGAAAATACTGAACTTTAATACCTAGTTTAGTATTTAGCCGACTTTTTGTTTTTGAGTTAAGCTGGCCGACAAACCACGCATGCGCTCACTCACGCACGCACACACACGGATATTTTTCTAAATTTCTTTTTTCTTTCCGGTGTAATCTCGGTATCGAATTTTTAGTAGAATATGTCGCCCTCCAAGGTGTAATGGTTACCATGCTAACTTCATACACCCAAGGTTGCGAATTCAAACCCGGCGGAAGACGATGGATTTTTTCGGGAGTAAAAATCCTCAGCATGGCTTCCTTCGGAAGGGAAGTAAAGCCGTTGGTCCTGTGTCGTAGATTTACGGCACGTAAAAGAACCTCAAGCGTGATAGAGAACCATCTGAGCAAAATTAAGCGGTCCTTCACGCCCAGTATAGAATGGGACGCTGAGAACCACAGTAGTTAAAGAGTGTCCATAAATAAAGGTCCATTTACATTTTAGTGGAATACAATAGCTTCTCTACCTACTATGTGGTCAGAAAATAACAATTTATGGGTTTGCATTCAATTAATGACAATATAAAACATTTGCAAAACACTGGCGATTGAAAAAACTGAGGCGATACGCATAATCTCAGGACATTATGATGGAAAAGCACACCGAAGCATCTTACGTTTCGCAAGTACAATTTATCTCCAATAAGTAGTGCAACATTAATTCTGCTGTGGATATTGTAGGGATAAAATCCGGCACAGCAGTCGGCTGGCAATATAATTAATTATGAAGATGAAAGCAATCATTCACAGAAACAAAGTAGGTAACTGTTACTTTGTTCCATACCGCGTAAAAATCGAGTTAAAGTCAACTCAACACCGACCGTCTGATCAGTTCGGCATGAAATTGTTTATACTAGATGGCGCAACTGCCCCGGGACTATTTCAAGTTAAAACCCAGTGGAGAATTGAACGAGAACTACCTTCGTTTCACCCCTCGCAATGAACGCGACCCGCTCACAGTTGCCGCTGATAGCAAGACACGTAAAGCAAGGTCATTTCACTAGTACTTCACTGGCTTGAAATTGCCCCTTGAGTTCTGCAACTCTTTTAACCAAGGGATATCTACACATGCCTGGGCTAACTGGTGTATTAATGAAATGTATATGCAGCTCCATTGCAAGCAACATCTAATTTAATTTGAAAGTACTGTAATGTAGTGATAGAATTTAAATAATGTTAGACTACGTATCTGTTTCGAAAAGTGGAGTAATTTTAGCTCGTAATGTTAATATTGTATGCATTGTACCAGGAGGTCCACGCAAGCCGTTCTCTGTAGTTTTATGTTTCCCGCCTACGTTCGTGCAAGAAGGGTTGTTGTTCAAAGGAGGTAGTGTAGAATTAACAAGCTTTCACTGAGCAGTGCTGGCTGCTAGCTGCCTGTTTCCCTCCTGGTTTCGCTCTAATAATGTCGCGTGGCCGTCTGTTTGTAGTTCGAGTCAGGTCTTTCAGTGAAACAGGTAACAACTGCAATGTACTGCAGCGAAGACTACACAGATATCATAATGATCTCTGGGGAGACTCATAGCAATGCAGCTGAGGCCCGAAGTCTCCATGGCCGCGCTCGCTTTGGTGCTTCGCAGCGCAGGGGATCGTGGGTTCGAGTCCCGCCTTGGGCATGGGTGTTATATGTTTGTGTATGTGTGTGTAAAAGAAGACAAACAGAAATTCAGTAGTATTGCACTCCACCAAAAATTCGATACCGAGATTTCACCGGAAATATATGTATTAGGGTCCCCAATATCCAAAAAAGCATTTTCACATAAACGTCCGTGTGTGTGTATGTGTGTCCGTGTGTCTGTGAACACGATAACTCAAAAACGAAAAGTCGGTAAAATACCAAACTTGTATTTAAGTTTATTATCTTCCAGGGATGCGACACGAAGATTTTGAGAAAAATACCCCCACCCCCAATTACCCTTTACATGGAACTTTTTTCGAAAATTTTTATTTTCTCAAAAATGGCTCCTACGATTTTGATTAAAATTTCGGATATTAAACATATGTATCTGACAAATGAAATGTATATCTTGAATTTTCTGGGAATAGCCTCTGAAGAGTAGTTTATTCTGGACTAATTTTACTAAATTTTGAATAACTGCTAAACACATTAAAACACACAATTTATGTTATATACATTTTTTTCGTGGAGTTCGTCGTTTTTGTGACATTCCTTATTTTTGGTTTCTGCTATGAAAAACGTATACTTTTCTCATACTGGAACTTGTCAACTCCTATCCATATGAACAAAGGAACTTCATTGACATAGCAACCAGCTTTTGACTATCACTTTAACCTACGGTTGTCCCTTATTTCGCTTCTACTTACAAGGATGCGAGTAATAAGACTATTTCTGCTAATGTTTTCTGATTAGCATAAAGTAAATAGAAGTATAAGCTTTTTAAGAATTATTTGTTGCAGGGATATGAAGAAAGTCATGTGAATGGTACACATCAGATTTTTTTTGGATTCAGAAGTCCCAAAACAAGTATTTCAGGTGAAATCTCGGTATTGAATTTTTGAGTGCAATAAAATACCTTCTCTATATACTATGTACATAGTACGTATAGAGAAAGTAAAAATTTGTGTTTCACTAACATAACTTTTTTCACCTAATACAACATATTATTCCTACAAAAGCGTATTCTTCTATCTACTTCATGCTAATCAGATAAACATTTACAGAAGTAGTCTAAATACTTATTTCCTAGACTAACTTAAAGTGATATCAAATCTTTTAAAAGCTGCTTGCTAAAGTGCCGACATTGAAATTCCGTTGCCTTTGCTTGTTTTGTTTTTGTTTTGTGTGGTGTTTAACGCCCGCTTTTATTAGTTGTGACACTTGATATATGGAATGAAGATGGAGCACTGGTGGAATGCAATGGTGGGGAAAACCGTTGTGCCGCTTTGTCCACCACAAGTCTCTCATACGGTCGCTTGGGATCGAACCCGGGCCGGCTAGTGAGAGGCGAGTGGTCACTTTTGCTTGATAGCAGAAAGAAAAGATTAACAAATTCCCCTTTGAGAAAAGCATAGCCGTGGGATAATTGAAGCCAATAACAAGGATTATCTCAAAAATTGTTAACTCAACAATAAAATTGTATTTGACATAAATTGTATTCTGCATGTTTTATGTAGTAATCTCTTGTCTATCGCTTACCAGATATGTAAAATTATCTAGAATGAAGAAAATTCAAGATGTACATTTCATTTCCCGTGAAAATATCTTCAGCATGTGATATTTTAATCAAAGTGGTTAGAGGAATTTTTAAGAAAACCAAACTTTTTGAAAAATCCTCCATGTAAAGAATAGTTTGGGGTCAAAGGATTTTTCTGAAAAATTATCGTATTACATCCATGGAAGAGATGAACTTAAAAATCAATTTGGTATTTAAAGCACTTTACTTTTTGACGCACAAGGATCTTTTTCTAAAAATCTTGTATTA
The DNA here is from genome assembly GCA_030762935.1 of Hymenopus coronatus. Classification (NCBI taxonomy): domain Eukaryota; kingdom Metazoa; phylum Arthropoda; class Insecta; order Mantodea; family Hymenopodidae; genus Hymenopus; species Hymenopus coronatus. The sequence continues at coordinate 14,334,935 of CM060884.1, forward strand.
CATTTATACGACTTTCTCTAGCTCTTCTAGAAACGAATAGTTTTTACAAAAGATCATTCTTTTATCACTATGCTAATTGAGATAACAATTAGCAGAATTGACCTTAATATTTGATTCTTTGAAATATGGAAATTTACCAGGCTAAAAAAGCCATAGTCAAATCTTGTAAAAATGGTCGTTATGTTAAACAATGAAATTTTCCAGGAAAAGAAAAAAAAAGATTAAAATAGAAAAAAAAAAACGAGATGAAACGTAAGATGACTTGCCTTTGAGAAAAGTTTGGGTAGGTTAAAATTGAAACTAATTAACAAAAAATATTTTGGAAGCGCTTTTATCTACAAAAATACATGTGACATAAATTGTGTGTTTTAACGAGATCCACATTTTTGTATAGTAGGTTCTGTCTTTCTCTTACGGTTTACCAGTTATAAAAAAGTCATCTAGAAAGAATGGATCTCAAGTATAATGTAATTTAATTGAAATCGTTAAGAGCAATTTTGAAATTATCGACAATTTTCGAAAAATGTTCGATGTAAAATATATTTGGGGGAATTTTCCTGAAAATATTCGTGTCGCAACTTTGAAAGATACAGAACTTGTCGTTTTTTAAGTAGATAGAAGAAGAACAGTTTGTTTGCAGAAAAGGACGAGAAAGTCATGTGATTTGAACACATATTTTTTTTTGTTGGTACAGTTAATCATTTTTGAGATGTTTCTTGTTATTTTTTTTCATTAGCAAATAATTGTCTCAAGCGGGAAGTCCTCATTTATTTCATACCCCCTTATTTTACCCCTGGACGCACAAAAAGAATCCAATTTTCAATTCCATCACATAGCGACCATCATTTAAAAGATTTGATTATCGTTTAGTCTGGTGTACTCCCTTATTTTGCTTCTACTTACAAGGAAGCAAGTAATAAGACTATTTCTGCTAATCATTATCTAGATTAACATAAAGTAGATAAAGGAATAATATTTTGTAAGAACAGTTTGTGTGCAGAACAGGTAGAGAAGGTCTTGTGAATGAAACATGTAAGATTTTTTTGGATGCAAGGGACCTCAAATTTTTACGATTCGTTGTATTTCCCATGAAATCACGACATCGAGTTACAATGTACAATACTTCCACTACTATACATAGTAGAGAAAGTAAAAGCCAACATAATCCAAACATTTCTTCGTGAACTGAAACATAATTGCACTGATAAAGAAAGAAGGAAACAAACAAACAAACAAAAAAGGGAGAATGAAAGGAAGGACTGAACTCAGGGAGGAAGAAAGAAAGAAAGACGCAGGAAGCAAACATTCTCCCTGAAGACATCCAGTTTTACTCAGTCTTTGTATCTTAAGTCTTAAAAGGTTCAACTCTCTGTTAAAACGAAATCTGATAATATTTGAGATCCGCCGTTTCAAAGGCCTGGTTTCTCGAAAAGAGAGATTTACATGGTTTCTCTTATCTCACAGTTGAAGAAGAAGAAGAAGAAGAAGAGAAAAAGAGTAGTTGGGTATTTTAAAATCTGATGTATTACATTCACATCGCTTTCTCTATATTTCTGTAACAAATTATTGTTAATAAGCTTATTCTTTTATTTATGTCTGCTAATCGAGAAAAATTTGCAGAAATAGTCTTATTTCTTGCTTTATTGTAAGTAGAAGCGAAATAAGGGACTACCAAAGCTGGTTACTAAGTGACTGAAGTTCGTTTGTTTGTAGAGACACGAGTTGGCAAATTCCTGTAAGAGAAAAGTATAAGTTTTTCAAAGCTGAAACCAAAAACAAGGAGTATCTCAAAAATGATCAACTACACGAAAAAAATGTATATAACATAAATTGTGTGTTATAACGTGCTCTACATTTTTTGTGTTTTAAGTTTTGGTCCATTTCTTATGGTTTAGCAGTTATGCAAAATTCATCCAGAATAAAGTACTCTTCAAAGGCTATTCCAGAAAATTCAAGATATACACTTTATTTCTCAGGTAAATATCTTTAATATACGATATTTTAATCAAAATCGTTAGAGCCAGTTTTTAGAAAATCAAAATTTTCGAAAACAGTTCCATGAAAAGGGTAGTTGGGATGGTCGCATCCTTGGAAGATACCAAACCTAAATACCAAGTTTGATTTTTAACGGACTTTTCGTTTTTGAGCTATGCTGCCCACAGACACACACACACACATACACAGACAGACACACACACACACGGACATTTTTCTAAAAATGCTTTTTTTTATTCAGGAGGTCTCAAAACATGTATTTCCGGTGAAATATTGGTATCGAATTTTTGGGTGCATTACAATACCTTCTCTATACACTATGTACATAGCACATATAGAGAAAGTAACTAGCAGAAATAGTCTTATTACTTGCTTCCTTATAATTAGAAGCGAAATAAGGGGGTACCATAGGTTAAAATGATAGTCAAAAGTTGGTTGCTATATGACTGAATTTCCTTTGTATGGACACGAGTTGACAAATTCCTATGTGATAAAAGTAGTTTTTAAAGCTGAAACCAAAAACCAGGAATATATCAGAAGCGATCAACTCCACGAAAAAAGTTTATATAATATAAATACATTTTTGTGTGGTAAGTTTTTGTCCATCTCTTACGGTTTAGCAGCTATGCAAAATTTCGTAAAATTCATACAGAATAAAGTAGTCTTCAGAGGCTATTTCCAGAAAATTTAAGATATACATATTATTTGTTACGTAAATATATTTAATATACGACATTTTAATCAAAATTGTTAGAGCCATATTTGAGAAGATCAAAATTGTCGAAAAAAGTTCCATGTAAAGGGTAGTTGTGGGTAGTGGGATTCTTTTGAAAATCTCCGTGTCGCATCCTTGCAAGATACCAAACTTAAATACCAAGTTTGGTATTTAATGGTCTTTTCGTTTTCGAGCTATGCTGTCCACAGTCACACACAAACATACAGACAGACACACACGGACATTTTTCTAATTTTTTTTTATTCGGGGGTCTCAAAGCATGTATTTGCGGTGAGATCTCGGTATCGAATTTTTGGTTCTCTATACACTATGTACATAGTACGTGTAGATAAAGTAAACATGTAGTTATATTATTGTGCTCGGTGAGTTAATGTCGAATTTACAAATCGAATTACATTAGCTTAAACCCCATGGAACACCGTAAAAAATTAATTTTTTAGCCAATGCGGTGGAATTTTCTGGACTTTTTGGGGCTTACATGATCCTTAATAGACTCACGTTGAGAAACAAGCACGTATCGCACATCGTGATGTTTACTTTCTCTACACGTACTACGTACATAGTGTATACAGAAGGTATTGTATTGCACCCAAAAATTCGATAGCGAGGTTTCACCAGAAATATGTTTTGACGCCTCCTGAATTTAAAAAAAAGCATGTTTAGAAAAATGTCCGTGTGGTGTCTGTCTGTCAGTCTGTCTGTGTGTCAGTCAGAGTATGTCTGTCTGTGTGTGTGCGTGTCTGTGGGCAGTATATCTCAAAAACTTGCTATTAAAGTTCAGTATCTTCCAAGGATGCGACACGAACTACCCCTTAAATGGAAAAATTTTCGAAAATTTTGATGTTTTCAAAAATGGCTGTAACGATTTTGATTAAAATGCCATATATTAAAGATATTTATATATCAAATAAAATGTATATCTTGAATTTTCTGGGAAATAGCCTCTGAAGACATCTTTATTCTGGATGAATTTTGCGAAATTTTGCACAACTGGTAAACCGTAAGAGATTGACAAAAACTCACTTAATAGAAAATGTGGAGCTCATTAAACACACACTATTTATGTTATGTACAGTTTTTTCGTGAAGCTGATCATTTCTTAGATATTCCTTTTATTTATTTCGGATCTAAAATACTTTCACCCCAGTATATTCTGTTATTTCCCTTCTACTTACAAGGAAGCTAGTAATAAGACAATTTCTGCTAATGTTTATCTCGATTATCATGAAGTAGATAGAAGAATAAGCTTTTTAACAATAATTTGTTACAGAGATGTAGAGAAATTAATGTGAATGGAACACATCAGACTTTTTTTACTTTCTCTATACGTACTGTGTGCATATTGTATAGAGAAGATATCGCACTCTACCCAAAAATTATATACCGAGGTTTCACCGGAAATATATGTTTTAGGGTCCCCTGTATTCAAAAAAATAATTTTCAGAAAAAGGTCCGTGTGTGTATGTGTGTGTCCGTGTGTCTGTTAACACGATAACTCAAAAACGATATATTGGTCTGGCATTTTCTTATTTAATTATTATTTTCACTTATTTAAATATTATGGATTAGTTATTTTTTCAGGTTCTATGTGATTTATATCCTTAATTTTTGGATTAATTACATTAAATATTTGAAAATTGTATATAAATTTTATTTTAATAATTGCTCATGGTTTATGTTCTTCAAGTTTATTTGAAGTTGACAATCAAACAACATTACCAATAAAGATATTAACACGAATTTGTAAAATACCAAACTTCCAGGGATGCGACACGAAGCTTTTGAAAAAAAAATACACCCGCCTCAAACTACCCTTTACATGGAACTTTTTGCAAAAATTTTGATTTTGTCAAAAATGACTATAACGATTTTGATTAAAATATCTTATATTAAAGATAGTTACCTGAAAAATAAAATATATATTTTGAATTTTCTGAGAATAGCCTCAGAAGGTTACTTTATTCTGGATACATTTTTCCGGAATTTTACATAACTGTTATACCGTAGGAAATTGACAAAAACTTATTTTGAGCACGTTAAAACACACAATATGTCATACAATATTTTTTTTTTTTTTTTTTTTTTTTTTTGTGGAGTTAATATTTTTTTTAGATATTCCTTGTTTTTTTTTGTTTTTTTTTGTTTTTTTTCAGCTTTAAAAGACTTATACCTTTCTCTTACAGGAATTTGTCAACTCCTGTCCATACAAACAAAGGAACTTCAGTCACATAGCAACCAGCTTTTAACTATCACTTTAACCTATGGTACTCCCTTATTTCATTTCTACTTACAAGGAAGCAAGTAATATGACTATTTCTGTTAATTTTTTCTCGATTAGCATGAAGTAAATAGAAGCACAAGCTTTTTAACACTAATTTGTTACAGAGTTGTAGAGAAAGTCATGTGAATGGAACACCTCAGATGTTTTATTCCGGAAGTTCAGACGCAGCAGTGAGTCACTTGTTCCTGGTAAGCACATACGTAGCCGTGTCCCAACCTACATTCGTAGCAAGGACGGAAAAATATATCTTGCAATGCGCTTGAACTTTACGCAATGCGCTGTTTTACTCCCTGGCTCTTGCAAGCTAAGGTTCTATTGTGAATGAGTAATGGGACGCCTTTTCACAGACACCGAAAAAAGCAACAACAACAAAAAAACGTGGTGGCTGGCGCCTTTGTGTCTGTCTGCCTTCGTAACACTCAAATGAATTCAAAACAGTCACTCTGAAAGGGCCACGAAATTGCCACAAGGCAGTGTAATTGTATCACATGTCTCCTTTGCATTCTAACTGACCTCATAATACGCTGCTGTACGACGCAATAAATTTGTTCGGGTGATACAATCATCTCTTCATTTTGGCGTTAACACAAGATGGTATCCTTTACAGCATTAAATTAGTGTTATAGTCTAACAATTTGAATGTAATTCGCTACAATACTACGTACATAGCGTATACAGCAGGTATTGTATTGCACCCAAAAAGTCGATACCGAGATTTCACCGGAAATATATGTTTTGAGACCCTCTGAATCCAAAAAAAAAAAGCATTTTTAGAAAAATGTCCGTGTGTGTGTGTCTGTGGGCAGCATAGCTCAAAGGCGAAAGGCCGTTAAATACCAAACTTGGTATTTATGTTTGGTATGTTTCAAGGATGCGACACGAAGATTTTCAAGAAAATCCCCCCACCCAAACTACCCTTTACATGGAACTTTTTTCGAAAATTTTGATTTTCTTAAAAATGGCTCTAACGATTTTGATTAAAGTATCGTATATTAAATATATTTACCTGACAAATAAAATATACATTTTGAATTTTCTGGGAATAGCCTCTGAAGACTACTTTATTCTGGATGAATTTTACGGAATTTTGCATAACTGCTAAAGCGTATGAGATACACAAAAACCTATCACACAGAAAATGTAGAGCACATTAAAACACACAATGTATGTTATGTACATTTTTTTCCTGGATTTGATCGTTTTTAAGATATTCCTGTTTTTTTCGTTTCAGCTTTGAAAAACGTATACTTTTCTCATACAGGAATTTGTCAACTCCTGTCCTTACAAACAAAGGAACTTCAGTCACATAGCAACTAGCTTTTTATTATCAGTTTAACCTATGGTACTCCCTTATTTCGCTTCTACTTACAAGGAAACAAACAATAAGACTATTTATGCTATTTTTTTCTCGATTAGCATGAAGTAAGTAGAAGCATGAGCTTTTAAACAATAATGTGTTGCAGAGATGTAGAGAAAGTCATGTGAATGGAACACATCAGATCTTTTTATTTCATTAATTAATTGCTAATACATTCAGCTTTATGTTCCCAAAGTACCATAACCTAATTCGGTTTCTTTGTGGTCCAAATAAATTGAAAACTTAGGACTTGTCATGCCACGACCACTTTTTAGCTTGCTTGATTATCAACTTTGATCCCTTGTTTCTCTACATTTCTAACAAGCAAACATAATTATAAATATTTAATTGTTTTTTCACACAAGCCGTGTGTAGGACAGGAGTTGGTAGGTAGAATCAGACTGAAAAATTCAATGCCATAGCCGGGATTTGTACCACGGATCTCCCGATCTCTAGCCGGTTGCTCTGCCACTGAGCTACCCTGGCACCATGCCGGCATAACATTGAATTTTTCAACTGACTCGTATGTTTCCCGGTAAACCACAGGGTGATCTCAAATTATTTTGAGATGACAACCCCAATGGCGACTTAGAATGTTGTAAGTACGAGTACTTAAGTCCCAGAATTCATAGTTTATGGTCAATTGGTATTGGATTAATTGTTTTTTCACACAAGCCGTGTGTAGAACAGGAGTTTGGATGGGTAGAGTCAGACTGAAAAATTCAATGCCATAGCCGGATTTGAACCACGGATCATGCTGGCATAGCATTGAATGCCATGGTAGCTCAATGGCAGAGCAACCGGCTAGAGATCGGGAGATCCGTGGTTCAAATCCCCGCTATGGCATTGAATTTTTCAGTCTGACTCTACTTATCCATTTGGAAGGTATGTTTCTGACCAGGAAGAAGAAGCTGACTACAGGTAAGGTGGATTTTAGGCAGTATTTAAGTATGTAGACCACTCCCTAAATAAAACAATCAAACAAAATTGTCTTTTCTCGTTTTCTCAGTTTTATAATTTTTCACACTTATATACCTTTTTCTTGGAAAATATTTGAGGTGTTGCAGTGAAATTTTGTACACAAATATTTCAGTCCACAATGAGTATTTTGGTGCAGCTAGTTTTCTTTTGATTTAGATTCTATGGGTATTGTACTATGAAATACATAGTAATTTAAAATAAAAAAAACTCACATGTCTTGAAAAATACTTTAAAAATCATTGAAGGGAGATAGAGAAAAAACTTCTTCGACAAAATATAGCACAATTAAAATACTTTATATACCCTTGTTTTCAAGCAACTTCACCACAGGTATACTAAGAAAAAAGTACCTAAGTTTTTTGATGTTTTGAAAATTGCAATGTAGTGTAATTTCTTTACTTGTTGACAAAATTACTTATAAAATAGCACAGATATCAGGACAATTAACTTTCATTGCATTAGGACAGAAACTTTGGCCGTGGCAGAATATTTGTGTCGAGGTATTTCTGCCCCTTAAGGATCCCTGCTAAAATTCTTCTATTTTTAGTTTCTCTACAGGTAATATATACATAGTAGATATACATTTTATACGGGATGCAAATAGCTTTAATATGCGTGATTTTAATCAAAATTGTTAGAGCCATTTTTGAGAAAATCAAAATTTTCGCAAATTTTTCCATGCAAAGAATAGTTTGCCGTGGGGGGATTTTCTTGAAAATCTTCATGTCGCATCCTTGAAATATACTATTCCTAAATACCAAGTTTGGTATTTAACGGTATTTTCGTTTTTGAGCTAAGTCGTCCACAGACAGACAGACACACACAAAGACAAACACACACATACACACACGGACCTTTCTCTAAAAATCTGATGTGTTCCATTCAAAAGCGAAAAGATCGTTTAACATCAAACCCACCCCCACCTACCCTTTACATGGACTTTTTTTCAAAAATTTTGATTTTCTCAAAAATGTCTCTAACGATTTTGATTAAAATATCACATATTAAATATATTTACATGACAAATGAAATGTATATCTAGAATTTTCTGCGGTGACCTCTAAAGACTACTTTATTCTGAATGAATTTTACGGAATTTTGCCTAACTGCTAAACCGTCAGAGATGGACAAAAACTTACCACACATAAAATGTAGAGCACCTTAAAACACACAATTTATGTTATATCGATTTTTTTCGTGGAATTGATCGTTTTCTCATACCAGAATTTGTCAACTCCTGTCCACACAAACAAAGGAACTTCAGTCACATAGCAACCAGCTTTTGACAATCACTTTAACCTATGCTATTCCCTTATTTCGCTTCTACTTATATGGAAACAAGTAATAAGACTATTTCTTCTAACTTTTTCTCAATTAGCATGAAGTAAATAGAAGCATGAGCTTTTTAATAATGATTTGTTGCAGAGATGTAGAGAAAGGCATATGAATGGAGCAATTAATTTCTTTTTTGATTCAGGGAGTCCTAAGACATATATTTTTGGTAAAACCTCGGTATGGAATTTTTGGGTGGAATACAATATCTTCTATATACACCATATACATAATACGTGTAGAGAAAGTAAAATGTGTTTTTGTTATATACTGTAAAAATATAACGGGGGGGGGTGGCCAAACGAGGAGTTACTTGATGGAGTAGTAGAGGCTCCACTTCTCACCCTTCAATACTGCACCCCATCCATTACGTCTGTCATGGACCAAGAAGGGGGACGCAGCGGCCGGGCAGCAGGCCAAGGTTCCTTGTGAGCTGTCGTGCCATGGAGTTATTATTATTATTATTATAATAATAATAATAAACGTTTGTACCTTGTGGACTGTGTTACATTGCATCCTAACACACTTGTACGGCAGAAATGTCTATCGACGCACTACCTAGTTGGAGAAGAGGCGCGCGCGAGAAAGATCTGTTTCACAAATACAATTAATTTGCACAGAGGCTATTTCTCTTGGTGATCATGAACACTATAAGAGTCGGCTGGAGTTGCTCTCACCAACTTGCTTGAATTAGATGGCAATATACACCTCCCCCTTTCAGATGAATATAATACACATGTGCCCACAGGTGAGGAATATATCGACATGGCGAAACGGGCGATACAAAAGGCCGCGAAAGAGTTACAAGAAATCTGGACAGTGATTACCACAGCATCACATGACAATACAACACCCAATACTGCAACAGCATCTCCGGTCACTCCACCAACTCCCGCCTGTAAAACAAGAACCATTCACCGATGACATTGGATGTTGATCACGATTTTGAGAACATTTCAGTTTTCGGTGGACAGTGATCCAACACTTTCAGCCGTGGATAAGCAAGTCTACCTACGTGGATATTTGGAGGGTGGATCCAGACGACTAGTAGATGGCATAGTGATGACTGAGGACACATACGAACAAACTAAACGGATTCTTTAATCTAGATGTGGAGAAAAAATCGAATAATTCAAGCCCATCTGGATTTCTTAGAGGCTATGAAGTTATTCCCAGAAAGTTCAAGATATGTATTTTATTTGTCAGGTAAATATCCTTAATATACAATATTTTAATCAAAATTATAGTAGTCAATATTGAGAAAATCAAAATTTTCTAAAATGTTTCCATTAAAGGATAGAGGAAATCTTCGTGTCGCATCCTTGAAAGCTACCAAACTTAGATACCAAGTTTGGTATTCAACTGTATTTTCGTTTCTGAGCTATGCTGTCCAGAGAACACATGCAGACACCCAGACACACACAGAGGCATTTTTTTGAAAATGCTTTTTATTGATTCAGGGGGCCCAAAACATGTATTACCGGTGGAATCTGTTATCAAAGTTTTGGGTGGAATACAATATTTCCTCTGTACATTCTGTACATAGTTCGTGTAGAGAAAGTAAAAATAAGAACCTCTATTGGTATGGACAAATGTATATTTTTTATGATGGATTTCAATTTATTGGCTTAAGTGTACTGAAATAATGAATACATTAGAACTAGTGAGCTTTCACGTGATGTATTGCGGAAACTACCATGTGAGGAAAGTGGTGGAAGCACATTACATTTGCAGACCTATCCGCAGGATGGGTCAATAGCCACTGAGACAGATGATCGGACATACCTTGATGAAGCTGCAGCTGACAAATAAAAGAACGTCAAGCTCTTAGTAGGGGAGAGTTGGAACACATCATTTGATTCCTGCAGTGAGAAGATCAACCTCAAGGTCTCACTTAAGTGTTGACAGATTAATACCGCAATTACAAACACTAGGGGTCCCTCTCGTAGACCTTTATGAAATCTGACTGCACTATTTCAGATTGATCATCAGAATAAGTAGTGCTGTTAGCTGCGAGGTTTCTTTCAACCATAACCTGTTTAAACAAGCTTCCAAATTAACCAGTGACAAATAGTTATTTATGTAACTGGTGATAATCTAACTGTGACATGAGTATGCGTTACAGGAAATGTTACACCCGCTATATACAACGCTCTATGAAATGTTGGCATTAAAATACTTTAATATCCGATGTGTTCCATTCACACGAATCTCTCTACATCTTTGCAACAAGTTATTATTAAAACGTTTATCCTTCTTTTTACTTCATGCTAATCGAGAAAAAAATAGCAGAAATAGTCTTACTACTTGCTTCCATGCAAGTAGAACGGAAATAAGGGAGTACCATAGGTTAAAGTGACAGTCAAAAGCTGGTTGCTATGTGACTGAAGTACCTTTGTTTCTATTGACAGGAGTTGACAAATTCCCGTATGAGAAAAGTATAAGGTTTTTACAGCTGAAACCAATAACAAGGAATATCTCAAAAACGATCCACTTCACGAAAATAACGTATACAATATATTGTGTGTTTTAAAGAGTTCTACATTTTCTGTTAAGTAAGTTTTTGTCTATTTCTTGCTGTTTGCCAGTTATACAAAATTCCGTAAAATTCATCCAGAAGAGGCTATTCCCAGAAAATTCAAGTTATACATTTTATTTGTCAGGTAAACAGCTTTAGTATACTATATTTTAATCAAAGTCGTAAGAGCTATTTTTGAGAAAATAAAAATTTTCGAAAAAAATTGCATGTGAATGGTAGTTGGGGTGGGGGAATTTTCTTGAAAATCTTCTGTCTCATCCTTGGAAAATACCAAATTTAAATACAAAGGTTGGTGTTTAAGTGTGTTTTAGGTTTTGAGATATGCTGTCCACACACACACACCCGGACCTTTTTCCAAAAATGCTTTTTTTTGGATTCAAGGGGACCCAAAACATGTATTTCCGGTGAAATCTGGGTATGGCATTTTTGGGTGCATTACACTACCTTCTCTATGCTTAGTACGTGTAGAGAAAGTAAAAATTCAATGCCATAGTCGGAAATTGGATGTCATGATTGCATTAAGAACGAGCTCATTTCGCAAGCCTATATAAATCAACCAGATGCGAACAGTTGACTCTTTTTCCACTCATACAATTTAAGCGATCCAGAAAGACAACACAGCAGAGGCGAAGATATAAAGGCAGTACGTAACATTAAGTCTCAAGCAGACAGATAATAAGTGAGTGTAAATGCAACAGAAACAATCAATATGGAAGCTGATTCTCATTAAGTGAGCTTAGTTTTGTTTCCTAATAAAACGGAATGTTTTCTAGTGCAAATGAAAAATAAATACGCGATTACGCGGTGAAGCATGAAAACTCTCTAACAACGTGCGACGAAGTAACAATGATTCGCTAGCATGTGCATTCTATGGTCCTTTAAATTTACCTCGCTTTAGAAATAATCGCCCTTTCTGTTGTTTAAAAGGCGCAAACTTTAATATTTACAGGCTACGGCTTTTCTCCCTTAACGAGGATGAAGGAATATTCCTATTTTTACTTTCTCTACACGCACAAATGCATAGAGGAGGTATTGCAATGCACCCAAAAATTCGATACCGGAAATACATGTTTTGGGTCCCCCTGAAACCAATTTGTTTTTGTTTTGATAAAGGTACCTGTGTGTGTCTGCGTATTTGTGGACAGCATAGCTCAAAAACGAAAAGACCGTTGAATACCAAACATGGTGTTTAAGTTTGGTATCTTCCAAGGATGCAACTCGAAGATTCTCAAGAAAATCCCCAACCCCATGCAACTTTTTTCGATTTTGTTTCTTAAAAATTGCTCTAACGATTTTGATTAAAAAAGCATACATTAAAGATATTTACCTAACAAATAAAATGTATATCTTGAATTTTCTGGGAATAGCCTCTGAACACTACTTTATTCTGGATGAATTTTACGTAATTTCACATAAGAGATATACAAAAACTTACCACAGAAAATGTGTAGAGCACATTAAAACACACAATTTATGTCATATACAATTTTTAGTGGAGTTGATCGTTTTTGAGATATCCCTTGTTTTTGATTTCAGCTTTGAAAAACATACTTTTCTCAAACAGAAATTTGTCAACTCCTGTCCATATAAACAAAGGAACTTCAGTCACATAGCAACTAGCTTTTGACTATCACTTTAACCTATAATACTCCCTTATTTCGCTTCTAGTAATGAAGCAAGTAATATGACTATTTCTATTACTTTTTTTTTTCTCGATTAGCATGAAGTAAATAGAAGCATAAGCTTTTAACAATAATTTGTTTTAGAGATGTGTAGAAAGTCATGTGAATGGAACACATTTTTTTTTTTTATTTAACTTAAGCTCATGTGTGAGCGAATTCAGTGCTAAATTTTAGATGCCTGCCACTCTTGCGTTTAAGGAGTGAACAGATCTAGAAAATGATTATTTATTATACAAGTGGATAAACAGAGAGTTTATCCATGAGTAGAACTAGGATTAAATACCCTATTATTTTTATCGAAAAAGTTTAATGCTAGAATATTAGTAGTTATGATCTATAAACTTAAAGAATTTGGCGGTATTATAGTCTATTTAATAATGGATATCAGTGTAATCGTCCTGGAATAGTATCAGCTTTTACCCCAATACTGGGAATTGTCCCTGAATGAATTACGCGACCCTAAGGGGAGCGTTTTAAGTTCTACGAGCGGATAATAAAGGTTTATCCACTTGTATACTACATTATTTTATCCTACAGATACGATAAGTTAATGTAAGATAAATATTCTGTTAATGATTTTACTACAGCTAGTGATAAATTAAATAAGAAATAAGGTATTGAATAGGGGCGTTCTTGTTGTTAGAAAATATGGTGGGATATGTATGACTACTACTTTTGTTTTTATTGCTGCTAGTTTCAAATTGATTAAGTTAACGATAGACGCTGAGAACGTTAATATATCGGTTCCAAATGGTGTATTAAATGAAGCAAAAGATGCAGTTGAGGTTCACTTTCAGGTAGTTAAAGAATAAAACATGTTTGATGTTTCTGTTAAAAGGTTATAGAAAATTTGTAGTTATCAACCATTTATTTATTTACTTTATCCCACTAGTTACCGGAGCAACGAGTGGATTCTCTTTACTATATCCCACCCGATGCGCTAATAACTATCACTTTGATTTGTTTTCTTATGTCGTTTCTGCATAGCAACGGTGTCTATTAAAAGTATCTGTAAGATAAAATTGTTAACAACACAATTGCTTCTCAAACCTAGAGATGCAATTTGCAGTAAGAACTGAGTTTAAAAAGAGGATGCTGAAAAGTCCAACAAACAAGTAGAAATCTACTAATAGTTTCAAACTAATTAATAACATAAATGAAATCATTAAAATACTGCTTTGAATATTTAATAGCTGTTTCAAAAGTTTCTCAACAGCCGGCAATTTATTACATTTAACTTCGATATCAAAAGGTTTAAATGTTGTTATAGAAAGATTAATTTCTCTCACTTAAGCAGTGTTTCATTTCACAGCAGCTTTGCTTAATTAGAAGTAATATTGTATCCTAATTTGAATCAACGTGTAAGTTAGAGTAAAGCATAAACTGCAGAGATGGAGGGATGTTGTATTTTCAGCCCGGGTCCCAGTTTCGATATATGAATTTGTCTTTGCGAGGTAATTTGTTTAGTTACAAGTTTCTCTCTCTCTCTCTCTCTCTCTCTCTCTCTCTCTCTCTCTCTCTCTCTCTCTCTCTTTTTTTTTTTTATTGTTACATTTGTATAGCGCCCTTTAACTTCAATGGTCATATCGGGGGCTTTGACTTGTGAAACATCTCGTATTAATGTAGGTTAGAACATTAGGTTAATCATTATTATATTACTAATACTACATTCACTCTCACATTCATACTTCCAGACTCTGTGGGGGATAGGGAATAAATCTGTTTAAAGAAAAATTCCCCTCCCCAGCCGGGAATCGAAGTCAGCTCACTGACCACTCGACCACAGAGGCAGTCAAGTTTCTCTTATCCTCCAGAAAGTCGGAAAGTATACATATAAGAGTAAATCTGAGGTGTTTTATTATACATATAAATTAACTCAATGACAGCTTAACACTTCGACGGAGTGAAACTCCGGACATGACTATAAATTAAAGGGATTATACAAAGCCACTATTTAAAGAAAATGTGAAGATTAAAATATATAATATATTTATACCGATAAATTTCTAAATACCTCTGAAAGTTATTTTATGTTTAACGAAAAATAGGTTTTACATAAATTAATTACATAGTTTACCCTCCAAATCCATACAATAGTATAAAAATCTGATGCTTTACACTCGCATGACTTTCTCTAGCTACTCTACAAACAAACTTCATTCAAAAGATAATTCTTCTTTCAACATCATGCTAATCGAGATAAACATTAGTAGAATTTTATTACTTAGGTTCTTATAAGTAAACTGGAACTAAGGGAATGCACTAGGCTAAAGTGATAGTCAAGTGTTTTAAAAGCTGTCGTTATGCGATTGTCATTGCAAATCGCTTCTTTGCTAGCCAGGAGTAGAACAAAAGAAAAACGGACACTTCCGTCTGGAAAAGTATAAGTACTTCACAATTGAAACTAATAACAAAGAATACCTCGAAAACGATAAGCTCCATGAAAAAATTGTATATGACATAACTTGCGTATTTTAAAAAGATCTACAGTTTTTGTAAAGTAAGCTTTTGTCTGTCTCTTACGGTTTACTAGTTATACCAAATTAAGGAAAATTCATCCAGAATAAACAGGTCTTTAGAAGCTATTCCCAGAAAATTCAAGATATACATTTTATTTGTGATAGATATGGCATTAATATCTGGTATTTTAATCAAAATCGTTAGAGCCATTTTTAAGAAAAACAAAATTTTCGAAAATGTTTCCATGTAAAGAATAGATGGGGGTGGGGGGATTTTCTTGAAAATCTTCATGTCGCATCCTTGGAAGATACCAAACTTAAATACCAAGTTTGGTTATTTAACCGTCTTTTCGTTTTTGAGCTATGCTGTCCACAGATACACACACATACACACACTCAAGGACCTGTTTCTGAAAATGCTTATTTTTGGATTCAGGGGGTCCTAAAACATGTATTTCCGGTGAAATCTCGATATCGAATTTTTGGGTGGAATAGAATACTTCTCTGTCCCTATGTACATTGTACATACGGGCTAGAGAAAGTAAAAAGAAACCAATGCATATGCTGGCTGATTGCTGGAAAACACTCGTATAAAATATTAGAATATAATAAAGAAAATATATTATAGCTACTTAATAATTAGCTATCTTTGCACAAATTAGTAACAATTGATTTAATTTGCGTAGAACAATTATCAAAGCTTAGAAATTGTGACACCCAACAAATCTTATATTCTTTTCTGCAAGTTCGGAGGTTAGTCAAAGCGTACCACGTTTTATTATTCTGTTTATGCCGCTTGTTTTAATTATAAAATACTGTCAGATTGGTTGTAGTCGGTGATTAGATATGCGCATTGATCAACTTATTTCTAACTCTGCTTATAACCTTCTCTATCCATTATCGTTTATTTCCGTATAACTTCTACAGACTATTCATACGAATATTTATTTCTCTTATTAATCTAAATACATTTTTGCAGAAATACTTAAATTATACATTTGTTTTAGGCACAAGGGGAAACCAAATCGTTAGTCAGATGTTTGAGAGTCAGTAGGTATGCTGCCGTGAATTAACACCTTTCCATATCATTGTGAGAAACAAATTATTGAATAAAGGATGACAGTGGTTTATAAAAATGAAAATATTTGACAAATTAAAACTCATAAAATAGATATTTTGGAATGGCTTATACCACAGAAAAAGTTATCGGAAATAAGTATATGTTTTAAAGAGGTCTGAAAGCTGTGTTTAGTACTTCTGGTCCATCTTATTATTTATTCATTTTGCAAAACTACGCAGTATCTCTTCCGAATGAAAAGAACTTTATAGATAATATTAATTAAATATGTTTATCTTGTCATCCAAATACCAATATTTAATTGGTATTCTTATTAAAATCGCTTGAGCCATTTTTCAAAAAATAAGAGAATATCGAAAATTACCCCTCATTAAGGTAGTTTGAGGTGTACGGATTCTCTTGAAAGTCATCCTGTTGCATCTATAGAAGTTGCTGAAAACTTAAATACCAAGTTTTATATTTGTCAGAGGTTTAGTGTTTGATCTATGTTGTTCATAGATATGCACACACACGCGGCTTCTTTTTCTAAGAATCCTTTTTAGGGTTTAAGGGGTTTCAAAACGTACATTTAAGGTGAAATATCGGCATACAATTTTTGAACGGGATGCAATACTTCCCCTACTTCTCTACTGTATTATATAAACATCTGATGTGCTCCATTCACGTGACTTTCTCTACATCCCTGTAACAAATTACTGTTAAAAAGTTTATTCTTCTATTTACTTCAAGATAATCGACATAAATATCAACAGAAATTTTCTTAATTACTTGCTTCCCTGTAAGTAGAAGGGAAACAAGGGAATACACTAGGCTAAAGCGATAGTCAAATGTTTTAAAAGCTGGTTGCCTCATGTGGTTGAAATCCGTTTATATACATGGTTAGGAGTTTACAAATTTCCGTGTGAGAAAAGTTTAAGTATTTTAAATCTGAAACAAATAACAGGGAATACCTAAAAATAGTCAACTCCACGAAAAGAACTATAAGACAAAAATTGTGTTTTTAACGAGATCTACATATTTTGTGCATAAATTTTGGTCTATCTAAAGGTTTACCAGTTACGAAAAATTCAACAAAATTCATCCCGAATAAAGAAGTCTGTAGAAGCTATTCCCAGGAAATTCAGGATATATATTTTATTTGCCATATGCATATCTTTAACATAAGGTATTTTAATCAAAATCGTTACAGCCATTTTTGAGAAAATCAAAGTTTGCGAAATTGTTTCTATGTAAAGGGTAGTTTGGAGTGGGAGGATTTTTTTTTCAGTCTTCGTGTCGCATCCCTGGAGGATACTAAACTTATATACCATGTTTGGTACTTTACCGACTTTTCGTGTTTGAGTTGTGTTCACAGACATTCGGACGGACAC
The DNA here is from genome assembly GCA_030762935.1 of Hymenopus coronatus. Classification (NCBI taxonomy): domain Eukaryota; kingdom Metazoa; phylum Arthropoda; class Insecta; order Mantodea; family Hymenopodidae; genus Hymenopus; species Hymenopus coronatus. Next base: position 14,352,745 of record CM060884.1, read on the forward strand.
ACACGGACCTTTTTCTAAAAATTGTTTATTTGGATACAGGTGACCCTAAAATGTATATTTTCTGTGAAGCCGCGAAATCGAATTTTTGGATGGAATGCAATACCTACCTGCTCTATTCACTATGTACATAGTACGTATAGAGAAAGTAAAAATATGATGTGTTCCATTCACATGACTTTCTCTATATATCTGTAACAAATTATTGTTAGTAAGCTTATCTTTTATTTATTTCATGCTAATCAATAAAATTAGCAGAAATAGTCTTATTTCTTGCTTTATTGTAAGTAGAAGCGAAATAAGGGAGTACCATAAGTTAAAGTTTTTTTTTTTTTTTTTTTCTTTTGTAGTGTTTAACGCCCGCTTTAACTACTTATGGCACCGCAGGCGGTGACACTGGTGATACATGAATGATGATGGAGCACCGGTGGAATGCGATGGCGGGGGAAACCGGAGTACCCGGAGAAAACCCGCCCCAGCGCCGCTTTGTCCACCACAAATCTCACATGCGGTCGCTTGGGATCGAACCCCGGCCGTCTAGGTGAGAGGCGAGTAGTCTAACCACTCGGCCACGGCGCGGCCACAGCTAAGTTAAAGTGAAAGCCAAAAGCTGGTTGCTATGTGACTGATGTTCCTTTGTTGACAAATTCCTGTATAAGAAAAGTATAAATCTTTCAAAGCTGAAACCAAGAAAAAGGAATATCTCAAAAACGATCAACTCCACGAAAAAAATATATATAACATAAATTGTGTGCTTTAACGTGCTCTACATTTTTTTTGTGTGTTAAGTTTTTATCCATCTCTTACGGTTTAGTAGTTATGCAAAATTCATCCAGAATAAAGTAGTCTTCAGAGGCTATTCCCAGAAAATTCAAGATATACATTTTGTCAGGTAAATATCTTTGATATACGAAATTGTAATCAAAATCGTTAGAGTTATTTTTGAAAAAATCATAATTTTCGAAAAAAGTTCTATGTAAAAGGTAGTTGGGGGTGGGGATATTTTTCTCAAAATCTTCGTGTCGCATCACTGGAAGATACTTAACTTAAATACCAAGTTTGGTATTTTACCGAATTTTCGTTTTTGAGTTATCGTGTTCACAGACACACACACACACACGGACCTTTTTGTGAAAATGCTTTTTTAGGATATTGGGGACCCTAAAACAAATATTTCCGGTGAAATCTCGGTAGCGAATTTTTGGGTGGAGTGCAATACATTCTCTATACACTATGTACATAGTGCGTATAGAGAAAGTAAAAATTAAAACTTATACATATTTAAAAATCTGATGTGTACCATTCACATGACTTTCTCTATATTCCTGCAACAAATTATTCTTAAAAATCTTATATTTCTATTAACTTCATACTAATGAGTAAAACATTAGCAGAAATAACCATATTACTTGCTTCCTTCTAAGTAGAGGTGAAATAAGGGAGCACCATATGTTAAAGTGATAATCAAAAGCTGGTTACTATGTCACTGAAGTTCCTTTGTTTGTATGGACAGCAGTTGACAAATTTCTGTATGAGAAATGTATAAGTTTTTCATAGCAGAAACCAAAAATAAGGAATGTCACAAAAACGACGAACTCCACGAAAAAAGTATATAACATAAATTGTGTGTTTTAACGTGCTCTACATTTTTTGTGTAGTAAGTTTTTGTCCATCTCTTACGGTTTAGCAGTTATTCAAAATTTAGTAAAATTCATCCAGAATAAACTACTCTTCAGAGGCTATTCCCAAAAAATTCAAGATATACATTTTGTCGGGAAACTATCTTTAATATACAAAATTTTAATCAAAATCGTTAGAGCCATTTTTGAGAAAATTACAAAATCGGACACACGGACCTTTTTTCCGAAAATGTTTTTTTTTTTTAGATAAAGGCGACCCTAAAGCATATATTTCCGGTGAAATCTCCGTATCGCATTTTTTGGTGGAGTGCAATACATTCTCTATACACTGTGTACATAGTGCCTATAGAGAAAGTAAAAATCCAATAATACACAATATCCTTGAAATGGTCAACGTCACAAAGAAATTAATTTCACATAAATGGTGAACTTTAACGAACTTTATATTTTCGTTTAGAATATTTTCTCTGTTTGTTACGGTTTATTAATTACACAAATATCATCATTCAGAATAAAGAAAACTTCACATGCTAGACCCAACAAATCCAGATATACTTTTTATTTTTCTTACAACATTTCGCATTTCAATGAAAATCCAGAGATTTTTTAGAGAATCAAAATTAAGAAACGTGTTCATTTAAAGCATATTTTGAGAGAGGGTTTTTCGTTGAAATCTTCGTGTCGCATCCTTGGAAAAATCTGATGTGTTACAATCACATGACTTTCTCTACATCTCCGTAAGAAATTATTGTTAAAAAGCATATTCTTCTATCCACTTTATGATAATCAGGATAAATATTAGCAGAAATTGTCTTAATTACTTGCTTCCTTGTAGATAGAAGGAAATAAAGGAATACACTAGGCTAAAAAGACAGTCACATTTTTTAAAAGCTGGTTGATATTTGGATGAAATCCATTTCTATGCAGGGCCAGGAGTTTACAAATTTCCATATGAGAAATGTTTAGTATTTTAAATCTGAAACAAATAACAAGGAATATGTCAGAAATGATCAATTTGACGAAAAAAATGTATACGACATAAATTGTGTTTTAACGTATTCTGGTTTTTTTTTTTTTTTTTTTTTTTTTTTTTTTTTAGTAAGTTTCGGTCTGTCTTTTACGGTTACCAGTTACGCAAAAGTTAGCAAAATTCATTCAGAATAAAGAGGTCTTCAGAAGCTATTCCCAGAAAATTCAAGATATACATTATATTTCCCATATAAATACCTTTAATATACGGTATTTTAATCAAAATCATTAGAGCCATGTTTGAGAAAACAAAATTTTCGAAATTGTTTCCATTTAAAGTAGTTTGGAGTGGGGGGGTATGTTTCTCAAAATCTTGTGTTGCATCCCTGGAAGATACTAAACTTAAATACCAAGTTTGGTATTTTACGGACTTTTCGTTTTTGAGTTATCGTGTTTAAAGACACACGGACAACACGCACGCGGACCTTTTTCTGAAAATGTTTTTTTTTTTATACTGGGGACCCTAAAACGTTTATTTCTGGTGAAATCTCGGTATCGAATTTTAGGTGCAATACACTACCTTCTCTATATACTATGCACATAGTACGTGTAGAGAAAGTAAAAATCTGATGTGTACCATTCACATGACTTTCTCCATATCCCTGCTACAAATAATTCTTAAAAAGCTTATACTTCTATTTACTTTGTGCTAATCAGAAAAAATTAGCAGAAATAGTCTAATTACTCCCTTCCTTGTAAGTAGAAGCGAAATAAAGGATAACCGTAGGTTAAAGTGATAGACAGAAGCTGGTTGCTATGTCACTGAAGTTCCTTTGTTTATATGGATAGGAGTTGACAAGTTCCTGTATGAGAAAAGTATACGTTTTTCATAGCAGAAACCAAAAATAAGGAATGTCTCAAAAACGACAAACTTCACGAAAAAATGTATGTAACATAAATTGTGTGTTTTAATGTGCTCTACATTTTTTGTGTGGTAAGTTTTTGTCCATTTCTTACGGTTTAGCAGTTATTCAAAATTTAGTAAAATTCATTCCGAATAATCTACTCTTCAGAGGCTATTCCCAGAAAATTCAAGATATACATTTTATTTGTCAGATAAATATGTTTAATATACGAAATTTTAATCAAAATCGCTAGAGCCATTTTTGAGAAAATCAAAATTTTCGAAAAAAGTTCCATGTAAAGGGTAGTTGGTGGTGGGGGGATTTTTCTCAAAATCTTCGTGTCGCATCCCTGGAAGATACTAAACTTAAATACCAAGTTTGGTATTTTAACGACCTTTCGTTTTTGAGTTATCGTGTTCACAGACACACGGACACACTGACACACGGACACACACACACACGAACCTTTTTGTGAAAATGCTTTTTTTTGGATATTGGGGACCCTAAAACATATATTTCCGGTGAAATCTCGGTATCGAATTTTTGGGTGGAGTGCAATACTTTCTCTATGCACTATGTACATAGTGCGTATGGGGAAAGTAAAAATGCTATTTTGATTTTAGTATTTGACCGAATTTTCGTTTTTATTTAGTGGGTTGTGCGCACAATGTGCAAGGAATAAAATTAATAAGTATTATTCTAAGGTTAGCATTGTTATTGTCATTTGTCTTTTCTTGCAGTGTTATGTGTGGTATCTTTCACACTGTTTATGCACAGTTCGCACACGCAGTCTTCGTCTGTCTGGTGGAATTTCTTGTTGTGGCAGAGCTTATGATGGAATCCGTGTGCTGCTTAACGTTTTTGAGGTTATGTTGTGCTCAGACACCCAGACGAACAAACATACATGAATTATTTTTAATGAAAATCTGACATGTTCTATTCACATGACTTCCTCTACATCTCTGCAACAAATTGTTGTTGAAAAGCTTATTCTTCTACTTACTTTATGCTAATCGAGAAAAAATTAGTAGAAATAGTCTTCTCACTTGCTTCCATGTGAGTAGAAGCGAAATAAGGGAGTACCATAGGTTAAAGTAATAGTCAAAAGTTGCTTGCTATGTGACTGAAGATCCTTTGTTTGTATGGACAGGAGTTAACAAATTCCTGTATGAGAAAAGTATAAGTTTTTAAAGCTGAAACCAATAACAAAGAATGTCTCAAAAATGAGGCACTCCACGAAAAAATGCATATTACATATTTGCGTGTTTTAACGAGCTCTGCATTTTCTGTTAAGTAAGTTTTTTGTCTATCTCTTACGGTTTGCCAGTTATACAAAATTCCGTAAAATTCATCCAGAACAGTCTTCAGAGTCTATTCCCAAGCAATTCAACATATAAATTTTATTGTCAGGTAAATATCTTTAATATACGATATTTTAATCAAAATCGTTAGAGCCATTTTTGAGAAAATCAAAATTTTCAAAAACTTTTCCATGTAAAGGGTAGTTGGGGGTGGAGGGATTTTCTTGAAAATCTTCGTGTCGCATCCTTGGAAGATACCAAACTTAAATACTAAGTTTGGTATTCAACGGTCTTTTCGTTTCTGAGTTATGCTGACCACGGACCTTTTTCTGAAAATGCTTTTTTTGGATTCAGGGAGCCCAAAACATGTATTTCCGGTGAAATCTCAGTATCGAATTTTTGGGTGCAATACAATACCTTCCCTATACACTATGTACATAGTACGTGTAGAGAAAGTAAAAATTCCTTATTTTTGGATGCAGGAGGCTTCAAAACATGTTCTACATAAAGTCTGGATGTTGAATTTTCCGTTGTAAAATCAAGTACTTCCTTTACCTATTTGGTGACTGGCAGAGAAAATAAAATGTATCAACATTGATACCTTAAAATCTGAAGTGTTATATTCATATAGTATACTTTACCTAAAGCAAGCAATTCTTACAAAAGTTACACGCTAATCGAGGTAAACATGAGCAGAAATGGTTTCATTTCATATTTCCTTGCAGCTTCAAGGGAATATACTAGGTTAAAGCGATAGTCAAATGTTTTAAGAGCGGGTCGACGCTATGTGATGATATGAACATGACGTTGCATGGCCAGAAAGACAAAAAAAAAAAAAACAAATAAACAGACAAAAGAATGACGATTTATCACTTTAGAAAATTATAAGCATTGGAAAAGATAATCCAAATACAATAAATATCTCGAAAAAGGTTACTCCACACAAAAAAGTATCTGACATAAATTGCGTGCTTTAGTGAGATTCACATTTGTTGTGTGGTTAAATGTTATCTATTACGTTTATCTTGTATTCAAAAACTATCCAAAAGGAAGAGGACTTCAGATTTTATTCCAAAAAAATTCAAGATATACATTTAATTTTTCATTAAAGTATCTCAAGCATATGGTAGACATTTTAATAAAAATCCTTGGAGGCATTTTTGAGAAATCAAAATATGAAACATTTTCCATGTAAAGGGTAGTTTGGAGTGGGAGCGGGGTCATGTGTTGCATCCTTGGAAAATAATGAACCTAAATACCAAGTTTGTAATATAACCGACTTTTCGTTTTTGAGTTATGCTGTTCATAGTCAGATAGATACGCATATATACGCGGATGTTTTTAAAATAAAATACTGGAATCAGAAGATTTCAAAATGTGTATTTCCGGTGAAATCTTGGCCTCGGATACAATATTCTCTACTTACTCTACATAATAGAGAAGGTAAAAATTCCTCGTAGGCCTCTAGAAATTTGCTTTGTTTTTACTTCCTCTACACTCACTATGTACATAGTGTATAGAGAATGTATTGCACTCCACCAAAAAATTCGATACCGAGATTTCACCGGAAATATATGTTTTAGGGTCCCCTGTATTCAGAAAAAGTATTTTCAGAAAAAGGTCCGTGTGTGTCTATGTGTCCGTGTGTCTGTGAACACGATAACTCAAAAACGAAAAGTCGGTAAAATACTAAACTTGGTATTTACGTTTAGTATCTTCCAGGGATGCGACACGAAGATTTTGAGAAAAATCCCCCCACCACCAACTACCCTTTACATGGAACTTTTTTCGAAAATTTTGATTTTCTCAAAAATGGCTCTAACGATTTTGATTAAAACATCGTATATTAAACTTATTTACCTGAAAAATAGAATGTATATTTTGAATTTTCTGGGAATAGCCTCTGAAGACTACTTTATTCTGGATGAATTTTTCAAAACTACTAAACTGTAAGAGATGGACAAAAACATAACCCACAAAAAATGTAGAGCACGTTAAAACACACAATTTATGTTATATACATTTTTTTCGTGGAGTTGATCGTTTTTGAGATATTCCTTTTTCTTGGTTTCATATTTGAAAAACTTATACTTTTCTCATACAGGAATTAGTCAACTCCTGTTAATACAAACAAAGGAACATCAGTCACATAGCAACCAGCTTTTGGCTTTCACTTTAACCTATGGTACTCCCTTATTTCGCATCTACTTACAATAAAGTAAGAAATAAGACTATTTCTGCTAATTTTTCTCGATTAGCATGAAATAAATAAAAGATAAGCTTATTAACAATAATAATATATAGAGATATAGAGAAAGTATGTGAATGGAACACATCAGATTTCTTATGTATAAAATCACAGAAGAATATTTTCTCATGCAGCAGTCAATAAAGTTATTTAAAAAAGTATTGCAAAGCATTTCAATTCTAACTGCTTTGCTATTCTCTAAAGGTTAATAATCTCTTGAAAATTTCAGTGCTCATTTACATAAAACTAAGAACGTTGGATTCAGTTTTTAAATTGTCATTCATCTAGGAGAATTTAATATTTTACACAGAAAGCATTCTGATGAGGGCTTCTCGGGTGATCTGCCGTGTCATGTTCATAAAATTCTCCAAGCTTTCGGCGATTAAGAAGGCCATAGAGCACCATAGCCGAAAGCTTGGAGAATTTTATAAGCATGACATCATCCCTGAAGCCCTCATTATCGTGAAAACTTCAGATCATACACAGAAAGCAGTCAGTTTTCATAGCATTGTTATTTCATGTGTCATTCCAATGAAACGACACAAAAGAAGTTATAATAAGATTCGTCACTATTTACAAATGTATGACTTTTATATCCTTAAGCCTTGGTAGTTTATCCAAGTGCCTTGTAAATTATTGTTGCTAAGATTGTTCAAGTTAATAATGGATATATTTGAAAGAGGGTTTTGTTAGAGGTTCTCATGTTGAAATGCAATTTACAACTTTTTTTTTTTTTTTTTTTGGCTAGTGTTTAACTCCCGCTTTTACAACAAATGGCAGCGCAGGCGATGATACATTTAATGAAGATGGAACACAACGGTGGAATGTGATGGCGGGGGAAACCGGAGAACCCGGAGAAAACCAGACCCTACCCCGTTTTCTGCACCACAAATTTCACATGCAGTCGCTTGGGATCGAACTCAGGCCTAGGTGAGAAGCGAGTGGTCTAACCACTCGGCCACTGCACGGCTTCTGTAAGGTTTCCTGAATCGCTGATCGACTCGTGAAAAATAATTTTACAAACGCCGACTCAGAGACCAGTACGTGTACCTCGCGTGAGATAAGCTTAATTTAAGTAAACTGTTTTACTTGGTTCTTAACCTAAAGATATTTTTTCACCATTGTTGATCCGTTCTTTTAAATATCTATTGCAACTGATAGTAAGTTTGCAGTTAAGTAGTAATAAAAATAATAATTAGATATTAATAATAACAATTAGATACTGCCCCATTTTACAGCAGTGAGTGAGACTTGCACTCTAAAGAAAAGAACAGTAGAAAAACTGCTGCAGATACGAGTTGATACGAAGGTCTGCTGGTTATACTAAATGGCTTTTGAAGTCAAACGAGTCTGTTCTAAAAGAGCTGAAGATGTAACTAGCCCTGGTATATGTATGTACATATGTAACCAGAACAACTAGAGACATGCACAGGATGGGCACAGAACGCAACATCAAAACTGTAATGCAGTATATTCCTAGCGGAAACAGATCACTCGGCCGCTCCAAAGAAGAGATGGAGGAAAACTTTAACGATATCGTAATGATGATTATGACAATAAGAGTTTATAAAACTTCATAATCCGTATATTAGATAGTGAATAGATTCACATAAGCTTTTTTACTTTTCCTATACGAACTATATACATAGTGTATAGAGAAGGTACTGCACTCCACCAAAAAATTCGATACCGAGATTTCACCGGAAATATATGTTTTAGGGTCCTCTTTATCTAAAAAAAACTATTTTCAGAAAAAGGTCCGAGTGTCTGTGAACACGATAACTCAAAAACGAAAAGTCAGTAAAATACCAAACTTGGTATTTAAGTTTAGAATCTTTCAGGGAATCTACACGAAGATTTTGAGAAAAATCCCCCCACCCCAAACTACCCTTTACATGGAACTTTTTTCGAAAGTTTTGATTTTCTAAAAAATGACAACGATTTTGATTAAAACATCGTATATTAAATATATTTACCCGGCAAATAACATTTATATTTTGAATTTTCTGGGAATAGCCTCTGAAGACTACTTTATTCTGAGTGAATTTTCCGGAATAGACAAAAACTTACCACACAAAAAATGTAGAGCACATTAAAACACACAACTTATGTTGTATTATGTTATCGTCTTCACAGACACACACACATGGACCTTTTTCTGAAAATGCTTTTTTGGATAAAGGGGACCCTAAAACATATATTTCCGGTGAAATCTCGGTAGCGAATTTTTGGGTGGAGTGCAATACCTTCTCTATACACATGTACATAGTACGTGTAGAAAAAGTAAAATAAACATTCATTCATCCTAGAGAGCCTCGATTCACACTTCTTGTGTGAAAAAAATAAGTCTTCGTGATAAACCGCAACTCATAATCTTATAGCTAACGCAATGGAGTTTATCTTTCCTAGGAAAACTGCGGAAAATTCCCAGCTCTTTTCGGTAAATGAAGATAACGACTGCATAGTAAACAATCTGATGTGTACCATTCACATCACTTTCCCTATATCCGTGCAACAAATTATTCTTAAAAAGCTTATACTTCTATTAACTTCATGCTAATCAGTAAAACATTAGCAGAAATAGCCATATTACTTGCTTCCTTGTAAGTAGAGGTGAAATAAGGGAGTACCATAGGTTAAAGTGATAATCAAAAGCTGGTTGCTATGTCACTGAAGTTCCTTTGTTTGTATGGACAGCAATTGACAAATTCCTGTATGAGTTTTTCATAGCAGAAACGAAAAATAAGGAATTTCACAAAAACGACGAACTCCACGAAAAAATGTATAAAACATAAATTGTGTGTTTTAACGTGCTCTACGTTTTTTGTGTAGTAAGGTTTTGTCCGTCTCTTACAGTTTAGCAGTTATTCAAAATTTAGTAAAATTCATCCAGAATAAATTACTCTTCATTTGTTAGGTAAATATGTTTAATATCCGAAATTTTAATCAAAACCGTTAGAGCCATTTTTCAGAAAATCAAAATTTTCGAAAAAAGTTCCATGTAAAGGGTAGTTGGGTGTGGGGGGATTTTTCTCAAAATCTTCGTGTCGCATCCCTGGAAGATACTTAACTTAAATACCAAGTTTTCTATTTTACCTACTTTTCGTTTTTGAGTTATCGCGTTCACAGACACACACACACGGCCCTTTTTCCGAAAATGCTTTTTTTAGATAAAGGGGACCCTAAAACATATATTTCCGGTGAAATCTCGGTATCGAATTTTTTGGTGGAGTGCAATACATTCTCTATACACTATGCACATAGTGCCTATAGAGAAAGTAAAAATGGTTCTATATAAGCACCGTTTGAAAACATTCGCTGTCATTTGAGAAACGCATTTGTAGAAACTTTGATTCTCCCTAATTTCTCATTGCGTTTAAGTGTCCTAAGTGAGAAGCAAGGAAAACTGCCGAAATGTTACATAGCTGACAAAAGAGCACCTGTCACATCACTGTCGATTACAAACTATACAGATCGAGAATTCGTAATTATTTTCCTTGACATCTGATTATTCATTAAGTATACAGTCAAAACAGCCTTTATACGTGGCTATCAACACTTCATTTATGTGTGCGAATTGCAAACCATGCCTAACAAAGTAGGTGCTATACCTTCAAAACATGTTTGTAGGCGACTTGTAAAGCCATAAGAAGATGTATAGAAACACGCGGTTTTAACTACTATACCAAAAACTGAAGGATGAAGGCGCAAGAACACAACACCTTTTGTATTAAAAGACACCGCTTTGAAATCTTAATTCTCCTTGCGTTAAAACCCACATACACTCTGGTTTGAGCTCAATTAAATTTATTTATAAGTTATATACAGATAAAATAAGTAATTCCAAATACATTTTGCTTGCTACTTAGTGCTCCTATTAATTTTTCTGTAAAATAATTATACTTTCGACATTCTCATATGATTCTTAGGAAGTTTTAATCCATCGATTTTCATTTTAATTGTAAATAAATGCGGTGCGCTTGTATCGGCTTAATGAAAAGTATGATTAAGAATGTTAGGGCTCTTGAAATTAAGATATTTTACTTTAAATGCATAAGTTTAGTTTGTTAGTCAAAAATAAAATGTATCCAGCCTGTAAAATCAAGACATTTTACTTTCAATGCATAAGTTTAGTTTGTTGGTCTAAAATAAAAATAATCCAGTGCGTTTAAAAACATGAAAATAACTATTCGCAAAGAATGCCTTAGTACGCATCTGCTATTATTAATTTCACTACTACAATAATTATAAAAAAAAAAAAAATAATAATAAAGAAGTAATACACCATTCAACGAAGAGTTACAAAGTAATAACGCAACGACAGATTAGCATACATCTACTTAAAATAATTTGCTGTAATATTAAATATTTCAGTTTTACTTTCGTTCTAGAGTACCATCACTTTGTTTTTTGAAGAAATAATTATTTTTCCGTAAAATAATCTTGCAATCACGTGCACGATGCACACATATTTCAGTGTTGCAATAATACTAATAGACAGAAACGTATCTTCTCTTACCTGCTATGCTGATGACTCCGATAATAAGCCATATGTTCCATTCTCTGTTTTTCGTGACGGAAGAAATCATTCTGGAACTGCTCCTTTGAATAATTTCACCTTTCGAAGAACGCAACTATATAAAATAGTTACAAACACTTTTACAAGTAAGCGCACTGAGGAAAAACTGTTGTATCACCACAAACAAACGCTCAAGAATCGGTTTTATTCTTTCATGTTCCGCGATACTCGTTTAAACTATATTAATTTCCGTATTTTTTCGACAATTTCAAACTCTACCTATTGATCTCACTGTCTTCCCGCCGATTGAACGCCTGCGGTATCAAGCAGCACAAGAGCAAGTACCACACAGAACCGACCAGAGCGAGACACCATCGCGCACTGCGTCAACAGCTGAGCTGACAGAGCCACCGTGTTGGATAACGCGCAGTCATGGATGTGGAGACCGAAAATGTCATTAAGTTGATATTTCCAAGTAACATTCCAGGTATTGCTGAACTAAGCATTGATGTACCATAGCCTTTGAATTGGACCACATGTTATAATACGTGGCCTATTTTTTTCTCTTTTATAAAACACGCCAATGATTTTAGCGAGTGTAATTTAATTTCCCGGTGTGGAGGGAGGGAACTTAATTTAATGTTTTCCGTAATTGGTATGAAATTTCTTGAATTTGAATGAGGGATGCTACATAATTCATATTATGCAATATTAAAAGTTGAGTGTGTTAAAAGTTGAATACGGACAAGTCCTATAAATTGCATTAACAATTACCTAACCTATAATATGCCGAAATAATGTTTCGAATGTTTGTAAGTAGTTTCATAACTGGAATGCGAACCTCTTGATTATTTAAAAAAACGTGAATGAAGCTGCAATAAAGCACACATTTTTCATATATTCGAAAATATATGGTATCTATACGAAAAACAAAATACATTATAGAAATGGTGGTAGGCAATTTTCAGTGGGCAGTAGCTGTAAAGTATGTATTTTAAGGTCTGTGCCTAACACAAATAGCAGAAATGAGCACAAGTGTCGACACACTTCAAGGTTTATAATATCAGAGTAGGTTAGAGTTGATAATAAATAGGAAAATGTATTCTGGGATAAATACAAAACGCTTTCAAAATGAAATGACCAATGACTTAGTATCCAAAGGCATCTCATTTTGCTCGAGTTCTATTCATACATTAATGAGGAAAACAAACAAATCATCTTCATAGTAAGTCAAAATAAAGGTTTATAATTTTTAGCTTAATGGCACACAGATTTCACTTTTAGGAGTTTGTTTCTTTTTATGTATCTGATAAACAGTGTATGTATCTGTTGTGAAAATATTTCCTGCAGTATGAGTGAGATCTAGCTGCTGCAATATTGTGCAATAGCATTCTTGCTTTCTAGCACATCCTTTCATTTGAAAAATGGGATTATTTACCATTGAGTTCCTTAGTATACTTACTCGAGGTAAAGCATCTTACATTCACACGACTATTTTGCAACAAACTATTCTTACAGTAGCTTCTATCCACCTCATGTTAGTAGAATTATATATTTACAGAACTGGTTTATTTTTTACTGGTAAATATTTTCTTTTAGACATAAGGGAAATAAAGGAATACACTAGGCTAAAGCGATAGTTAAATTTTCTTAAAGAGTTGAAATTTCATCCTACTTGCCTGACCAGGATAAAAAAAAAAAGAGAGAGATAGAAACAAATTTGGGAAATTAATATAAAAAAACAATGTCTCGGAAATGGTCAACTCCATAAAAATGTGACATAAATGTATGTTTTAATGATAGGTACATATTTTGTGTAGTAAGGTTTTATCTCTATATTATGGCTTAAAAGCTTACAAAAGTCATCCAGAATGAAGAGAGCTTCATAGACTATTCTGAGAAAATTGTAAGTTATACATGAATGAAATAGATGAAATGATGCTAAAATGATCTTGGGATCCATGGAGCTTAAAGTTACTCGACAGTTGACTTTTTAGGATAAGGGAAAACTCGAAGTACATTTTATTTGTAATGTAAATATTTTTAATATAAGTATTTTAATAAAAATCATTAGAACTATTTATAACTATTCAAAAAAAAAAAAAATCCATGTAAAGGATAGTTTTAGGTTGGGGAATTTTCCTAAAAATATTTGTGTTGCATCCTTGGAATTGACTGAGCTTAAATATCAAGTTTTGCAATTAATTGAATTTTCATTTTGACACACACACACACACACGCACTTGTTTTCTTAAAAAAATGTTGTTTGTGTTTATTTAGGCTCCTCAAAGTATGTGTTTCTAGTGACATCCCAGCACTGAATATACGGGTACAATGCAATACCTTTTCTCTCTATTATGTATATTACCTTTTCTGTATACTATGTATATTGTATGTATGTAAAGAAACTAAAATATAATATTTTAATCAAAACAAACTAGGCAACTAAAGAAATTACAGTGTGGGTGAATAATTTTTTAAAAATTTTCAGGCCTATTAGTTTACTGTTTAGATGCAGGTAATTGTAGAGATCTTAAAAATAATTAAGAATTGAGGTTATTCCTAATTACAGATAAGAGAGATTAATCTGTAAATGAATTTTAAGTGACAGAACTTCAGATATTCCCTTGCATTGATTCATGGATTGCTTTTTTTCTCTGCCAATAACTGAGAGACATTGTTTATTCAAAATGTACCAAATAAATTAGCAGCCACAACATATAAATAGAACACAACACACAGCAATATCTTTCTGAAATCATTAGTATACTATTAGAAGTTGGAAAGTATAAAGCAGAGCTGCAGTTTTTTTTTATGTAGAAAGTATAAAATATAACTAGGATGTCAAAGCTAGTTAAAAGAAGAAACCTTATGTTACATTCCAAAACAAGAAAGCAATTGTTATATAGTGTATTTTCAGTGAAATTTGTAATCTACATTTGGAATTTCAACCTTGAATTCTGAGATAGAATCTCATAATTGTTGATAATTTTATCATTAGCAATGACCATTAAAGAAAAGAAAATTGTGATGAATGAAGTTATTTCATAAATTAAATGTGTTTTGTTTTTCTTTCAGACTCTTGGAGGGAAAATCCAGACTTTGCATTATATTTAACAAAGTTAGGTTCTTTTGGTGTTGAACAGTTGAGTAAGTATCTACAGAAGAGCCGGTCTAGCCAGCTTTCAATCTCGCTCATTTCTCGCTGCCACTTAGTGCGCCTCTCACAACCAGCTAAATGCATAGTTGGCATGAGAGAGCTTGACCAATGAGCGGATGGGAGTCTTGATTACTTGCAAGACGTATAAGTCTCATTAATAGCAATACGCAGCACGATCAGTCCTGTAAGTTATATTATTTCATTTGTTTAAATGATTTAATATTTAAATAGCTTACCAGGATAAGGATGGTATTTAAATAACCCACACTAGGCAAAGAGTTAAAAATGAAATGTGATATTACAGAATCTGCAGATATGTGTATATGGTCTCTACTTTTATTACAAATAATATTTTATTACTCCTAAAACGTTTATGTTGCGAGAAGTAATTCTATTTTCAGCTGTAATCTGAACATGTTTATACTTAGTAACACAAAGTATAGGTATGTCATTAACAATTAATATCGCTGATTCAAACCGTTTACCGTGAATGTGTTTGGATATATGTACTGTTAAATGATGAGTTATTACTAGGGCCCAGAATTTTGGCTTTTTATAGATGCAGTTAGCCTTATACTATCTTATATTAGCCTCTTTAGGTTTTTAAACAATTTTCATAGCTTTTTAGCAATGTTCCTAGCCTTTTGGAGGGGAGTAAACAATTTTCCTACCTATTTAAGGAAGTCGATGACAAACACATTAATAACATAATCTATGTGTGTGTGTATATATATATATATATATATATATATATATATATATATATATAATAAATAAAAATGAATCGCCGAAATGCATGTATGCACATCACTGCCAAACGACTGCGCCAAATTGAACAATTCTGTTTTTGTTGTTTACTTTATTGTCATTGTCGTGCAGAAGAAAATGTTTAAAATTAGGATGGAAAAGTTTTTAAAATCTCATAATATGAATAAAAACAGTGCCAAGGGAATGCATTTCGGTTAATAGCAGCCAGATGGAAGTGGTACCACGGTTATTTGTTGCTAAATGGTCCTAATACTGTTATATTTTCCCTCCCCATTCAATGTTAACCAGTTTATCGACACATTGATGCAGTGCATTTCAAATACGTTTTTATATATTAAGTGTCCTTTCCTTACTCTTATTGTGTAAAATAAAGAAGTAAAGAATCTTTCTGACGGCGAACACCTAAAATACATACCTATTTATTTGCCACCAGATGGCCGTAGTACCTACTGCTCTATTTTTCTTCCCCATTCAATGCTAAGGGAATACACCAGGTTATGGAGACAATGATGCAAGATAACTGAAAATAAAATATATTTCTAGATATAAATAGGAAAACTATTTTACTTCCCAGAAGCATGCTATTAATATTTACTGTAATTTAAGGCAATTTATTACACAGTATACCCATGCTAGAACATTATAGTTAAAATATTCATCTTGTATTTTTAATATATAGCACTCATATAAAACAAACTTCAATTTCAGCACTGTTGCTGTACACGACCATCCACTTTTCCAAATTTTCTGTTGTTTTTTTAATGTATCCCTATAGCCAGAAAAAGATCTTTCAACATCAAAACATGTCATCAGCACATACTTCATATATGCAATTACTATACCAACATAAAAATCATAATAAATTATTTTCCTGGCTAACCCCACGTATACACCCAAAAGAAAGCTAAATGAATCGTCAAACAAAAATTGTAATTCAAATGAATTGAAGAAGAAAAAAGTAATACATTTTCTACTGAGGTTAAAAAATGAACTTTAGCAAGTCTTAGGTTTTAATGTCCATTTTTTATTTATTTATTTTTGAATAAGATGCACACATTAGCACCCAAATAGCTTGAAAATAAAAGTGCTTTGAAACTTTCTAACTTACAAGGGAAAAATAGGTTAAAACCTAAAATTTGGGCCCTAGTTATTACCTAACAATTTATACTACAGATCATATGTCAACCTACTTTGCATGTAGTTACGAGAATACTCCAGTTGCCTAGCTCGTGAGCACTAGTTCTCAATACACAAGTTTCTCATTACCATACTCTCGAGAAGTAGCGTGGCTTACGAGTAATGAGCGAGAGTGGCACAGATTTTGACCGCCTCTAATCTACAGATTATTTTGGCTAAGATAATTAGGCTTAATTGGTGTTATTTAGCCAGGAAGACTTCAAAGTAAGGAAAAGATAATTGGTTATGCACGTTAAGGTGGGGTTTTTTATGTACAAATGAACAGATTGGGATTGTTCTGTACTGTAATATTCATTAAAAGAATTTGCTTAAAGTTAATAAGATGCATGATATAATCTTAGAAAAAGATAATTTTTATTGCACTAACTATTCATTTCTGTATAAGTGTATGTGTTTCTTCTGAAATGCTATCATCCTATAGAGATAATTGTGCTAATTTCTTCACTTACTATAGTTTGCCTTGGCTGTGTTTTATTTTGGCAGATGGGAAGGCCTGCTCCATAATGAAAAACTGGCTGCTTTTAAATTGCATTCATACTTGGTTTTATAAGTTATCTAGGATAAGATGTCTTAAATATCAGAAGCAGAACTGCACAATGAACAATAACATCTGAATCAGTGTTAACCTCAAGACCAACCTTGAGGGGGGGGGGGGGCCTTTAGGCAAAGAGACTAACTACATAATACACTCTGAATTACAGGGGGTGGAACAGAAGGGGTAAAAGGTAATTCATGGAGGCAAAAGTGGTAATTCTAAGTTAAAAAGTGTATTTATGTTATAGATTAAAGGGGGTCTACATTATTTAGCAGGATCAAGAATAGACCCATCAATTCCAAACAAATGACAGTTTACCTTGGGTTGAAGTTGTGCATTCATGAGTAGGTATACTCAAAGCACTTTAAATATAAATAAGCCTTATACTCCTATCAGGAGTATTGTCTGTTGTGGAGATCTTTGGTATCAAACCCAAGAAGACATAATACCTAAAAAAAAAAAAAAAAAAAAATCAGGGTTGTAAACATTATTTTTCTGTTGATGCTATGTGTTAGCGTAGTGGTGTTAGTTTTTGCTATGAGGTAGCCCACTATTCAGCCACTCGTCTTGCTGTGTCAGCTAAGAGGGAAATAACCTCAAAGTGAAGAAATTGGTAATAAATCCTAGCCCACCTAAAGTAGAAAAACAATATTAGAATAGAAGCAATAGAAAAACAATATTTTGTTTGTTAATGGTGCTACCAGTTGTCAGGGTTGTATCAGGACACTGGAGTGCCAGAACTTTGTCTACATAAGTTCTTTTATATGCTTTACTGGTTTGTTTTTTTGCTTGTTAAACATCAAAACTTCACATAGAGAAAGAAACCTACTCTATATTACAAAGAATGTGTGCATGCACACACACACACACACACTGTATTTTATTTTAATTCCCTGGATTTATGAGTAATAATGTTTAATAATGCTTCTGTAAATGAATTTTGCTGTGTTTTATGTTGTATAGCAAGAGTAAAATACTCCACCAGTATTTATGGTATAATTAATAACTGGAAGGACTTTCTCCTAATGAAGTACAGAGCATGCCCTTTTCAGAATGCTGCCTAGGTGTGAGGATCCTTTATTTTCATACATTTTGCCCCTATTTAATGGAATATTAATGCTGGAGTCTAATTAAACAGTGAAGTTGAAAAATTCATGTACTATGTATACAAGTTTTCTTGGATGCTGGTTGTACAGGGAAGCGAGGGCTGAGGGGCCTGCCTGTCTTTCTGCCTTGGAAACCGAAGAAAGTTTCTTTCTTTGGGGCCCTTAGCCACTATGGTGAATAGGCAATATAATTTACCATGAACCAGCTGAATTATTAAACAAAACACAGTGCATATGCATGCATATGAGCTCTACAGAAAGAATGAAACTCTAGCATTGAAGCCACTGTATGTCAGGGTGTGTAGCATACTTCATGTCATTACTTGTTCTTCTTCCGAAATTGTGTTAAATCTACTGAATGAAGACTAGGGAGCTGAGCATATAAGAAAACATGCATGCATGGTACTGTGAATAATGAAACTATTTTCTGGGCTTATAGGTCGTAGTCCATTAGGGCTTGAAGTTCCTGTCATTTTGCCAAAGGCTGTGCATGGCATCTTCATGGGTGATCTGGTGGCTGGTTAGAGCTCGAATAAATTTTTGCTGCGAAGAGCGCGCTTTTATATATGGCTGGTGGGCGAAGTCTGCTACTCTCTGTGCTGTGATTGGTCCGCCTGCATTGGTGGGCTGTCTTGTGTTTTGCTTTTGTTTCTGCCACTTCATTTGCTTTCCAACACTGGTATCCAGGCCTTGTTTAGGTCCATAGCTTCTTTCAATTAAAGTTATTTTTATGTTTGTATATTTCTATTGCCTCCCTAAGTAAACTGGCATGTAGCTAACGGAAGAAGACAAAATTTTGGTGTCTTTATAACTAATGTCTTGTCAAAATAATGAAGAGTGCTCTGCCTCTCAGGTTTTTCCATTTATTTTAGTGTACTGTGCTGTTCATGTTCTTTAAATCGTGTTACGACACTGCAATGTTAACCTGGCCACAGCTACAAGGAATTTTGTAAACACCAGCAGATTAGTGACGATCATGTTTATCTTTAGCCGATCTCAGCGAGTGTTTCATTTTTAGTGTGGGTCTGTAGATGGTATCAATATTAAGGGATCATAGAAGCTTGCCTATGCATTCCGTTATGCCCTTGATATACGGCACGAAGGCCTTGGTGTCTGGTTGTTTTTCTTTTTTTCCATTTTTTCGCTGGTATGCCTGGGATAAAGTGCTTGCCATATCCGTTAGTGTTTACAAAATTCCTCTCAGCCACAAAAATTCATTTGAACTCTGACCAGCCACCGGATCACTCATGAAGATGCCAGGCACAGACCTTGGCGAAACATGAGGAACTTCAAGAACCAATGGACCAGGGCCTATAAGCCCAGAAAATAGTTTCATAAACAAGATGCTGGCCGTGAAAGCTTCAGTTTGTACATAGTACTGAAAATTTCTAAAAATTACTCCACCATTTTAATAATTGTTCAGTATTAAAAGATATCTGCTTACAGACTATATAACACTTCCAGAATCTGTGATGAGACTGTCAGGGAGGAAGCTTGGGAAATGAGATATACAATATCACTGATATTTGACAGTCATTTGTGCAAATTTCAGGACATTTCAGCCGTTTTTAGAAAAAGCATATATTTGATCATCGTACTGATGCATGGATTAAGTGCAATAAAACTATCTGTCACTCTCTGTTATCCATCAAGAGCAAGGTTCCTGACCGTGAATTACATCACACCATGCCCTGATCTGTCACTCAGTAGTGATGAACTACAGAACAGTTCCTGTATTATTGTGTGTTATTATAGGTGTCATGTCATGTATTGAAAATGGTTGAAATAAATAAATAATAATGTAACTGACATAAGCCATGTACAATATACACTAGTGTCCAAAGTTGAGTATAATTTGGAAAACAGAAAAGTGAAAGGGAAAACGGTGAGCGAGCACCATTAAATATTATCTCACCTTACCTGTGGTGTGTGATCGGTTAGGGGATGCATGCTTCAGAGGAACAAAACAATATCAGAGTATCAGGAACAGTGTGTGGCTCATTCGTTATTGTTCTCTTATTATGAACAAACCATAGTTTCTTTGCAAAGTGTTTACAGCTTAGTACCAACATGCCACAATGACATTAACTGAGCCCTGTTTTGGAAGGTAAAAGCATCAGACGTCTAGAGGCAAGACAGACAAAACTGCAGCCCCTCAAGCACTGAATGTGCCACAAAGTGTCATTTCCAGACTTTGGTGATGGTTGCATGAAACAGGAAGTGTTCATGGAATGCCTGTAAAGATCACCCATGGGTTGCAATCTTGCACCAGAACCAATATTTGACCATAACAGTATGACAACATCGGAGGATATCTGCAAGATGGCTTCTGAGTCACTCTTGTTTTGTGGCAAACTATATACTGGAGAATCAGGGCAGTCTATCTCTATGCCAGACATCTTGCAGTGTGTCCCCCACTCACTCAAGTTCACATTTGATTCTGTTTACAATGGAGTCAGCAATATCAACATTGGACCTTGAGTGAGTGGAGGAACATGCTGTTTACAGATGAGTACAGATTCAGTGTAATTGGTCCACACTTCTTTATGAACGATATTGCATGTCCACTCTTGAAAGAGAAGGTATCCAGCTCATGGACTGGCCAGCAAAGTCCCCAGATATAAAACTTATAGAGCATGTCTGGGATGCATTAGGAAGACAAGTTTTAATAGCATAAGCCTCCACGGAGGATACTTGCAGATCTTCGAAATGATCATGAGGAATAGAAGGTCTTGAGAGAATCATAGGTTAAGTTTGGATGCATAACAGTTAGTGTGTCCAGGAAATGGATACCAGACACTATACTAAATCGGCCACTTTTATGCAAATTTTATAGCCTCCTCTAACCACTATGGTCATATCAGGGCCTCTTCACTGAAATGTTGGTGATTTGCTCTTTGAATTTTTTATGTAGGTTTTTCACATGCACATTCACTCACTTGCATATTACAAGAGTCTGGATAAGAGCAGATTTATTTTGTTTATTAAATTGTACACAATTCTCTTTACTGTTTATTTATGTGAATATTTTCCCATGCATGTACATACATTGTCATTTAAAATATAACTTCAAATTTCAGGCAAAGAACCAGATCGTTTGAGTGAAGAAAAATCAGCGATTTTGGAACAAACTCAGGAACTTGCATTTACCAATTATAAAACATTCATACAAACAGCAGAATGCTCCAGAGAAATTTTTAAACAGGCAAGTGGATTATTTTTAAAATTAGTATAGGATTCTAGGCTATTTGCATTGTCACAAATTCCTTGGTTTTTTGACTCGGATATTTTATTACAGCTAATGCAGGATAATTACATACACAAGCTTGTGGCAGTAGATTGTATAATATAACCATACATTCTGGCTTAATTGCATTGGTATTAATACACATGAAATATCTATGGAAATTACAAAAGATAATCTTATGTATGTAGATGAGATTTTGTTCTACTATGGTTAACCAAACAAACATTGTAACTAAGAAATGTTTCCGGGCTGTTTTGCCATGGTCTGCTGGTGTTAGAAGTCCCAGATGTTTCGTCCACAACTACGGTGGACATCTTCAGTGGTGCGGTGGAAGTTTTCTTGGAGAAGGTTTCCAGTCCAGTGCTATTGGCAGGCTGAGGGCAGCCTGAGGTGTGTTAGACGTGTCCCTTATCTCGGAGAGAACTTAACCACGTTCTGACGGGATTGTGGGTTTTTGCAGGATGGCGGGTGTGTTTTGGGGTTGTGGAGTGACAGGAGGAGGCAGTATTGCTCCTCGATGGTTGTCTTTGATGGTGCAACGGCCCTTGTGCAGTGCTGGTGTGTGTTAATCAAAATGTTTGTTTTGAGGTTTTAATTTTGAATCCAAGCAACTCTTGAAGGATTGTAAGGAGCTTAGCCGTAGCAGCTGTTGATATGGAGAAGGTAGGTTTCGTCGGGATCGCTACTTTTATACTGGCAAGTGGGGGGCGGGGCTTGGGCTCTCCGGCGTACTTGGCTTCTGATTAGACTGCTTCGTTGCTTCTCATTTGATATTTCCTGCTTTCAATGACGGGATGCCAATTCCTGTTGAAAAAGAAAAAGACGGACAGTTTTCCTGGACGTCTTGGTCAAGAGAAATACCGACGGGTCTCTTGGGCATACGGTATACCAGAAACCCACCCACACTGACCGTTACCTAAACAAGGACTCAAACCATCATCCCAGACAAAAACGAGCAATGATCCAGACACTTAAACATCGGACTACCCGCATCTGTGAACCGGAACAGCTACAAGATGAACTCAAACACCTAAGACAGGCATTACATTCAAATGGTTATTCCGTCCGAGAAATCAATAGAGCTTTCTGCCCTGCCAAGTTTCAGTCCACATCTCATAAGCCAGACCAACCAAAAAGTAAGGGCACGGTGTTTCTGCCATACTTCAATAATATCACCGACCGGATCACCGACCGGATCGAGCACATATTGCGACGTCACACTGTCAAAACGGTTTTCAAGCCCACGAGGCAATTAAATAATTTACTACGTTCATCCAAAGATGCCCGGGAGCTGCTGTCATCATCAGCCGGTGTGTACCGCATTCCCTGCTCCTGCGGCTCGGTATACATCGGAACCACACAACGCAGTGTTACTACTAGAATCAAGGAACACAAAGCAAACTATCGACTGGGCCACACAGAAAAGTCCGCGGTCGCCCTACACGCAATTGAGGCAGAGGGCGAGCATATTATAAATTTCCAAGACACCTCTCTCCTCTCATCTACAACACACTACCATGCACGACTACAGCGAGAGGCCATAGAGATTTATAAGCATCCGAGCAATTTTAATAAAAAAGAACAGGCACTAAAACTCAACAGGAATTGGCATCCCGTCATTGAAAGCAGGAAACGTCATCAAACGAGAAGCAGTCCAATCAGAAGCCACGTACGCCGGAGAGCCCAAGCAAGGCCCCCAAAGTAGCGATCCCGACAGTCAACGCCATATCGTAATACCCCTACCCATATACACATCCACACCACAGTACTATCACCAACATAAAATAAAGTCCACACCTCAAAATATAGGTCTACGTCTGGGCTTAGGTCAAGGCTTAATACCTACCCTCCACTGTCGGAATTCCGACCAACCCAAGTAAGCACCCACGAATACACGGTTTGCTTAGGCAGTACCGAGCCCCATTACACCAGTTTTCCCAATAAATAGAGACACCACAGAATCAAATTCTTTCTCTCCCATTTTCCCTTATCCTTCCCAAATACCTTATTGACCTGTTATCCTTATAACCTTTATTCCTGTTACCCGCCCCCCCCCCCAAAATTAATAAAATAAAGGCAACGCTTCAGCGGCCGATTCGTCGAGAGTGGTCGTGTTTCTCAGGTATTTCTGGCGCTTATTAGCGCCATCAAGCAGAAGACTGATACCCACATATCAACTCTTCCACCCAGAGAAGCATCAGCTTCTAAAGAACTTCCAGCTACGACACCGAGGACTCTGATCGGTCGGCCACCACTTCAGGAAGCGACCCTTTTGGGCAGCTTCAAGTGATCCGACCAATCACTCCATAGAGAGCGGAGTGCACTTCCAGACCGTCGGAAGTGCGTACTTCCCTTTTCAAGGAAGTACACAGGCAGCGGGTAGCCGAAACAAGGCCATAGCCATCTGACCTTTTAGGTCGGGTAAGGCGCGCTAGCTTAGTGTCCGGTCCACTGTTTCGGCCTGCTTCTTAGCCCCTGCTGCTTGCAGGTGAGGGTAAACCGAGGTGTGACTTTGTGCACTGCACCCTTGGGTGCAGGGCAAGTGTCCCTGTTCTACCATGACCCGATCCAAGACCAACCCATCCAAAGGCAAAGCCCAACGGCCGTTGCCAGCCACCCTGCCCTCCAGTGGCCCTGCTACTGTCGAGGGTAAAAAGCGATCTAGCCAAGAACGCCAAGGCGGTAAAGGCAAGATCATCTGTTTGGACACATCCAAGCAAGATACCAACGAGGGTCTCCTGCGCGAACCAGTTTTACGCATAGGCCAAAATCCGAAGTGTGACTACGACGACGACTGTGCTAGTGTGTGCACAGACATTTCTCACCACAGCGGCAGGACCTCGGTCTTGTCGTTCCACTCATCCTCCATGATGCTAGATCATGAGGAGTCCTCTTCCGGCCTCTCCACAGACGGAGAGGGCGATTTTCGTGTAGCGGCCTCGAGGAAGGAGAAGAGACGAACCCGATTGGCTGCAGAGGGCGTGCCCTCTGGCCAATCAGAGTCAACATCCCGCCCCAATGATTCTGGGTCGAGGAGGCACGTTCCGCCGATTATCGTGGACGACTTTAAGCGGGAAAGTATCGACGCACCTCCCGACGAGCACGGTCCGAGAAGTCTTCGTCCTGGGGGTCGTCTCGTGGCCTCATAGTCCTTTCGAGGTAGTCAGCGAACGCATCGGCTTTGGCTTGGGGTTCATAAGCCGTGCCTTGGATTGGGGAGGTGATTAGACCTTCGCGGTGTCGGAGAGCTTTTGTAATCCTCCACACGTCGCCATCCTCGAGCCTCATGCGGGCCATCGTCTCCTCCCACGCTCGCATCCTGTGCTCGCGTAGTCGGGTCCGGACCTCACGGCGTAAACGCCTCAGGAGTGCTCGGTTATGTGGCGTGCGGTGACGCTGGTATAGTCTGCGGGCGGCACAGGAACGGCGGACAAGCAGATGGAGTTCAAAGGGAAGGACTTCCGGGTGTAGAGGTGCTGGGGTGTGAATGGTTAGGTTATGAGCAGTTCGCACCACGATGGAGATGAAAGATTGGACCGCAGTCTCCAGGGAAGGGATGTCTGTGATCCTAGGGTTCGGCGGGATGGAGTCATTGAGGCAAACCCTAACGCATTCCCAGTTGACGTCGCGGTTTTGAACCGATACGTCATGGCCGTGTGTTAACCTCAGCTAACACGGGGTTATGATCGGAATGAAGTGCGTTGATCGAAGTGAGAGAAAAGGGAATGGCTTGATGATCGCGAAGTCAATAACGGATGTCCGTCCTTGAAATCGTGGATGGTGTGTGGGTTGCCAGGGGCTCTCTACTCTGAGTTGAGGGTCCGCATCTATCATGCGTATATCATTGCCTCGGGCGTCCGCCCGAGGGCCGCAGTGCCAACACGGGTGTTTGGCATTGAAGTCCCCGGCTAGAATGACATTAGGATGAAGGGCTAGAATGGAAAGGTAGTCGTTTAGTACGAACTGCCTTCGGGGTGGGT
Organism: Hymenopus coronatus; assembly: GCA_030762935.1. Lineage (NCBI taxonomy): Eukaryota > Metazoa > Arthropoda > Insecta > Mantodea > Hymenopodidae > Hymenopus > Hymenopus coronatus. Next base: position 14,378,317 of record CM060884.1, read on the forward strand.
GGTAAACAGACACTAGTAAAACTTCCGTACCGCCAAGGTCAACACAGCCGTGGCTTCCATGGTTTGAAGAGGCGGGAGCTGGATAGGGTTATGGACTATCCTGTTTCTCACGAAGATCGCTGTGCCACCTCCTCGGCGGCCCACACGATCCACTCTGAGGCAGTTGTAGCCCGGAAGACGGAATGGGGTGTCAGGACGGAGATGTGTCTCGCTGACTAGCACGAGGTCTAAGGCAAATGAGCCGGCAAAATGTTGGAGCTCATTCCCCTGACCAATCAGGCCACACGCGTTCCAGAACGCGAATTGAAAGGAGGTACGGGACCTAGTTCGATTCGCCATTCTAGGCGGTCTGGACGATCATGGTCAGGAGGGCAAGTCCCTCCATGGCGACAGCCATCTTTACGGCTGGGTCGATGACAGAGGAATCTGACCAGCAGATCACAAATGCGCTGTCCATGGTTCAGCAGAAGCTGCTGCAACCACGCCATCACATCCGACATCTGCAGGACAGGAGGACTGGTGGGGGTGATGTTTCTGGGAGAGGGTGTGGGAGGAATGCGTCGGGGCGCTGGTTCGCCGCCAGCCGCCTCCTGTCCCCGCTGTCGCTCGAGCACGGGAGTACCGTTCCCTTGCGGAGCCCTGGGGAAGAAGTTAGGCTACCTGGCTGGCCAGCGCCCCTTAGCTTGGGTAGGGGGCTTCTGTTTGGGGTTGGCTGGAGCTTGTTTGTTGCGTGGGGGTTGCTGTGTGTTGCTACCGTCCCGTGGCTCCGCAGGGCCACGCTCAGCCGTTTGCGCCGTAGTAGTGTTGGTGGCTATCCTTTGTTGCGCCGGTTGTCTTGCAGGAGGAGCAAAAGCAGTTGTTGGCGCTGGTTGGCGACAGATGTTGGTTCTGGCGGCGGTCTCTTGGCCTCTATGACGGCGATCCTCTTGGGACAGCCACCATAGTGACGCCATCCTGTCATCCGACCCAGTGAGCTCCAGGGCGCACTCCGGCGTCTCAACCCCAAAAAGGCAGCGGGGCCTGACGATCTGACCCCCGCCATGCTCCAATGCCTCCCCAACAAGGCGGTGCTCTTTCTAACCAAGGTTTTCAACATGGGTCTCACCATGTGCCACTTTCCATGCGAGCTGAGGGAGGCCCGGGTGATATGTATTTTGAAGCCGGGGAAAGACCCGCTACACCCATCCAACTACCGATCCATCCGCCTCCTATCAGTTCTCTCGGTTTTCGAGAGGCTACTACTTGTTCGCTTGTCCCCTCTTTTGGGCGACATTCGAGCCATCCCAAACCACCAATTTGGTTTTCGTCCTGGGCATTCTACACCCCAGCAACTACTGAGAGTGGTGGAGACCGCTGCCTACACTGCGGCAGTGTCCCTGGACGTGGAGAACGTCTTCTCTACGACCTGGCACGCGGGTCTGCTCCTCAAACTCATCCGACTGGAGCTCCCGACACACATTATACACCTACTACACTCATACCTTAAAACACAGATATTTTATAGTTTCAGTTGCGGGACACAAATCAACACCTAGGCCAATAAGAGGCAGAGTCCCAGAAGGCTCTGTATTTTCCCCCACGCTCTTTAGCGTCTACATGGCCGACCTGCCAAAAGTGCAGTAAGTCAACATAGCCCAGTATGCTGATGACGTGCTGTTATACTGTTCAAACACCCACGCAGAGCCTTCAACCCCATTCAGAGACACCTCCGCCTCATCCAAGAGTGGTGCTAGCGTTGACGGTTGTCCATTAATCCGGAGAAAAGTCACGCTATTCACTTCACCAAGCGCCGCTTTCCCGCAAACTTCCCTACATTCACGTACCTCAGACGAAGGATACAATGGACAAACACCATCACCTACTTGGGGGTGAAGCTTGACAAGGGCGTCACTTTTGGGGAGCACATCAGGGAACTGAAGTGTCGGGGCAACGGGGCTGCGGCCTCACTGTACCCGATGCTGAAGTCCACGATGCCGGTTCCCCTTAAGTTGCGCCTTTTGAGGGCCCTTATAGTCCCCTTACTAATCTATGCCTCTGAGATCTGGGGCATGGTGGCAGATTCCAGTCTGCTGTTGCTTCAGCAGGTACAGATTAGATGCCTTCGGGCCATCTATTCTGTGCCTCGACGATTTCCTACGAGACTCCTGCACGAGGCCTCTGGTCTACCATACCTGGAGGACGAGATTAGGCGTCAGGCAACAAAATTCAACGAAGGGTTACCATTCCATCGGAGCGCCCTCGATAGGTCTCTTGGGGATTATGATCCCACAAACCGCCGCTTCAGGCGATACCGGCTTCCCCGCATGGCTTGCGGGCATCCCCGGTAACGAAGGAGCACCTCCAACAGCTGCTACGGCTAAGCTCCTTACAATCCTTCAAGAGTTGCTTGGATATCAAAATTAAAATACCCAAAATAAACTTTTTGAATAAACTTCACACCAGCGGTGCACAAGGGCCGTTGCACCATAACAGGCAACCGTCAAGGAGCAATACTTGCCTCCTCCTGTCACTCCACAACCCCAAACCTCACCTGCCATCCTGCAAACACCACAATCCCGTCAGTACGTGGTTAAGTTCTCTCCGAGAACAGGAACATGTCTAACACACCTCAGGCTGCCCTCAGCCTGCCAATTGCTCTGGGTCTGGGTCAACGCTTCAGACGCAGCGAAACCTTCTCCAAGAAAACTTTGACCGCACCACTGAAGATGTCCACCGTAGTTGTGGACGAAACGTCTGGGACTTCTAACACCAGTGGACCACGGTAAAACAGCCCGGAAACATTTCTTAATTACACTGACTCTGGCCGTGAAAGCCTACGTTCTCTCAAACAAATGTTGTTTGAAAAACTTGTCACTCTCAAAAGCATAAAAAGTTAGTGTTGTGTAATTCGAATAGACGAGTGTTGTAAACCCTGATATTCTTTAGAATATTGTATACTTTGAGTAATGTGTTATAACAGAAGGTGCATGTATAATTAAATGTAAGAAAAACAAAAAGTAAGTAAATGCTAATCAATAAATTTTGCACCACACACACTAAGGGGGTGGTATCATTTAATCAAGCTTGTTATATTTTGTAAATTATGTTTGGAAAGAAATGTATGCTAATATCAGTAATGTGTTATAAGAATTCTACGTAAATTGGCTTAATTAAGTAAGCCAATAAAAGCATTTACTCTGAAAGTTGTTTTGGTTCGTTACGTTCACATTTGTATCATTTAAAGGAAATAAATTAAAAGATCTCAGCAGAAACTTACCCCAACCTCATTGAGTAGTTGAATCTGCTCATATCCCATGGCACATTTATTACTTCATGCTCAATTAACACAATTAAATGCCAGCTGGACAAACTTCTAGCTACTGAATGAGCAAGAATTGTGTAGCGATTGTTGGGGCAAACTGAGAGCTTGCTGCCAACCTAAGTGGCTTAATAGCCGATGACAATGGTTGCCAACCCCGAAACCGCCACAAGCTGCAGATTCACATTTGGTATTTATACATATTCTCTCTCTTGTATCATATGAAAAGTGGCTTACATCTCTTGCGACTCAGGCCACAAAACTAAAAGCTTAAACATAAAATGGGAAATTATGGTAAAAATTATGTACTATTAGATCTCGAACAAAAATCTACCTCATTAGTAAAATAAAATTAAGTGCACAACAATTAAAACTAAACCCTTATACTGCATGTAATAGCCATTTCCTTTACTTTTCAGCTGCAGGTCTTCTCATAGAATGGACCAATTGTAGGTAACTAGTTAAATAAAAAAAATCTGACATATTCCATTCACATGACTTTCTCTACTACAAATTATTGTTAAAAAGCATATGCTTCTATTTATTTCATGCTAATCCAGAAAAAATTAGCAGAAATAGTCTTATTGCTTTCTTCCTTGTAAGTAGAAGTGAAATAAAGTTTAAGTGATAGTCAAAAGCTGGTTGCTATGTGACTGAAATTCCTTTGTTTGTATGGACAGGAATTGACAAATTCCTATATGAGAAAAGTATGTTTTTTAAAGCTGAAAGCAATAACAAGGAATATCTCAAAAATGATAAACTCCACAAAAAAGATGTATATGACATAAATTGTGTGTTTTATTGTGATATACATTTTTTCTAGTAAGTTTTTGTCTATCTCTTACAGTTTACCAGTTATGCAAAATTCAGTAAAAATCATCCAGAATAAAGAGGTCTTTAGAGGCTAATCCCGGAGAATTCAAGTTATACATTTTATTTGGCATGTAAATATCTTAAATATGAGAGATTTTAATCAAAATCGTTAGAGCCATTTTTTAGAAAATCAAAATTTTTGAAATTTTTTCCATGTAAAGGGTTGTGTGGGGTGGTGGGATTTTCTTGAAAATTTTTGTGTCGCATCCTTGAAAGATATCAAACTTAAATACTAAGTCTGGTATTTAACGGTCTTTTCGTTTTTGAACTATGCTGTCCTTTTCCCAAAAATGCTTTTTTTTTGGATTCAGGGGGACCCAAAACATGTATTTCTGGTGAAATCTTGGTATCAAATTTTTGAGTGCAATACAATACCTTCTCTATACACTATGTACATAATATATGTAGAGAAAGTAATAAATCACCTCTGTATTCTGATGGATAAGCAGCAAAAATGCATCCAACTTTTTAGGCTGCTGAGAAGAGTACTTCTTTTGCTTAGATTTTTAAGACTCCAGAAATACCCACTTTGGTGAAATAGCCAAAGTACCAATCCAGCTCATTGAACATGTGATAATTGCCCTGCATGAGTTCACATAAACACAGTTTTCACTAGTTAAGTTCTCATATGGCAATACATTTATTACTTTCTCTACACATATTATGTACATAGTGTATAGAGGAGGTATTTGCATTCAACCCAAAAATTTGATACCGAGAGTTCACTGGAAATAGATGTTTTAGGGTCCCCTATGTTCAAAAAATGTATTTTCAGAAAAAGATCCAGTGTGTGTGTGTGTGTGTGTCCGTATCCCTGTGAAAATAACTCAAAAACGAAAAGTTGGTAAAATACCAAACTTGGTATTTAAGTTAAGTATCTTTTAGGGATGCAACACAAAGATTTTGAGAAAAATCTCCCCCACCTGAAAGTACCCATTACATGGAACTTTTTTCGAAAATTTTGATTTTCTGAAAAATGGCTCCGATTTTGTTTAAAATACCATGTATTAAAGAGATTTATATTACAAATGAAATGTATATCTTGAATTTTTGGGAATAGCCTCTAAAGATCATTTTATTTTGAAATAATTTTTCTAAAGTTTGAGTAACTGGTTAACCGTAGGAGATAGGCAAAAACTTACCACACAAAAAATGTAGATCACATTAAAACACACAATTTACATCTTATACGTTTTTTTTCATGTAATTGACCATTTCTGAGATATTCCTTGTTATTTTTTACAGATTTAAAAAACTTTTCTCACTCACAAAGTTGTAAACTCCTGCATAGAAAGGGTTTTCAACAATATGACAACCAGCTTTTAAAAGATTTGACTATAATTTTAACCTAGTGTTTTCCCTTATTTACCTTCTACTTACAGGAAGCAAGTAATTAAGACAATAATCTGCTAATGATTATCTCGATTAGCATGAAGTAAATAGAAAATTAAGCTTTTTAACAATAATTTGTTACAGAGATGTATAGAAAGTCATGTGAATGTAACACATCAGATTTTTTTTCCATGATTGTGTTTTGATGCTTACACAGTATACCAAGGTTTTATAGTACCAACACTATCTCTCCAGCTCTTGACATTTTGCATGACTGTAAAAGGCAGTATTGCGACCTCTTGCCACTACTCTGTAAACATAATTATCTCCTCATAAAATGCAAACAAAGAAAGCTGTAACATTAACTACAATTCTCAGAATAAGTACCATATTTATCCACATACAAGATGACCTTGAATGCTAGACTCCCATTTTTCAGAACTTAATCTTGGAATTTTGCATATCATTTATATAAAAAGAAGACATAACTTAATGTTTAAATGAAATTTAAAGGTTTGTCATATATTTTGAACTAACTTATGGGCTTAAACTGATTAAGTCCCCTATATTTTTTCTTTTATTTTACTTAATTTGAATTTGTGCAAAAAATTCATGTTTTAGGCGGTTGACGGAAAGGGGAGTACAGAAATGTATGATATGGGCATGACGTGATGGTAGCAGTGTAACTAACAACAATGGTGGACATGATTTTGTATTTAGAACAACACTTAAATAATATAACACATCATAAATGTTTTTACCTAATTTGAATTTGCGCAGAAATTCACATTGTGAGCGGAAGAATGGAAATGCACAATGTATGTGCGGTGTTAAAACTTGATAGTGGTGTGACAGCAGCGTAGCTGTAATGCTGGTGATTAATATGACTTTCTATTTAGACAACATATTTAATATAACTCATTCTACATTTTTTTTACCTAATTTAAATTTGTGCAAAAATTAGCATTAAGAGCAGGAGAGAGACAGAGAAGGGGGGACAGAAATATACTGGTATGTCTGAGTTCGGTGATGATGCTGTAACAACAATCATGGATATGATTTTCAATTAAGATAACATAATATATCGTAAAACGTTTTACCTAATTCAAGTTTGCACATTAATTCACATATTCACATTGTGGGCGACAGATGCAGAGGCAAAACCGAAATGTACCAGAATTGAGGAATGAGGAGGAGAAATGTGCACTATCCTCTCTTTCTGCTTGAGAGTTGGCTCCCAATATAACATCATTCTTTCACCAATGTGAAAGAAAGTCCTCTAATTTTATTTTAGACACGGAAAGTAATATTTATCCATTGAGAATACATGGCTGCTAATTTTTAGTACAAAATGAAACTCACAAAATTTGCTGCATAAGTCGCGAACCTATACCATTTCCCCCAAGCTTCACCATTGCCACAACCTCGAAGTGTGAAACTTACTTTTTTCCATACATGGTATGTGAGAAACAAATCGCAAATGCAAGACGATGACCCACCTCCCTCTAGTTCTGAACATTAATATTTTTGGAAAAAAAAAAAATATTGTCCTGTTTTCAGATAAATATATAGAAAGGATAATGCAGCAAATCGCACACATACAAAAATCCTTGATTAAAGCAAACAACTGTTGACAACACATGCTTCGCTTACAAGAAAATAGGCAACATAATTGAAAGTGCAGTGTACGCACATGGATAGAAAGCATGAATTGGTCTTAGCAGACAACTTCCAATATGTGCTATGTGAGTAAACTCAGCACTGCAAACCTTTGCCGATTTTTGTTTTGCTGTGTGGTTTGTATGTAGCAAAGCTCTAAGCAACAACAGTAAACCATATTTATTAAAACGTTATTGGAGATTAGAGCCAAGGTATTGGCTGAAATGAATCAAAATGATTAAATAAAATTTTAGATCATTTGTTTAAAATCACTCATTAAATCCTTCTAACTACATTAAGACAAAACACAAATTTTCTCTTCAACCATAATCAGTATACTTAATTGAATTTAAACCAAGTATTAAAGGTTCAGTGTTTCTTTACGCAATACATTGCAAAGTTAGTTAATACTTTTGGATCAGTATTTTGTGCTGATGATAAGTTCTCACATGCAAAATATGCAAATTTTTACTTCAATGTGCATCTCTGTGTCTAGTCATGATATGGCTCTATGGCTGTGTTGTTGAAGTAACTATAATAAATAAAATAATAAGAAAAGAAGCATGTATACGCTACTGCTTTTATGCTTCCTTTCAAATCAGCAGTAAAGAGCAGCCAAAAATGTTCTTTATAAGAGAATAGCAAGTGTGGTTTTAAGTAGCTGCTCTGGCTAATGAAATATCCTGGTGTCTAGTTTAAAAATCTTATTATACTGGACATCATAATTAGTTGAAATATCAAGAAGAAAAAATCTTGATCATTATCACAGTTCAATTCCAATAAATGCTATCAGAATTTGAATACTCAAAACTGTGCTTCATTTAATTTATAATAGCTTTTGTCTAGTTTATCTAATAATGGTTTTATTTTTCAGTTCAACAACACCGAACAAAGATTAGATTCTTTAGCAGCAAAATTGCCAGTATTTTCACAAAAGTGTCAAGAGTTCAGCAAAGCATCCAGTGATATAAATGTTCACAGACGTCTTAATTCGCTCACACTTACCCGCAATGCTCATTTGTTGGAAATCCTTGAACTACCTCAGCTTATGGATACATGTATTAGAAATGGCAACTATGAAGAAGCATTAAAACTGGCAGCTTATGTTCGAAGACTGGGGAAAAAACATGGTCATATACCTATCATAGCAGTGAGTTAATGTGTCAATATTATTTTTATTTTTTTCAATAGTAAGTTTATTAATACTAGTAAAAGAGTAACATTCAGATAGTGTTATAATAAAGTGGAAGTATACGAGGCACGTTCAAAAAGAAGCCCAACTTTTCCTTTATCAGCTTTATTGCTTATGGTATAACATTTTAAGCACTGTTCCCTTCAAAATAGTCCCCTCTACTGGCAATACACTGTTCCCATTATTTCTTCCATTTTTGGAATGCCTCCTGGAACAGATTTTGTGAGATGGCATGCAGGTCTCTCATCACTTTGTCCTGAATCTCCTCTTTGGTTTGGAAATGACATCCTTTCAACGCTTTTTTTTTTTTTTTTCAGTATGGGAAACAGGAAAAAATCTACTGGGGCTAGGTCCGGAGAATACAGGGATGGGGCACAACAGGAATATGGTGTTTTGCTAGATAGTTGCAGACAAGGAATGACGCGTCAGCCGGTGCATTGTCATGATGCAACATCCAGTTCTGACTTTCCCACAATTCAGACAGCATTCCTCATGCACACTAGGATTCTCTGGTAGACTCCCTTGTTTACCATCTGACCACGTGGCACAAATTCATGATGGATAATGCCTTTGTAGTCTAAAAAACATCAACCTTGACCTTTGATCAACTCATGCATGCTTTATTTGGATGAGGTGACCCTTTGCCCACCCATAGCTACGGCTGCATCTTTGTTTCAGAATTATCGCTGTACACCCACATCTCATCGCCTGTTATGATGTTCTTAAGAAAGTTTTCACTGTCATTAGCAGTGGCAAGGAGTTCCGTGCACATTGAAACACGGGTCTGTTTCTGATCTTCAGTCAACAAACACTGTGCGAATTTGGCACTGACATAAACGCATCTCCAGTTTTTCACTCAAAATTTGATGGCATGATCCTACACTGATGCCCACCTCATCAGCAACTTCCCAAACAGTTAAACACGATTTCCACAAGTCACAGCACAGACTCTATCCACATGACCATTATCTGTTGATGTGGAAGTACATCCAGATTTGGAATCATCACAGACCAACATTCTGCCTTGTTGAAAACATTTAAATCACTCATAGCACTAAATGCGATTTATACAGTCCTTCCCGTATGCTTGGCTAAGCATTTGCCATGTTTCAGTAAAAGTTTGCCAAATTTGTGGCAAAATTTCACACTCTCACGTTGTTCTTCAAGCTCCTTCATTATTACTTTGTGACTAATCCGACGATTAGTGAATACTTCAGCGCCTGTGGTTCGCTTGCTAATTGTCCAAGTGTAATGCGGCAAACAGCAATTTACTGTCTGAACTTGCTGCTATGTGTGCTCAGTAGCCGCAGCGCGCTCACTCTGCTGGTTGGCATGCTGTCTCAAAAGTTTAGTTTCTTTTTGAACACACCTCATACATTGTCTGGTTAAATTTTTCTATATGTATTTTTTTTCCCAGGTATCCAGTTCAACAGCTTTTTGCACATGTTTTAAAAGGTGAATGTCCTGTTCTATTTTGTGTTACTCATACCAAAAATGAACTGAGTGTGCTGATTTTTTGGTATATTAATTTATTACATGGATTAAGTGTTGTCTTGTATGATATGTAGATTTGTCTTTGTTTTGCCAGTGTATATTTTGTCATTATGCAATCGCTTTTGTATGTGTGTGTTGTGAGTGTATATATATATATATACAGGCCATTTCAAAACGACACCAAACAAAGATAGCAGTCGATTAGCTACATGCCTACATCACACGACTGGGACCGTTGCTACCAACCAGCTACCAACGTTGCTCTTGGAGTGGGCCAGGCACATGCCATCTGGTTATGTACGACTGCCTAATCCATGGTGATTTTATGGCAGTTTTTGTATGTGCCGAATTTAGAGCTGAAAATTATATTTATGTATTAGTACGGCATGACCAACAAGGTCCACATCTTCATTTGGTGTAGTTTTGAAACACCCTGTATATATTTTTTTTTTATATTTATGCAGTTGTATATAATTGATGGATGTAGGACAGATCCGACAATACCAATTACTGGTTTGCGGAATCATTTATTCATGGAAATTGTTTATTAAGTAACAATTTTAGTTATGCATATTCTCTTGATGAAAAAGAAAATGCAGCAGTTGTGAAGGGAATAAACATTGAAACATCCCCACCACCTGATGGGATTTTAATGAGCGGTATTAAAAAAGATATCTCCTAAGGCCTTATAAAATAAATATCCAACTTTATGATATCTGCAAATGTGGTCTCGCCCTGTTTCAATAAAGCTAGAACTGTGTTTATTTGTGAGGGTGGTGATAAAAATGAAATTTCAAACTGGAGACTTAATAACTATTATGTCAGTGCTATGCACAGTGATTAAGCAAGTCTTAGATAAATGTCTTTACACACACCCATATACACACAAATAGCCTTAAGCAAATAACAAGAATATTTCACAAATTCTCCAGAATGCTTAATAAATATATCACTGTTAAGCTACATTCTCAATAACAACAAAGAAAAATTTAAGTAGACTACCTCTATGGTCTCGTGGTCAGTATTCTGGCTTCTCCACCCACTTGAAGTGGAGAATTTGTCTGTAACAAACATCATTCCCTTTCTCCCACAGAGTCTAGAAGTATGAATGTGAGGAGAAAGAGAGATAGAGAGTGTGTATGTATGCATGCGTCTGGCTTGAATGTGTGTGTGTAAACCCTACAGTTCAGCAAGCAATGCATCAGCAGTTGTTTCTCAAGGCAATAAAAGTTAAAGTAAAAAAAAAGTGTGCCACCATTTTGTTTTTAGATATTAGAAAAGCCTTTGAAAATGTGGGTCATTTACATCTCAAAAATAAAACACAATATCATTTATAAGCTTTTCAAAATGTTATTATGTTACATTTTAAAGACGGCCCAATGGAAAATGACTCATTAAGACATAGAACATGTTTTGTAGCCATTAGCAAGAGCAACTACTTTCATCAGGAACACTTGAGTGCAAAAAGAATTACACTTGTCAATCACTGTTTCAGAGCATAGTGGAAGATGTAGAAATTGCTTGGATATCCATGCTTCACCAGTTGTTGGCTCAGCTTCGACTTGATCTACAGTTACCTCGCTGCCTGCAAGTTGTTGGATATTTACGTCGCATGGAACTGTTTTCAGAAGCAGAGTTAAGATTGAAGTTCCTTCAAGCAAGAGATTCATGGCTACAGAATTTACTTTCCTCAATACCAAAGCAAGATGGTAAAATGTAACATTTGATTGTATTCCACATTTGAATATTGACCATCGTCAACATCATTACTTTTCTCTTTCCTTTGAACTAGTTTTAATGCTATGTTTTTTTTTGTTTTTTTCAGCAAACCATCATTTGAGTAAAACAATTGAGTTATCACGAATCCATCTGTTTAATATTGTAACACAGTACAGAGCAATATTTAGTGATGATGATCCTGTGATGCCATTAACAAAAGATCAGAACATAAATGAGAGTGCAATCTTTTACAGCTGGATAAATGAGAAGGTAATTAATACAAATTTTAAATGTAAATTGTAGCTCTTAGTACGTGCATATGAATGTGCGTGTCTACAGAGGAAGGAACAAGTATTAAAAGTACAGCTTGTTACTTTGCTAATCCTAACCATCTCAACATAAAACCACTTATATTCTTAAGAATCAAAGTCCTGCTAAATAAAAAAACTGATTGTTAATGTAGTATCAAACACAGCACCTGTGAAACACGTGTAAATTGGTTTTAATTGTTTTTTCACACAAGCCATGTGAGGATAGGAGTTGGATAGGTAGAGTAGTTCAATGCCATGGCCGGGATTTGTACCATGGATCTCCTGATCTCTAGCCAGTTGCTCTGCCACTGAGCTACCATGGCAGCATACTGTATGGCATTAAATTTCTCAACTGACTGGCATGTTTCCCGGTAAACCACAAGGTGTTCTCATATTATTTTGAGATGACAACCCCAATGGCGACTTACAATGTTGTAAGTACTTTAAGTCCCAGAATTCATAGTATAGCCAACTATTATGGTCAATTGGTATTGGTTTAATTGTTTTTTCACACAAGCTGTGTGTAGGATAGGTAGAGTCAGACTGACTCTACTACGCCAGCATGTTGTCTGGTAGCTCAATGGAAGAGCAACCGGCTAGAGACTGGGATATCTGTGGGTCAAATCCTGGCTATGGCATTGAATTTTTCAGTCTGACTCTACCTATCCACATGTAAATCACTAAAAGTTACATAAGAAGTCACCATCATTCACTTGTTCATGAAACTTAAGAAAAACTGTCGAGCAAAGCAAGAAAAAGTGTATAAGTTGATTTCTTATTTAAGTTCTTATGATTGCTTTGAATGTTTTGTGTATAGGTAAAGCAGTTGAAACAACTCATCTTTTCCTGTTTATATATCAAAGGAATTCTGTGAAAGTAAAGTAAGAGGTCATCATTCTGCACCCTGCTGACGCTTACAACCCAAGAAACATTTGGTGTTCCTATATTTTTCATGTTCCACCTGATCAGATGATATTAGCAAATAAAGTGCAGGTTGCTAAGTAAGGGTTGTTATTGTTGGTCCTGATTTTTAATGTGTGAAGTGAAACAGCAAATAAAATGTACTGTAGAAGATTTTGAATAATCTTTGGGATATTAGGAAGTGTTTTTGTACGTTATAAGAGTTCTTATAAGAGTGACGTTGGTTTTGATCTCCTGCTGTTTATTCTTCTGTGTTAAACAGCCTGGCCCAATTATGAAATAAGTTCTGTAAACATATTTTGTTGACATGTGTATTAAGTTTAAAAGTATTCAAAACGAAAACTAACTAGTTCTCATTCAATATTAGCATCAGATTCTTTTAATATCTTGGCTGTCAAGATTTTGTGAACAACAAATTGCAAGAGATGAGTATAAGGATGATTTATTTATGTTAATAATTATAAGTAGCAACTCAGTGAACAAATCAAGAACACGTTTAATTTCTCCAAATAATTATATAATCATTTTGAAATTAATTAGATGTATTAATTCAGAATAATATCAAGATATCATGGCTTGTATACCCAATGTAAATAGTGAAATGAGTCCAATTTGGAGCAGCAGTGAAGACAAATTACTAGTGTTCAAGATCAAGAAGAATTTTTAACTGAAATACTCCTTGTTATTTACAAGCTGGAATAATACCTATTTATATGCCAAGAATATATTGTGTTTCACCATATGAAAATTTTGTTATATCATGGCATTGCTAAAACAAGCCACATTCACACAATAAAGGACATAAATTATACATTTTATATTACTCATACGATGTTCCTGTGCTAATGTATTGCCTCTTTTAATGTTGTATAATTATTTATCATCCGTTTTAAATGTAAAATATTCCAATATAAAAAGGATTATGTGAATAAAATATACAGATTAGACAGATACTTCATATTTATAAAATGGCCTTTAAGGTAAATATAACAGGGAATAAACAATACAATTACCATTAATATTGGTAAAACATTAATATTGATAAATAACATAATAAAAAAATATCCGTTTAGGTACTCTATTGAGGAACATGCATTTATGGTGGGAAATTACATTTATTGAACTTGGAAAGTATACTGAATAAGATTTCATTGCTGGAATTCCAAATCAAAACTTCTGCACCAAAATACTTTGCATGATATGATTAATAATTTTCAAGACAGATTCAGTTAAGGATACTGCAAGGATTGGTAGACCAAGAGCCTTTAACAAATAATAAACTGAGTTATGGAAAATTAGCTCACGCCTATTTCTACTATACAGACTTTGTCATAGCGTTAGTGAAAACTTAATCATACATGCATATTATGTCTTCTTTCATTCCTGTCTAACATATAATATACTTTTATGCAGTAATTCTGCAGGAACACATACTATATTCAAGTGGCAAAAAAAAGGCAATTAGATGTATTGCTAATCTAGATCATAACCATCCTTACAGACAATTTTTCAAAAAACTTAAAATCATGACCGTGCCAGCACTGTACATTTACCATTCATTGATGAACATAAAAGAAAACCTACAAAAATATGCACTCTGACAGACAGTACATGGCTACATAACACGAAATAATTATACTGTAGACTTAACCTTACTTAAGATTATCAAAAATTCATGGCAGCCATAAATATCTAGGATTAAGTATGATCAATAAACTTCCAATACATATTATCTCATTACCCAATCATAAATTCAAAACATTTCTGGACAATTGGCTGACAAGTAAAGCTTTTTACTCAGTAGAAGAATTCTTTGAATGTAATAACTTTTACATAGATGAGTAATATCTAAGCTAGCTTTGTAATATGTAACCATCAATACAAATTTATCATAAACATGCTATAAATATTTTGTTATGCAAATAGTAGCAAATATAGACAACTGTTTTAAATTGTGTAAATAATTGTATAAAGCTCCAATTTTGTAATGTGATAAATTATGTACTTGATGAGACCAATTGCAATGTTGTAAAACAGCTTAACAGTCAATAAACTTTATTCTTATTCTGTGAGCTGAATGAATCTATTACAGGAGTAATACAGAAATTGCAATATTTATAGTGTGCTGTATTGCAGTAATTGACTTTACTTATCCATGTTTAAAGCATGAAGCTCTTAGTACAATCTGTGGATAGACAAACGGACAATTCTAGGATGAGAGGCAAATGTTTGCTTACAAATATTTTGTTCTCAAGTTTCAAAGAAAAAATTTCACAAATTGCAGGAAATTCATTAGGAACTTGAAATATTAGATATTCATTTATATAAAAAAAATAACGGATCTAATCATCTCTGTATTTTGCTTTCAGATTTCTCAGTTTCTTGCCACATTGGAATATGACCTGAGTAGAGGCATAGGAAGCTCCTTTGACTCAATTTTGGGTCAGTGCATGTATTTTGGCCTTTCCTTTAGTCGAGTAGCAGTGGATTTTAGAGGACTAATAGCGCCTGTCTTTATAAACACAATGTCAAGAAACTTTGAGCATGCCGTGCGTAAAGCAACTAGGAAGTTTGAACAAGATATGGAGCACTACATTTTACCAAGATCCAGCCAATCAGTAATGAGACACAGTTCTGGGTCTACTCAAGTTTCGCTTCAGGTATGCTGTAATCTTTAACATATACAAGAAACCAACAATTTTTATGAAAGGTTGTTTTGGAACAGTGATACGTATAAATAGAGTATTTTTGATTTGGGTTTGTAACACTTTAAGTATCACTTCTTAAAGTGTTACAAATCCAACTCAAAAATGTTCTATACACAAGAAAGTTCACCAAACTTGTAATTTTACAGCTATTTCTAATACACTATGATGCAGAATTAATAGTCAAACCTCATACTTATTTTTATTACAAAGCCGATGAACTCATAATAATAATTTATTCAATAATAATTTATTGATTTTATGTATTTAGGGTAACGGTGATACAAATAAACGTTATTTTCTTAATAATCTCAGTTTGTTCCGTAAGAATAAACATCTGTATATACAGGGTGGAAGTGACCTTTAAACTATGCAAGGGCACATAGTTTTGAGCGTTTCCTTAATAATTTGTTTCCTTAAAGCTTTCTGTTTCCATCCATCCATTCACTTTCTCTAAAAGCTTCTTTTTTCACATTCAAGGGATCTCAAAACATATATTTCTGGTGAAATCTTGTATATATTTTGTAGAGTTAACCATTTTAAATTTATTGGTTTAAAAATTAATAATACTTAAGATTTTTTCAAATGGGAAGATATTTTTGGGGGGATATTTCTTCTGGTTATGCAAAGAGAATGCAGTTTTAAAGCCATTACATAGCAATCAGCTCTTAAAAATTTGACTATCGCTTAAGACTATGTATTCCCTTAGTCCTCTTGTATCTATAAGGAATTCTGTAATAGGATGAAACGTCTGTATCAATTACCTGGAAGTATTTGGAGGAATAAGCTTTTGTAAGAATGATTTGTGGAGACTGCCTAAAGAAAGTCAATAAGAGTGCATCACATCAAATATCTCTGTAGTATGTTGTAAAAGCTTATGTAAATATTGTATTAGCCTTTGTAAATTTCTTCTAATTATTTATGATGTGTATCTTTTTTTACTTTCTCTACTCAGACTATGTACATAATGTATAGAGAAGGTATTGTGATGCACCCAAAATTTTGATACCGAGTTTTCACCGGAAATACATGTTTTGAGACCCCTGAATCCAAAAAAAACATTTTAGAAAAATATCTGTCTGTTCATCCATCTGTCTGTGTCTGTGGGCATCATGCTCAAAAACGAAACGTCTGTTAAAAACCAAACTTGGTATTTAGGTTTGGTATCTTCCAAGGATGTGTCGCCCTCCATGGTGTAATGGTTACCATGCTAACTTCATATACCCAAGGTCGAGGGTTCAAACCCGGCGGAGGACGATGGATTTTTTCGGGTGTAAAAATCCTTAGCATGGCTTCCTTCGGAAGGGAAGTAAAGCTGTTGGTCCCATGTCGTAGATTTACGGCACGTAAAAGAACCTCAAGCCTGAAAGAGAGGCCTCTGAGCAAAATTAAGCGGTCTTTCACGCCCAATTTGGAATGGGACCCTGAGAACCACAGTAGTTAAAAAGCATCCATAAATAACACGCCATTTTTTTTCCAAGGATGTGACACAAAGATTTTGAAGAAAATTCCCCCACCCCAAAACACTCTTTAAATGGAACTCTTTTTGAAAAAGTTGATTTTCTCTAAAATGGCTCTAACAATTTTGATTAAAATATCGTATAATAAAGATATTCAGCTGACAAATAAAATGTATATCTTGAATTTTCTGGGAATAGCTTCTGCAGACTACTTTATTCTGGATGAATTTTATGGAATTTTGCATAACTGCTAAACCGTAAGAAATGAACAAAAACTTACAAAAAATGTAGAGCACATTAAAACACACAATTTATGTTATATACATTTTTTTTCGTAGAATTGATCGTTTTTAAGATATTCCTTCTTTTTTGTTTCAGCTTTGAAAAACTTATACTTTTCTCATACAAGTATTTGTCAACTCCTGTCCATACAAACAAAGGAACTTAAGTCACAGAGCAATCGGCCTTTAATTATCAATTTAACCTATGATACTCCCTTATTCTGCTTCTACTTACAAAGAAGCAATTAATAAGACTATATCTTTAACATACAAAATTTTAATCAAAATTGTTAAGAGCCATTTTTGAGAAAATCAAAATTTTTGAAATTTTTTCCATGTAAAGGGCAGTTTGGGGTGGGGGGATTTTTTTTAAAATCGTGTCTCATCTCTGGAAAATACTAAACTTAAATACCAAGTTTGGTATTTTACGGACTTTTTTTTTGAGTTATCGTGTTCACAGACACATGCGCGCGCGCACATGCACATAGACCTTTTTCTGAAAATACTTTTTTTTAATACAAGGGACCCTAAAATGTATATTTCCGGCAAAATTTTGGTATCAAATTTTTGGGTGGTGTGCAATACTTTCTGTATACACTATGTACATAGTATGTGTAGAGAAAGTAAAAATGCACACCCAAAAGATTTGCTTGAACAACTTGGTGACGTTTTGATAATATTTAAACAATTAAGTAACCTGAGATATTTTCCATTCATCTGTGTACCTTGAGAGCAAAATACATACTGTAAAAGTAGGTAATCTTAAAGCTGATCTCTACCATTAATTTTGTTTATTTTTTCAACAGGAACTTCCACCACAGTGCCTTCTAGAATTCTACCCATTAGCAGATTATTGCAATGGAATATTAAATGCATTTAATGAATTGCGCCTTTGTGCCCCATTAGCCGTTGCTGACCATATTACCAACCATATATATGAATCACTCAATGGAGTGTCAAAATGCACTTTAGGATTCTATAGACAAGAGCAGCAAGCACTGACACAAGCTGAAAAGGAAAGTTTTACTAAATTCTGTGGATACTTTGCAGAAGAACTTATACCTTTCATACAAAGGTGTATTCATGTAGTGTTTCCACCTACACTTGTTGCAGCTCATCTTGGAGTGAGTGTGCAGAGCATGCAAAAAGAGGTAAGCAGTATATAGCATAGAAATATAATTTATGGGAAATAGTTTACATTTACATTCATGTGCTTAGGCTGAGTTACCAAATGGGCACCAAAATTGGATGACTTGGGGATAAATCTTAAAAACTGAGGACTTTAAAACAAACATATGTAAGTATAATAACCCTTTGTGGATAGATTTAATTTACAGCTCTATGGGTAAATATATTGAAATAAAAACATAGAGTAATACTGATTCTGAATAGTTGAAATGTGGTATTCATGCTTTAACATAATGTCATACCTCATGTTGTAGCAAATGCACTCACTGGATGTTCGTAGATGATCAAAAAATTGTTACATTATGCGATTTGCAGAAAAGTGGTACAACTTCATTTTATGTTATTTTAGTGTGTTCACCTTGTTTGTGTTTGGTTAACACTTTTATTACCTATCCTTGTTCTATAGTTGAGGATTTCTTCTTAATAGAAGCCTTAAAGAAATATCATTAATTTAAAATAAGAACTGAAGCTTTCCTGGCGACGTGTTAATTCAAAATCTTCTCGGGCTTCTAGCCAGGTAAAAACTTGGCTTGACACAAACGTTTCGAAGAAGTGCATCTTCCTCGTCTTCAGTCAGTTCACCCTGAAGACGAGGAAGATGCACTTCTTTGAAACGTTGGTGTCAAGCCAAGTTTTTACCTGGCTAGAAGCCCGAGAAGATTTTGAATCATTAATTTATTTAGGGGAAAAAAAAGGTCAGGGCAGCAATAGTTTTATATACTAGGGTCAGTCAATAACTGATGCCTTTTATTTTTTTTCTCTTTTAATTTGCAAGAAGAAGATTAAACATTGATTACACAGCATGAAAGTCACAATATTAAGAATTAAATTGTCACTTTTCAGTGTAATCCCCATCCTTTTCCACAGTTTTAGTCCCTCTCTTAACAAGGGCATGCATTTCTGAGTGGTAAAATGCAGTCTTGCTTCCGAAGTCATTAACGAACAGATTTTTTCATGGCCTCTGCATCTGAAAAGTGAATCCTGCAATGAGCTTCCTTATCCCTCCAAATAAAAGCACTGCAAATGTCCCGAGACTATTGTTTTTCGGTCACATTATTCTGCTCGGTTAACATTCGCGGTAACCACTGCAAACACACTTTTGAGTACTCCAGTTCTTGAATAATTGTCATTACACTGCCTTTACTGAGAGACTTAATACAACTCAATTCATCCGTTGTTATCTGCTGGTCAGTTTGAATGTTGCATAGAGTCACTGCAGTCACCGGTCTACATCAGCCAACATGTTGGCCCTTCAGCTTCATTACAATGACGAACCCATCTTCTGACATCCACTGTTGCATCACCATATACCTTTGTGAGCCTTTCATGAATGTGTTTCACCTTCCACATTCAAGAATTCAATGACAGAATGCTGTCTAATACGAACATCAATGTCAGCCATTTTGTAACAGGAAGCAGTGCTGCCACTGATAGGCGTATGAAGTTGCTATTGCTGTGGAGTGGAGGAATTGCGCAAAACTTAAATCGTTCACATAACTTACTTAGTTCAGGAGAAAAAAATAGGAGGCATTGCTTATTGACTGACCCTCGTAAGTAAAACAGAGTCGATATACAATTGAAACACACATGTGGGTGTTTCTTAGATCTGTGTATGATGCTTTTTGAAACATTTGTCTGGATACACGTAGAGTTTTCTAGTGGAAGTATATGGTGCATTTCCTTTGTGACTACACCTTGCATACTACACCTTCTGCATCTCTTCTATCCATAAAGTGCTGCACAGCAGCTGATGTATCCTGTGAGGTTCAATGAGATGATTGTATTGTGTGATTTTGCATTCTTTCTTGCACCAGAGAAACAAGAAAGCATTCTAAACCTTTTGTGGCTGATTGGCTTCTTGCCAGCTTTGCTTTGAACCATGGAAAATAAAACATGTACATTTATGACTGAAACTTCCAGCAGCCAAAAAAATATTTTGTATTTCTTCTCAGAAACTGGTATGATGCAATAAAATGGCCCATTCTGCTTACTCCACCCATATTTTTGTATAATTTAAAACTACATTAGGCTTCAAATCTAGTATACATAAATACATATAATGAATCCACTTATATTCACAGAGCATCAGGCACTGTCATATCTTGGCATCACACACCCCATCAACAAAGGAGTAGGCAGCTTCCTGGGACACGAAACTAATGGCTTGTACACCAGCTGTTCGATACCTAGCAAACTTCTGCATCATCTCGCATGGCTGTTGCCACCTTGCCTTAAGCTGACTGTGGTAGGCTTTAGCCAAGCAGTGGTTCCCATAGTAGTTTTCGAAGGCGTCGCAGATCTTCCCAGACTGTGTTAACAGTGGAATTGTATTCAGTACTGTTGCACATCCCTGGAGGCTTGCTATCGGTTGTGTATGCTTCTCCCTCTGCTGACCATTGGTTGTGGGTAGCGATGGCAGCAAACTGTTGGCAGAAGACGAAAAAGATAAACATCCTGCATACTTGGGTGGCTTGACATGCATGGATGTTGTGTTACATACAGGTGCCTCAATCTTCAGGTTGTTCAGCTTTCCATCAAGCATCTTTTCCATTAGGGCATTTAGTTCCTTAGCGCCACTGTTGAATCTTCTTTCCAAGGCATTAAAGCAATGGTCATGGGCATCGTTACACAAGCTCTTCCGCTTATTCAAGTTCTCCCATGTCCTTCTTCATGCTGGGCAGTTCATCATTGTTGGTAGAAAGTTCCATTTTCCTAGAAGATTTATCAGCTTTCATTTCTGTCTGCATCTTCTCAATCTTCCATATGCCGTAATCCATATTTTCCATTCCAGTTTTAATTTTCTTCATTTTGGCCACAAACCAGGTGTATCTCCTCCAGTTTAAAAATCCCGCTTCTGACACCAGTATAACAAATGTCTTTAATTGTATTCAGATTTTAAGTCAATAAAGCGTTAAATTCAAAAATCTCTCTTGACACTTTGATGCATAGATAGTTGATGGCTTTCTCATGTCACTGCATGCCACTGTGCACCACTGCACACTAACATACCAGTCATTCACTGCTGATGATACACCCATAATCACCATGAACTGGCTTCAATTCTTCCTTTTTATAGCCAAAAATTATGTCACAGAGCTTTCTGGAAAAAGTTCCATGCTGGCTGATGTCTCATATTCCAGTTGCACTGGTGCATACCAAAATGAACGTGAGAGTGACAGCACTGTCACAATATTTTCATAGCAACTAAAATGTATGTCTTGAATTTTCCAGGAATAGTCTGTGAAGTTCTCTTCATTCTAATGACATTGTGTAATCGGCAAACCATAAGAGCTAAACAAAATCTTAACTACACAAATCACACATATGTCATTAAATCATATAATTTGCCAAATAAAAGTTTTTGTTCTAAGATATTCTCTGTTATTGGTTTAAATTTAAAATGTTTCCTAAGTGAAATTTCAGACAGCATTGGCTATCACCTAAGCCCTACTGTACTCTGCTAATCTTCCTTTATCTACAAGGAAATATTTAATCAAACCATTTTTGCATATGTTTGTCTGAATTTAACTGAAGTAGATAAAAGAATAAACTTGTATAATAAGATTTGTATTAGAATATTCCTACAATACAAAACCCTTCAACCCAAAGAAATGTTATTCCTCCACAGATTTCTGTTTAATGTATCTTCTCTTGTAACTTTGCTTCTTACTGCATCCACCTATTGTTCCCTGGGCTTCCGTTTCTTTTTCCTTCCCTCAACCTTCCATTCCAGCATCACTTTCGGAACTCTGCTACTTTCCGTCCTCTTTTCATGTATAAACCATTTCAAACTTATGTTTTAATATTGGTTTGTTTTAAAGAATGGAGTATGAAACATTAGCTAAGAAAGACAAAGAGTGATATTCAAAAAAGGAAAAAAAAACTGAAAAATCTGAAAAATAGTTTTTGGGAGGGAAAGCAGTAGCTTCAAGGATTATTCTTGCAATAATAGCGTTCATGATTTTTCATATGAATTTAATAAAAAGCATATATCCAAATAGTGGAGGATTGTATTCACTTGGTGGTTAAATTAAATAGGAAAAGGGGATGGGATAAACAGAAAAGTGGGCACTAACAAAAGGGAAGTTGGCAATGGGATTGGTAAGAAAATATTTGAATATTGCACACATGATGAAGTTGGAAGGGTTTGAAAGGTTATACACAACATTTATAGAATCAAGATGGATGCCTGAAAAAAAAAAAAAAAGACTAGAAAAAGAATGTGATATTAAGAGCAGTTTTGCAAGTTAATGTTGGGAGCACCTCAGAACACAGCTAATGTAGGGATGTTGTTTGAAATTAGGGAAAGAAATGAATGTGATGTAAAGAATATTGAAAAATTGATTTAGAATAACTCATTTGTCACAAGACAATATTTCAAAGTTACATTATACTTGCTGATAAAATTAAAGAACTACTAGTGAGGGTTGGGCTAGTGATTATGGGAGCAAAGACACAGAATGAAACAGGAATTCTGGAAAATTGCCAGAGAAAGATATGAGAACATAGATAAGCAAGAATTGAGGGAAAAATACAGGGAAATGAGATCACAGGTGTTTTAGAAAATTGGAATTATGAAAAGAGAAGTACATAAAAATTTGTAACTAAAGGGAAAGGCAAGGAATAGCATGGTTACGGCTAGAGTATGAAAAGTTGAAATCTCAGAGGAATATGTCTGATGTGTGGTAAAACCAACAATGGTCAACTCTCCGCGGTAACAAGCTTCGGAAAGTGAAAAATGTCCCTATAACCTGGGCAACCTCCTCACATCCTTGTGGGGAGGAGGTGCACTTGGCTCGATTGCGAATTGCCTACTGTTTTTGTACTCATAGTTACCTTTTTAATAGAGACCCTGACCCAATCCTCTCTGTGGAGCAGCACTGACAGTGGCACATGTGCTGATAGAGTGTGCTACTCTAGTAGCTGTTCGCCAACTCTCCAGCTGCTGGCCTCCCTACCAGAAGTTCTTGGCGATGATCCCCGTGCGGTTGAGAAGGTTTTTAAATTTCTATCAACAATCACTTTTACAGTCAGGATCTTGTTCTTTTTATACTCCTCCTATGCTTTTAGTTTTACTTACTTTTATGCCTTTTTAGGCTTATTGCCCCTTTTAGACTTATTGTTTCATATTATTCATGGGTTTTTAAAATGGATGGTTTTTACCATTTCTTTTGTGACTAATTTTAGCTTGCATTTTATCCATTGCTGATTTTAACCCCATTTTAAATCTGGTCTCATGTTCCTTTTAGTTTTGTAAGGGCGCTGATAACTTAGTAGTTGAGTGTCCTTAAACCCCAATCATCATCATCATTGTCGTCATCGTCATGGAATACACATTTTTGTGGTTTGTAATGAGTATAGCAAAAGATTCATAACAAAGAAATGGCTTAAAAATATTAGTATGTAAAAGTAAATAAAAATAAATCTATTCCAGGAGAATTTTTGTGGAATGTGAGAAGGAAATGGAGATAGGAAGTTCGGAGCAGTTAAAATAGTGACAAAGGGAGAGTGAGGGAAATTGTAGAATTTGAACTCAGAATGCATTTCAGAATGAGAATCAAAGGTCTGGGGAATAAGTGGCCAGGGCCAACTCCAACAAACCTGAATGTGTAAATAAATAACTTAACACAAACAGATATTTAACTAATGTTTAACTAATAATGAATTTTTGAACAAAAAAGGGGTAGAGAAAGTGAATATGACATATTTTTTTTAAATCTCATTTTATTTATCTTCCAAGCTATCATAGGGAAGATAAATAAAATGAGATTTAAAAAGAATATATGTTACATTCCAAGCTTTCATAGGGAAGCTCATAGTGCAAACTCTGAGACACCATAAATATTGTTTTAATTGCTTGAAAAAATGAGAAGGACGAGCCCTTTTATATAAAGGAAACTTTTATTTCCAGCCACTTTGAATATTACAAAATGCATTTATGGTTGTTTTTTGTGAAGGAATAATAGCCTGCTGAATGTACGTTCAATGAAGGAATGTTCAAAATAAAAGTTGGGTAGCAGCAGGATAACCATTTCTGTGGCTTCATGATGGAACAAATAGTACTTGTATCAAAATAACAAAATTCTGATAAATTCAATGCCTTAGATGGGATTTGAACCATGGATCTCCCGGTCTCTAGCCAGTTGCTCTGCCACTGAGCTACCATGGCAATATGCCAGCATAACATTGGATTTCTCAACTGACTCTCATGTTTCCTGGTAGATCCATGGTTCAAATCCTGGCTATTGCATCAGTCTGACTCTACCTATCCAACTCCTGTCCTACATACAGTTTCTGTGAGAAAACAATTAAATTATCACAATTGTCCATAATAGTTGGCTATATTATGAATCCTGGGACTTAAAATACTTACAATATTGTAAGTCACCATTGAGGTTGTCATCTCAAAATAATTTGAAATCACATTGTGGTTTACCAGTGGCAGAGCAACCGGCTAGAGACCAGGAGATCCGTAGCTCAAATCCCGGCTATGGCATTGAATTTATCAGTCTGATTCTACCTGTCCAACTCCTGTCCTACACATGGTTTCTGTGAGAAAACAATTAAAATTATCAAAATTTAGATTTGATAATCTGCTTGCTCTATTTTAGGGTTTGACATATCTCAACCAGGCAGTAATACTGGATCCCATCGGTCATCTTCTTCCAGTGAAAGTTGAACCTCATCAAGTTTCTCCAGGATTACCAGTAGCAGCACATCATGAAAATAATTCTGCTGGTCATCAGGCCACATTGTATAAAGAAGGATGTAAAAATTTACAAGAGGGTGTAGAACGCTTGGCCGTTGAATCAAAAGATGCTACCATGGAGCATTTTCAAGTGTAAATAATGGTTATTTAAGCCATGTTGGCTTGATGAATATATAGTTTTCATAAAGTGTTTCATTAAGTAGTGTGCCACTGATCTTGTGTGTCACTAAAACTGCATAGAAAGTCTCAAAAAGAATATTTTGGAGATATATTTTGAAGAATGTATGTGGTAACAGCAGAACATTATAGAAATTAGTACTCTGTTTATATACTTGAATATCAGAAGGCAATGTAGTCCAGCATGGACTTCATTAGCCATTAATGAAGTATACAGGGTGTTTCAAAACGACACCAAAGGAAGATGACCTTGGTCATACCGTATGTGATACATGAATATAATTTTCAGCTCTAAATTTGGCACACACAAAAACTGCCATAAAATCACTATGGATTAGGCAGTCGTACATAACCAAATGACATGTGGCTGGCCCACTCCAAGAGAGATGCTGGTTGGTAGCGAAGGTCCCAGTCACATGGTATAGGTGTTTTCATAGACATGCCAGCACAGGTCACGTTAGTAATGACAAACGTAGCATGTGGGTGTGGCGTATGACAACCGTTGTTCCTTTGCTGCCTGATTCCAAATGTGTGCGATTTTTAAACATACATAAAATTTTAAATAGAGGAGTTTGAAAGGTAACTTCAAGTTTCAGACAAGTCAAAATGTAAGCTAATCGACTGCTATCTTTGTTTGGTGTCGTTTTGAAACGGCATATATAAAGAAGGACTTAGCTGGTATGTTTACATTAAATGCTTGAGTTCTGCTT
This sequence comes from Hymenopus coronatus, assembly GCA_030762935.1. NCBI lineage: Eukaryota > Metazoa > Arthropoda > Insecta > Mantodea > Hymenopodidae > Hymenopus > Hymenopus coronatus. Next base: position 14,404,346 of record CM060884.1, read on the forward strand.
AACAGTAGGAAATGTACTATCTTTGTGATATAATATCTGTCATTTAGAAATAAAAAATAATATGAAAAATGAGTGCAAGTATTTCAGATTACAACTGGATTTCAAATAATCCAATAAATATTTAAAAATATTGAAACAAAAGTGATTGTGGTGTTTGTATGATGTTTTAGTACAAGATATATTCTTAAGAACAACTTCAGTGATCATGATTATAAAACAGGAATAAAAGAAAAAAGTTTGAGACTGTCAAAATAAAAGTAGAAGATACTTTTTGTATTAGCAGTATTTCTGTTCTACAAGTTCATTTAAGTGGTGCATATATTTATATGTTATTATTTTTATTTATTTATTTCCTTCTTCTAATCTACAAGCTGTCAGTCCATATACATCTTATGAATTAAATTCTGTAAAATTCATGCAACTGTATCATAGAAGCAAATAAGTTTTAAAATAAAACTCGAAACCTGACAGAAATATGTACTGCTTTAAAAAGAGAAATAAAATGACAGTGGGTAAAGTCAGAAGGAAAAATTCAATACCATAGCCAGGATTTGAATCTTGGATCTCCCGGTCTCTAGCCGGTTGCTCTACCACTGAGCTACCATGGCAACATGCTGGCATAACATTGAACCTCTCAACTGACTCGCATGTTTCCTGGTAAACCACAAGGTGATCTCAAATTATTTTGAGATGACAACCCCAATGGCAACTTACAATGTTGCAAGTACTTTAAGTCCCAGGATTCATAGTAGAGCCAACTATTATGGACAATTGTGATAGTAGATGTAAAAAGAAGCTAATAACAGTGAAGTAACACAAATATTAATATAATAATTGTGATAAAGTTAATGGTTGCTCTACTGCTAAGCTACCGTGGCAACATGCCAGCATAGCATTGAATTTCTCAACTGACTCTCATGTTTCCCGGTAAACCATACAAGGTGATCTCAAATTATTTTGAGAGGACAACCCCAATGGCGGCTTACAATGTTGTAAGTATTTTAAGTCCCAGGATTCATAATTTTAGCCAACTATTGTGAACAATTGTGATAATTGCAAGTCAGTTGAGAAGTTCAATGTTATGCTGGCATGTTGCCATGATAGCTCAGTAGTAGAGCAACCAGCTAGAGACCAGGAGATCCATGGTTCAAATCCTGGTTATGGCACTGAATTTTTCAGTATGACTCTACCTATCCAACTCCTGTCCTACACATGGCTTGTGTGAGAAAACAATTAAAATTATCGAAATGAAAGTGGGTTCCTGCTCATTGTGGCCTTCAGGATGTTGAACATTGAGTTTCTCTTGTAAACAAATATTACAAAACTGTACAATTTCAACTCTTTACATATTTTATGAAAGATTTTCTCGCCTGGTCTTCTTATATGGACGAGCAATACTGTGTATCCTAGCTTAGTTACCTCTGAAACATTATGCCATAAGGACATTCTACTTTTGTACTCAGCATGGTAGCCAATACAACTAACTGGTGCCAGCTGCCTAACATAGCTTAAAATATGTATTTTGGTACTTTTAAATATTCACTAATTTGAGGGAATAGAAGCTAGTAACTGTGATACATAGTCATATAATAGTGACTAAGAAATGTTTCCGGGCTGTTTTGCCTTGGTCTGCTGGTGTTAGAAGTCCGAGACGTTTCGTCCACAACTACGGTGGACATCTTCAGTGGCACGATCGAAGTTTTCTTGGAAAAGGTTTTGCTGCGTCTGAAGCGTTGACTGTCGGAATCGCTACTTTTATACTGGCAAGTCAACGCTTCAGATGCAGTGAAAACTTTGACCGCACCACTGAAGATGTCCACCGTAGTTATTGACGAAACGTCTGGGACTTCTAACACCAGCAGACCACGGCAAAACAGCCCGGAAATATTTCTTAGTTACACTGACTCCGGTCGTGAAAGACTACGTTCTCTCATATAATAGTGAGTTGAAATGGTAACACTGCATCACTGAAAATTCTACTTACTTGGACACGTTTTGGGAACAGGGTATTGTTCCCATTATCAAGAATTCTCCAGGAATTTTCAGTGATGTACTGTTACCATTTACCAACTCACTTATTATATTTTTAAATATGTTACAAAACCCCAACAGCTAAACTTGTTTGAAATTCAATGCCACAGCTGGGATTTGAACACGGTTGTCCCGCAGTCCATGCGGTTGCTCTAAGCACTGAGCTACTGTGACAACTTGCCTGGGATTTGTGCCTCAAATGCTGTAACAAGTTCGCGTAATATTCACCATTGAGTACTTTTCCTTTTTTGAGATAATGAAAATTATCCTGCATGCAGCCACAAAAAACTGATGCCATGATCTTGCCTGCAGATGGAACTGTCTTTATCTTCTTTGGAGCCGATTCTCCCCTTCCAATCCACTGTTTTGATTGTTCCTTCATCTCAGGTGTGAAGTGATGGACCCAGGTTTCACCCATTGATATGAATCGATGGAAAAACTCAGCTCTATTGCAGCAAAACATTGCCAAACACTCCACTGAAACATCCTCATGACCCTGTTTTTGTTCTATTGTGAGCAAAGGCGGCACCCACTGTGCACACAACTTTCTCATATCCAAATTTTCAGTCAGTATGCAATGTCTGTTAGTTCATGCACTTTCAGTCGAAGGTCATCCAAAACCATTTTGTGGATTTTCATTTTCAATTTCTGGATTGGTTACCTCATTTAGTCAGCCACTGCGATGTTCATCTTGGCAGTTCGTACGGCCACACATAAACTGTGCCACCCAATATTTCACTGTTGTAAATGAAGGAGCAGACTCTCCCAAGGCAGAATCTAGCTCAGTTTTAATATTAATTGGACTAAGACCTTTCAAATAAAAGTTTTTTGTCACTAACGATGACCAGCTTTATCCATGCTTACAAATTCACTGAGAGAATTCACTCATGAAGGCTGCCAAACAAATGCTAAACAATGTAAAATCGTCAAATTTCAAACTTAAGCTTTTTTAAGATTGATACTTTTTACTTTCTCTATACGTCCTATGTACATAGTGTATAGAGAAGGTATTGCACACCACCAAAAAATTCGATACCTAGATTTCACCGGAAATATATGTTTTATGGGCCCCTGTATCCAAAAAAAGTATTTTCGGAAAAAGGTCTGTGTGTCTGTGAACACGATAACTCAAAAAGGAAAAGTCGGTAAAATACCAAACTTGGTACTTAGGTTTAGTATCTTCCAGGGATGCAACAAGAAGATTTTGAGAAAAATCCCCCCACCCCAAACTACCCTTTACATGGAACTTTTTTCAAAAATTTTGATTTTCTAAAAAATGGCTCTAACGATTTTGATTAAAATGTCATATATTAAAGATATTTACCTGACAAATAAAATGTATATTTTGAATTTTCTGGGAATAGCCTCTGAAGACTACTTTATTCTGGATGAATTTTGCATAACTACTAAACCGTAAGAGATGGACAAAAACTTAACACACAAAAAATGTAGAGCACGTTAAAACACACAATTTATGTTATATACATTTTTTTCATGGAGTTGATCGTTTTTGAGATATATCTTTTTCTTTGTTTCAGCTTTAAAAATCTTATACTTTTCTCATACAGGAAGTTGTCAACTCCTGTCCATACAAACAAAGGAACATCAGTCACATAGTAGCCAGCTTTTGGCTTTCACTTTAACTTATGGTACTCCCTTATTTCGCTTCTACTTACAATAAAGCAAGAAATAAGACTATTTCTGCTAATTTTTCTCGATTAGCATGAAATAAATAAAAGATAAGCGTATTAACAATAATTTGTTACAGAGATATAGAGAAAGTCATATGAATGGAGCACATCAGATTTTTATCGTTGTTGTTTGAAACAACCGCTATCTGTACGTCAGATCGGGTATCTCGTAGTACATATGTTCTCACCAGTCTCCAACAATCCAGCCCAAATATTAAAGGAGAATCGATGTTAATGGTTTGCTGGAACAATTGCATGTGGATTTACATACATGCTGATTGTGAAAATCCACAATCCTATCTCAGGAACTGAAGCCTCATCTGTAAACAGCACACTTGCAGCAAAGTCTGGATTGACTCATTGGTGGAGAAACAATGCCCAAAATGCTAATCATTCAGGATAATCAGCTGGTGATAATGGTTGCAAGCATTGTAAATGGTACAAACACAGAAAGTTCTTACACAACACCCTCCAGATAGTCACATGGTCAATATTATGTGTTACAGCTAATTGTCGAGTGCTGACACTAGGGTCTTCTTCAACAGCATGAAGAATTGCCTCCTCCAGTTGTGGTGTTCTCGTCTTTCCCAGTCCTACACCTTGAAGATTTCCATTTTCCCTCAGACAATGAGGAGTTGATTGAAGCATTCTCCTATCTGGGCGACATCAGTTTGGAAATTTTTGTTGGTGCAAAGGCTAAGCGTAACTTGCATTAACTTCAGCTAATTATTAAATGAGCATCTGCCAATTCTGTATTTGACTACATGTTCCTGTACCTGAAACACACAGTAATTGCTGAACCAACACTTAGTACACTTCTGTATTATCTTCACCTCATCCGACATTAAATAAGAATATGCCAAATCCAAATGGAAATATTACTGCACCTGAAACTGACTCGGTGCTATGACAAGCAATAAACTTGAGTACCGGTGCCTAACTAGCGGACTACATAGTGTACTGCAGCACAGTGACAACAATGGTGAAGTGCATCACCTCCACTCAATTTAAGTAGATGTAAAAGTGATTGTTTACTACTGTACAATTAAGCAACTCTTCTGTTATGGGGTTATGGCCACAGGACAGCTACATATTACACATCTCATTGTGTAAGCAGAGCTGTAGAAAAAGAAGTCTACCATGGAAATAAAAATAACTTAATTGAATATATTTATTTTATTTATGTTAATATCTAAAATTTAATATTTATACAATAGCTATGTTCATATAACATTCTTTTTATCCTCTATACACAAGAAATGTTTTGTCAAAGTTTAGACATACCTTTTTGTCACACCTGGCATATATGTATGTGCATATGTATATATTGCAGTGGGAATACCTGGTCTCTGCAAGCTGGATGCTGCATTCGCTGGAGTCTCGTTCTGGGCTGCTTCTGTCGGAGGCTGATTCCACTCCTAACAATACTAATTAACTAATCTTTCAGGGTTCTTATGTGGGTGAGGCTAAATTATGAGACTTGCATTCCCCTTTGTATAAGCAGATTTATTTTACTTTCCCTTTTCAATAGTTAACAGACAGCTCAGTTTGGTTCCTTCCAGTAATAATGTAATTTAATCTCTTAATTGCCATGACTTTAATGCTTCTCCCACCACCTAGCAGATTACAAATTACATGGGAGCCTAACTTCCCTAACATCCCCTACTCAGCATGTGACTGCTTCGTCACACACTTGAACACTAGTTCTGCGCTGCACAACAATTTGCTTGAGAAGAAGCGCACGCTGTTAGCGACGCTTTATTTATACGTCACAGGCATGATGCTAAGTTTGCTGCCACAAAATGTAAGGTGACTCATGATTGGTTACCACCCCATTGCTATGAGAAAGTTCTGGTACAAATTCTCTAACAGTTTGTTCAGTCGATATTTTTAGGAAAAACTCAGTGTGTCCATCTCTTGCTTATTTTCCTAGTACCTGTTTTCTTGGAACTTCAGTTTCTGCTCTGTGTCTTACATATATCTGTCTCTTTTCTTTTACCCTGACTTTGCCTAAACTATGTACAATCTTTCCCTGGAATTCTAGCTAGTCGGCCGTTCGCTAATTACCCTTATATAATATCTGTTCTTGACCTGCTCTGCAAAGCGGTCCTGAGCTGTTTCTAACATGCCTTTAAATATTACATCTGTACAATTCTTATTAATATTGATTATCTGTACTTGTCATATCCCCTTACAATGTATACATATATTTTATTTATATATTAAAGGATGGGAACCAATTTTAACCATGCTGATAAGTAGGTCTGAAGGAGTTGTTTCCTTTCTAAGGATAAAGACCACTATTTCAATCATGTGTAAGAAAACACAAAGGTTTAATCATCAAAAGGGAAATTTAGCATAATGGGCCCAAAAGAGAATAAAGGACAAAATACATCATGAAGGTTCCCGCTAAGATGGGGAGTAAGATAAATTAAAATCATTTGCAAAGCCAGGACATTGTGTGTTCCATTTCCATTATAAATACAGCCCAATTCAACCCCAAGGAGAGGAAAAACAAAATACAATCCTGGGGAGAAACCTAGAACTTAAATTTGACATTCAATAATTGGAGAAAGCACATGATCAGTAGCTCAAGCAAAATGTTTCCCCAAACATATAGCTGCTGCGAATTACGTGTGCAACTAGCACAAAGCATGATCACCACTGCAATTTCCCCATAAGTCCAACATCTATCAGACATGCGGGAAAAGGACCCACTTAAAGATGGCAACACACATTTTCTGTCTCTTTCTCTTTCTTTCATAGCATGAGCAACTCCCCTGCCAAAACCTGATTATCCTCCAGAGCCATGCACTACTACAACCCTAAGCTCATATCACAGAGCCAACAGAGCAGGAGAGAAAGAGGGCAAAATATAGAAGCATATGCACAAGGAAAGGATAAAAGGTTCCCACTATTGTATCTTTATATACCGTTAAATCAAAGATTTTATGTGGGTTGTGTTTTGTATGAACATGAGTCAGGTATGATTTGACTTCTTTCATTAACATTTAACTAATGTTTTCATACTTCTCTGGCTACAGAATGTGACATGATTTTTGTCCAAATTTCCATTCTAAACTTATTGAGATTATGGAAAATCATGATTCTGTTTTTAAAGACTCTTAAGATGTATCTTCTTACTTTACCAAAGTCTTGATTACAATTTGAAAAGAAACCATATTTATGTATAGAGACAGCAGATCAAAAAAGGGACCCAAATCTTACTACCACCAAGGAAAGATGTCTCCTACAACACCAGGAAATTAATTATTCACTCTAAAATTAAAAGTAGATAAGACATGCTTGCTGAACGAATAAAAAGGGCTGCTCTGAGGCTGAGTGGTCAGACCATTTGCCTCTCACCTAGACGGCCTAGGTTTGATCCCAAGCGACAGCATGTGAGCTTTATGGTGGGCAGAGCAGCACAAGGGTGGGTTTTCTCCAGTTTCCCCTGCCATCACATTCCACCAGTGCTCCATCTTCATTCATATATCATCAATGTTATTGCCTCCAGTGCTAGAGCAGTAAAAGAAGGCATTAAACACTATAAAAAACCATCAATGGAAGGATAAGATAAAATTACCAGACTGGCCGCAAAAGGAAGCTGTGGCTACTTTTCGAATGACTATTGGACAAGACTGTTTCGCTAGCCATCTCTCCCAAATTGGGATATTTAACAACTTTTCCTGTCTACTATGAAAGTTGAATGCAGACATGGGCTCAGACCATCTTCACCTCTGACCCTCCATGGTGTAATGGTTACGATGCTAACTTCATGTACCCAAGGTCGCAGGTTCAAACCCAGCAGAGGACGATGGATTTTTTTGGGCTTAATCCTTAGAATGGTTTCCTTCGGTAGGGAAGTAAAGCCGTGGGTCCCATGTCGTAGATTTATGGTACGTAAGAGAACCTCAAGCTTGATAGAGAGACCTCTGAGCAAAATTAAGTGGTCTTTAATGCCCAGTATGTGGACTGGGATGCTGAGAACCATAGAGGTTAAAGAGCGTCCATAAATAACACACCATTTCCATTACCACTGAACTGCCCTGTCATCAAGTAAGATCACTGATCACTATTGGGAGGCCAGAGAGAAGATGATGCTTCAAAAACCAACCTAATATCTGTATTACGCTGTACATGTATTTCATTATTTTAATGTTAGTGTTTCTTTTATCTGCATGCTCTATTGTTGTTCTTGTCCAATGAATAGTATATGAATAGTATAATAGTATATTTTAAGTGCCTCTGCATTAATTAAAAAAAAATGTATAAAGACAGACGTCTCACACAATTTTCTTTTGTGATCATGTTTTGTCCCCTTCTCTCTTCCTACTACTAGTATTAGCAATTCAACAAAAATGTTCTTCTTTGACAAGATATGGTCATTTTTTTATTGTCAGCTGGTATTATGCTTGGACATAAGTATTCAGATGCATCCCAATTTGAAGTCAAAAACAATGTAAATAGTACCTATATGCAGTGTCTGTTAGCTCAAATTAAATGGACCCTCTTTAATGGCTGCAGCTCTCAGTGACTCCTTTCATAATGGGCATGAAAGATCACTTTATTTTGCTCAGAGGCCTCCTTATCAGGCTTGAGGTTCTTTTACATGCCATAAATCTACAACAGGAATACACAGCTTTACTTCCCTTCTGAAGGAAGCCATACTATGGATTTTTAGCCTTAAAAAAAATCCATTGCCCTCCAGTGACTTTGAACCTGCAACTTTAGGAACCAAAGGCAGCATATTACTCCTAGTCTACAGAGGACAGTTGGGTCAGTACAGTGCTTGCAGTTTACCTGTGCACATACATCAGGTTGCCACATTTAAACCACAATAGTGAGCAAAGGACTGTGAAGTATGATTAAGGATAGAAAAACCATTATCCTTTATAACCAAGGAAAACCCTTTGCAGAAATAGACCTTGCTATTAAGGGCACAAGGTACTATGAAGGGGTCAAAAATCACAATTTTCATTTTTGGCATAGTTAAATACTCTGAAGTTTTCTGGTTAAAAAAATATATACTTTTAATATGATGCGTCCATTTTTAGCATTTAAATGTCCTTTTAAGCATGGCACGCAATCTTTTAAATGCTCCTGGACAGAGCATCACAGTCCCTTTTCTGCATCTTCAATCTTTCTGCTTTCTAAGATGAGAGAAATTTTCATGCTGAACGAGCTGCCCAACAGTCCACAAAGCAAGCCAGGACCAATAGGAGGAATGCTGAGAAGCAGACAAATTCCAGGAATAAAGATTCATATGATTATGACCCTGGAATGTATTGAAGTAAGTCAGATTAACATTGCAAATTTTTAAGTTCAATTTTCTCGATATTACATTTTCTGATACACATATACCTTTTGCTCAGGAACCATTGAAATTTTCTACTATATCTAACACACATTAATGCCTTCTGACTGCCTGATTCATAAGCCTAGCATAAAAATTATGGAAATTAGAAATGTTTAACCATGTGAAAATTAAGATATTTTAATCTCTTTTTTTTTTTTTTTCCCACAAATGTAGTATTTTTTTAAAATAATTATCTTGAGCCATGTACTTCTGGCAGTTAGGGTAGATAAGTATAATCAGAACATGTGTGAAAAATTTGAATATTTTGCTTTGAAAGATTTCTAAATAAGAGATAAATGAAATCACCCATGTTTTTTCATTTAAATTTTCTTTCTTTTTTTTTCCCAACATTATAATTTTTTAAAAATGAAGTTTTGCAGATAAAAGCATAAAATTTTCACCAGGAGAAAGTGACTCTTATTGTGCATTGTACAAAATTTTCATGAAAATTCATTAAGTACTTCCTGATTTGTGAGGGGTTAATTTTGACAAATTGTTAAAGCCTTACAACTACACCACCTTGTACCCTTAAAAGAAGCCATAACAATGTTTAGCTTCGTAAAACACTACAAAGAAAGGAAAACAGTCATCATCAGTGCAAGACAAGTGATCATCCAAGCTTAGCCCTAGGGATAGGAAGACAATGATGCAGAAAGAACCATGAATTTCAGCATCTGAAAACATTTATTTGATAAATCGATTAATTGCACTAAACAACACATACTTGATGAATTGGGCTCAAATATCAAGGACATCATCCCAGCAAAGAAAAAATCGGGCATATACAAAATGGAATGCAAGGATTGTAATCGGATTTATATTGGAAAAACAAAAAGAAATCTAGAAATAAGATCCAAAGAATACTTCAGGAATATTAATCAAAAACAATTAGAAAAATCAGCAGTTGCCACCCACTTTTGGACAAAACACCACAATATAAATTCAGAACCACAACTTCTAAAACACATAACAGGAAAACAAGAGCTGGCCACGTGGGAACACATCTTCATTGCAAAGAATAGAAACGGTTTTCAATTTCGACATTCCACAGAAGGATATGTTTAGCAAGGTCACTGAACCACCACCAGAGGAGACAGCACTTATAACATTGCCAGCTTCACCACAAGGAATTAGTCGATGTCTGGTTGAAAATGAAGGAAACTAGTCCTTCGAAACATGTTTGACCAAGTAAGTGTGTTAATTAATCAACCCATTGTCAAATAAATGAATACAACAGCACTGTTTACAAACTTCCACAAAAAGAAAAGTGATCTGAAAACGTATTTAAAGGAAAACCTAGGAAAAATAGTCCATGTCCGAACTGTCACCAGAATGCTGGTTTCAATGCGAGAGTACCCAAATGAAAACCCCATTTCAGAAAAGCAAATTTGAAAAGGTGCAAGGAATTTGTAGGGAAAAATGAAGAGCTCTGGGATAGGTATTGTGGTCAATAAGTACAGGTATTGTGGAGGAAAGTTCAATTTGTACCACAGTGATGGCTGAGTGAAGGTATGGTGGCAGAAGAATAAAGTGTGGGATGTTAAGAACATGCAAATCACAAACATGAAGGAGTTCGAGTTTTGGTTTGAGGATGTAAGGCTTTGTCAGGTGTGGGGAAGCCTTTAATAATTGATGGGGTCATGAATAAGTATGTCTATTTTAAAATACTGAAACAATGTGTGAGTGAGTGCTGAGAAGCTAGCTTTAGGTAGGAGTTTCTACTTTTGGCAAGATAATGATCCCAAGTACACAGCACATAGTGAAGCTTTGGACTGTACAGAGTGGTGCATGACTGCTCATTGTTGCCTGCCAATTTTCATCTTTAGCACAGACCTTTGCATTAGCTTATTTTTTGAGTTACTTTATCTAATTATTACATGATTTGTTGTATTTGCTCATGGTGGACAAACAATTCATGCATAATTGGTAGGTGAGCAGTCTGTACTTGGGGCCAGTTTTTCGTGCATCATCTTGTATATAATGTTCATTTTCAAAATGTATTTAAGTCCATTTAATATGTATGCTTATATTTTTACTCCTCAATAAGGTGTAAAGTATGCTATGTACAGAAATGAGATGTTTAGCTTTAAATATTACCAGATTAGAAATAAATGTTTAGTTGAATTATTGGTGTCTGAATATTATATCTGCCTCCATGTTTATTTTTCAAGATTAACATTAACAGAATAAAATTGTTTATGTTTATATTGTTTGCAGAAGCTCTGTGAAATGATAAGAGGTAGGTAGTTTTTGTTGTGTTTAGTGACTATTCTAAAATGTTGTTTATAGGAATTATTAGAATTTTTTTGGGTTTGTACACACATTTTTAATAAGTAATTCAATTCAAGTTTATTTCATCCATATCTACCAACTACATCATATACACCAACAATTTCATAAATATATTCAGTATTTACAGACAGTTTTCACCAGTTTCAATACAGTGTTTCGTCATTAAGATTTTACAATATTTGTATATACTAATTTTAATTTAATGTATTCATTCATTTTAATCTCGTACTTTTGAATACAATTAAAGGGACATGCCATAATATAACCTATTTACATTATACACAGAATTATTACATATATTTTCTATATTTAAATTCCTACATACTATAAAATGCTTTTTAATTAAATATATATATTTTTTTTATATAGTTTTCATGCTTTTCATTGTATGTAAAGAACAAATTAGCAATGAAATTATTCTTACATATGAAAACAAAACCTTGTGAGGTACTTTGATTACACTTAATACAGGCTTTAATCATCTAAGTTTTAAAAACATGACAAAAGAATGTGCTGGCATGGTAATAACATCTGTTGATGCTTACCTTGAGTAAATGAAGTGGAATTAGTTACTAATATCTTAATATCATATGAAAATATGAAATTTTAACACATGGAGTTTAAAACAGGTGATGATATTGAGTATATGTGTTACCTTGAAGAATCAGAACTGGATGAAGTGAATATAAATGAACATAGCTTTGAGGTTATTGAAGAAAATGTAATCCAATCAGACACAGAGATATTTCTGTATCATTCAAGCTTAGAAGTGCTGGCAGCATTATGTGCTGCTTGTAAGGAATTAATCAAGTTAACAATTATAAAACTTCCAGGATTAAAGACACTCTCTAATATGAACTACCTCTTTAATTTAAAAGAACTTTGGGTAGTAGAATGCAATATTAAGGTAAGATAGTATATCCATCCTATTTTTTCCAATTTTATTTTTAAGTGAATATTAACATAGCTAGTGAATCAAATAAATAGTAAATAAATTAGCTTTATTTTGTAGAGTAAATGTGCAGAGAAATATTATTCATTCAACCTACCCCAATATAAGACACATAGAACACGAGTTATGCTTATATATGGTTTACATCGGTAACCACTAAAACTAACATTAAATCTATGTATTATTTCTAAACTTTTACTCAGCATAATGCAATACTAAAACCTTTAATCATTTCTCAGGTCTATTTTTATTCTTTAAGATCTAATAAAATATGTAATTATTTCCTTTCATGCTCAAATCTGTTCTTCCTTGTAACTTTAAAATTAATACATTACAAAACCTATTATAACATATGGCTTCAAAATGCAGTGGATAATCTTATATTTTACTTCTTAAATGTGTTATAGGATAACTATCCTTTCTTATGCAAAACTATACTTTACTTGCAACTTTAAAAATAATGTATTACCATACATATTTTACCTTTATGGCTCTTAGATGCTGTGTATCTTAATTGCCTTATATTAGCTGCTGTAACCAATTAAACTGTTACCCTTATGTTTGCAAACCCAGCTATTGTTAATGCTTGTCACAATAATCATTTATTTGCCTTCTCTAATGATCAAAGGAGTTTAAAAAAATCACGGAAAAAAAAATTTAAATGCCCATGTATCTCATCACTAGCAGCATTTAGCACTTTTTAATCCAAAAACAAACCAAGAATATGTCAAACATGCTGCATCTAATTCCCAAAGCCATATAAGTGACTAATTGTTAAATAATTTAAAAAATAGAACAAGCCTAACCTGTAACTCATGATTTTTGAAAACATATAGATGACTGATAAAATTTCTTTAAGTTATCCAAATTTAAAGTATTCAAAATACTAATCTGAGTAATGAATACCATATAAAAAGTATGCTTTAAAGTAGATGTGATTAATTAAGAATAAAAATACAGCATCACACTCAAACCTCGCCTGTGGTGCTATAAGTAGTAAAAGTGGGTGTAAACACTACAAAAAAAAAAAAACACTCAAACTTCAGTAGCCAAAATAAGTAATTTACTTTGGACATGTTTCTGCAGCCATTGCCACCATTTTCAGCTAATGCTGTGTTTTTACTCTTCCTGACTTTTAATATAATTGTACAGCAATCGAATATTTAGCTCCTCAGACAAGTCTTTCCTATTTGGGTTTTGGGCTCTTATGTAGTGTGATTGATACACAATGTGTTGATGACCTAAAACTCTGGAATTTTATTAGAAGACACCTGTTTCCCTCGATCACCCAGTGGCAACCCATAAGATATAACTTTCTCTATACGTGCTATGTAGATAGTGTATAGAGAAGGTATTGTATTGCACTAAAAAATTTGAAACCGAGATTTCATCAGAAATGCATGTTTTGAGACTCCCTGAATCCAAAAAAAGCATCTTTAGAAAAATGTCTGTTTGTGTCGCGTGTGTGTGTGTGTGTGTGTGCAGCATAGCTCAAAAACAAAATGACCATTAAAAACCAAACTTGGTATTTAAATTCAGTATCTTCCAAGGATGTGACACAAAGATTTTCAAGAAAATCCCCTCACCCCAAACTACCCTTTACATGGAACTTTTTTTGAAATTTTTTATTTTCTTAAAAATGGCACTAACAATTTTGATTAAAGCATCGTATATTAAAGATATTTACCTGACAAATAATATGTACATCTTGAATTTTCTGGTAATAGCCTCTGAAGACTACTTTATTCTGGATGAGTTTTACGGAATAATGCATAACTGCTAAACTTTAAGAGATGGACAAAAACTTACCACAAAAAAGTGTAGAGCACATTAAAACACACAATTTATGCCATATGCATTTTTTCGTGGAGTTGATTGTTTTGAGATATCCCTTGTTTTTGGTTTCAGCTTTGAAAAACATACTTTTCTCATACAGGAATTTGCCAACTTGTGTCCATACAAACAAAGGAACTTCAGTCACATAGCAACCAGCTTTTCACTGTCACTTTAACCTATGGTACTCCCTTGTTTCGCTTCTACTTACAAGGAAACAAGTATTAAGACTATTTCTGCTCTTTTTTTCTCGATTAGCATTAAGTAAATAGAAGCATAGGCTTTTTAACAATAATTTGTTGCAAAGATGTAGAGAAAGTCATGTGAATGGAATACATCAGATTTTTTTTTCTAGGCACGTGTCACATGGCCATCTGATATTTTTAGTGTTTCAAGAAAGTAGTTTGTTACATACAATCTTGCTTGTCCCATTTAGATTCAAATGAAAAATGTTTGATGTTCCTTTCCTGGGTATTTCACCTGTCTGTGGCTGGTGGCATTGGGGAATCTGTTGCTTAATTAGTCCACATAAAAAGGAATTTTGTGAGGAAAAGGATGTGATGTTCCAAAAGTATTGCTTTCTTTCATTCTCTGAAATACTATGAAAGCATTTTTTTCTGCAGTTGCAGTTTAGGTTGTTTGCAACTGATAGCTTTACCTCCTCTTAATGTGTATGTTTGCCCAGAATTTCTCTTTCTTTTCCTCACTGATTTTTTACTCTCATGCGCTTGCCTCTTTCTGCATCTTATAGGCCTAGCTTGAGCTTCTTCATTGTGGTCAGGTAATGTTTCTCTTTCTTCTTGCTTTCATATTTACTGTTATCTAAAACAAATAAGCAAACTTTAGGATAAGGGGATGTGCAGAATAGTTTTAAAAAAAGATACAAGTATGCACTTCACAGTTAGTCATCAAATTCTCAAAATTTAAATTTGTATTTTAATGGCTGTTAATTAAATGCATAAACAGAATAAGTTATTACATTTTTTTAATACAGTTGCATGTTTAATTAAACAGTATATACAATAATAGTGATGTTCTAATAAGGATTTAAATGTTTATAGCACTAATGGTGTAACTCCTTTTGAGGTTATAGGCCTAAGCTTTAAACATGAAGTTAACTAATGTAACTGCCCTTTATGGCTGATCCTGTAAGATACATTGCTTAATATATAAATAGATAATAATATGATACACTTTAATAGTAAGCTGATAAAAGAAAACAACAAAGTGTTAGCTGAACTAGAAGAGTCAGAATCTGTTGGAATATATTCATCACTTGATCCATTATCTGCCAAAATGCTTACCTCAGTAATACTACTCTCATCACAAATAAATAAATAATAAATTTTATTGTCGTTCAACTTGTACAGCAATAGATGTCAAATTATAATACAGTATATTCAGTTTCAAGAAATTCATTAATAGTATAAACAGGATTATTCACTAGCAGCTTATATAATCTAGTTTTAAAGATATTTTAGGTAATTCTTTTTGACCCAACCCCAGCTTATTGTACATCTTTAACCCCAGAACCACATGAGAGTTATGTGACTTAGTTAATCTTTGATAAGGTATTTTATACAAGTGCGACTCCTAGTATTATAGTTGTGCATATCTCCCCTAACTGCTAATGTTGAAACATTATTTCTAATATACAACAATACATGATAAATATATAGGTTAACTGATGTCAAACACTGCAGTCTAATAAATTATGGTTTACAATGGTATAATTTACCTGAGTCAGTGATTATCCTAACAAATATTTTCTGTAACAATAAAATGTCATGTACATGTCCACTATTTCCCCATAACAAAATTCCATAAGAAAATAAGCACTTTGAAAATAAGCAAAATATGCTGATCTCACATAGCTATCTGAAATATGATTTTTTAGATTCCTGATCAAATAAATAACTCTAGAAAGCCTTGGTGATATATTTTTACTTTCTCTATAGGCACTATGTACATAGTGTATAGAGAATGTATTGCACTCCAACAAAATATTCGATACCAAGATTTCATTGGAAATATATGTTTTAGGGACCCCTTTATCTAAAAAAAGCATTTTCGGAAAAAGGTCTGTGTTTGTATGTGTGTGTCCGTGTGTCTGTGAACACGATAACTCAAAAACGAAAAGTAGGTAAAATACCAAACTGGGTATTTAAGTTTAGTATTTTCCAGGGATGCGACACGAAGATTTTGAGAAGAATCCCCCCACCCCCAACTACCCTTTACATGGAACTTTTTTCAAAAATTTTGATTTTCTCAAAAATGGCTCTAACGATTTTGATTAAAATTTTGTATATTAAAGATATTTACCTGAAAATAAAATGTATATCTTGAATTTTCTGGCAATAGCCTCTGAAGAGTAGTTTATTCTGGATGAATTTTACTAAATTTTGAATAACTGCTAAACCGTAAGAGATGGACAAAAGCTTACTACACAAAAAATGTAGAGCATGTTAAAACACACAATTTATGTTATATACATTTTTTTCGTGGAGTATGTCGTTTTTGTGACATTCCTTATGTTTTGTTTCTGCTATGAAAAACATACTTTTCTCATACAGGAACTTGTCAACTCCTATCCATATAAACAAGGGAACCTCATTGACATAGTAACCAGCTTTTGACTATCACTTTAACCTATGATAGTCCCTTATTTCGCTTCTACTTACAAGAAGCAAGTAATAAACTTATTTCTGCTAATTTTTTCTGATTAGCATAAAGTAAATAGAAGTATAAGCTGTTTAAGAATAATTTGTTGCAGGGATATAGAGAAAGTCATGTGAATGGTACACATCAGATTTTTTATATGTGGTTCCCAAGACAATTTACTATCAACAAGAATACCTAACATTTAACAGTGTCTATTTCATGATGATTTGGTATATTTCTTAAACCAAAATACATTTCCTGAATTTTACTTTCATTTAGTAGACAACCATTTGCTCTGAACCATAAGGAAGCTTGAGAAAGTGTATTTTGTACTAAGGTTTGAAGCGAGTTTAAATCTGATCCTTCATTTAGAAAAGTGGTGTCATCAGCATACAATATTGTTGGAGAAGAGAATTTACACAGCTGATAGTGATACACTTTTTACACCTATGGTATTAAAATGTCTTTTAGTTTATGCAGTTTCAACACTTCTAGATTAGCAACAAGTGGTTGGACTGAAAATAGTCACTGGCACACAGTGTAACTCCAATAAAACCACTTTAACTTTTACCCAACAGATAACTCTACTGACTAAAATTCACCTCTTGTACTTTAAACAGAATGCAACTTGTTGAACACTTCTAAAGCATTAACTCCAAATTACCAAAAATTGGGCTTACACCACTTGGGCTTTAATAGGCTCATATATAAATGACTTAAATCAGCAAAAGCATTAATAACACTTCACATTTACATGTTTATGATGTTAGAGTTTCTCTCTGCCATGTTTAGAATGTGTTTGTTATGCATTACTTTTTTTGTTTCTGAATCAAGGATGTAACTGCTCTTGAAAACTGCACAAGAGTTGAAAAGCTCTACCTATATTCAAATCAAATTGAAAAGATTCCAAACCTGAGCAAAAGCAGTAAACATCTGCACACTCTTTGGCTCTCTGGAAATAGACTTTCAGAAATCAAGGTAATAAATTGCAATGAGATTTACTTTTTCTCTTTTTTGTCTTCTCATTCTATCTTTCTCCCTTTATTTATTTCTTCAATTCTCTCCCCTCTGTTTGTCTCTTTCTTTCTCTATGTGCACTTTTTGTACTTATGATGATGGTACAAGCAATATTCATTTGGCAGAAAAATTTAATAGTACTTGCTGCAGTTTGAGTAGATATGCATGTTTTAAGATCCCTAAACCCCTTAAAAGGGATTAAAAAAATTTGTAGTATGAGAGTGGGAGAGAGGGAGAGGGAGAGACAGAGAGAGAGAGAGAGAGAGAGAGAGAGAGAGAGAGAGAGGGAGATGCAATTAAAAACAAATAGTACCAAATTTCAAGCTTAAATAGGGCATGTTTTAATGACTAGCTGAAGTTATGTATGAATTCTTTAGCCTATGTAAACCTTTATATATAAAAACATTACAATTTTGTTAAAAATGTCTCCTACTGATATCATTGCAAATTTTTGCAAATAGCCTGTAAAATTGTCTTTATTCCCCTTGAGCTGCATATAAGGGAACATTAATATGGGATAGCAAACATCTCTTAATTTCTTTTATTGATTACAAAATATAAATATCTGTTCACAAATAATTGTAGTTCTTCAATACTTCCATAATAATTCTGCCATATCGTTTCCTTTTGTAATTCGCAGTGGCAGCTATTACTCTTTGCTAAGCACTCCTTCTTCAAACTGAACTCTCCTAGTGGCCTCATTCCCCTTTTTAGTTTCTCTACTTAGTACATAGTACACAGAAAGGTGTTGCATGCCAACAAAAAATTTGATATCAAGATTTCATCTGGAAATATAAGTTTTAGAGTTCCCTGTATCCAAAAAAGACATTTTTAGAAAAAAAAACTTCATGTGTGTGCGTGTTGTGTGTGTGTTGTGTTGTTGTGTATGTGTGTGTTTTGTTGTTGTGTGTTGTTGTTGTGTGTGTGTGTTGTTGTGTGTATTGTTGTTGTGTGTTGTTGTTGTGTGTGTTGCTGTTGTGTGTGTTGTTGTTGTGTGTGTTGCTGTTTTTTGTGTGTTGTTGTTGTTGTGTGTTGCTGTTGTGTGTGTTGTTGTGTGTGTGTGTTGTTGTGTGTGCTGTTGTTGTGTGTGTTGCTGTTGTGTGTTGTTGTGTGTGTGTGTGCTGTTGTTGTATGTGTGTGTGTGTGTGTGTGTTGTTGTTATATGTGTGTGTGTGTTGTTGTTATATGTGTGTGCGTGTTGTTGTTGTATGTGTGTGTTGTTGTGTGTGTATGTGTTGTTGTTGTGTGTGCGCTGTTGTTGTGTATGTGTTGTTGTGTGTGTGCTGCTGTTGTGTGTGTTGTTGCTGTTGTGTGTGCTGTTGTTGTTGTGTGTGTGCTGTTGTTGTTGTGTGTGTGTTGTGTTTGCATGCACATTTTTTTTTAAGTTTAGTATCTTCCAAGGATGCAACACAATGATTTTGAGGAAAATCCCTCTACTCCAAACTACCCTAATGATGGAAAACATTTCAAAACATTAATTTTTCTCAAAAATGTCTCCAACAATGTTGATTAAAATATTGTATATTAAAAATATTTACGTGATAAATAAAATTTATATCTCAAATTTTCTGGGAATAGCCTTTATCCTGGAAACTTTTGCATAACTGGTAAACCATTGGGCATGGGATCTAGGGACGTATCATTGGTGCTGGGCTGCGCAGTGACGACTGGTCCTCATTCCCCCTTCCTCTCTGTGGCATCACAGCTGGTGGAGATGGTTCTCGATGCTCCTCGGCTATTTGCGTATTCAGCGGCGAGCAATTGAGCCTATTTGTTTAGCTCAAGGTATTGAGCAACGATGATCTCAAGGGAATGCTACGTGAATTTTGCTCAATACAAATGTCAGCACTTTCATTTAATCAAAGGTTTATTTCCCTTCACAAGCGTTCTCGAGAAAGTTCCTTGCGTGATTTTATCTCCATAATTTCTCCTGCACTAGAGCGTAACATGCACAAAGGAAACTTTAACTTACACAGCGATAATTACAATTGTTAAGTGCAGAACTATAATGGACACTAACATTCTACGCAAGTCCTTGGTATTGACTCACAACAGTGATTGAGTCACAATTATAACAATAAGACTTTTTGTAGACACTTAACTTTTTAGACATCTTAGATATCTTATTACAAGCATCGCAGATTCCGCATTACATTACATTTCAATTGCCTTGAATCACAATAATAAATTTTGCAGACACTTTAGTATTTGGCGGGATCTCTTGTTCTGAGCATTGCAGGTTCTGTGTAACGTTACATTTCAACTACCTTGAATCTCAATAATAAACTTGGTGGACGCTTTACTATTTGGCACGGATTTCTTGTTCTGAGCTTCACAGGTGCCTGAAAATTAGAGCAAATACTCTACATTTATAGTAAAGTCTACCCACATCAAAACTCTCAACTTGCAATCTCATTGACCCATTTTGGCGCTGAAAATAGCTTGGGGTACGCTTCTAACATGGGTAATAGACCACAGCCCACAAGCCCGGATTATACTATAGATACTATTATTATTATTATTATTATTATTATTATTATTATTAATTATTATTATTGTTATTGTTGTTGTTATGATGATGATTATTATTAATGAAAATTATTGTCAGTTTTCTTCAGAAACTGACAAAATATGTTCCATATTGTTTGGGATGGGGGATCCCATTAAAATTTTACTTTGTATCTTTAAATACTTGTGACTTACACATAAATGGCTTTAATCTGACCTTTTATTTTAGTTATAATTCAAAGACACAGAGTCAGAGTCAGACTGAAAAATTCAATGCCATAGCCGGGATTTGAACCACGGATCTCCCAGTCTCTAACCAGAAGCTCTACACTGAGCTACTTTGTCAACTTGCTGGCATAGCATTGAATTTCTCAACTGACTCGCATGTTTCCTGGTAAATGCTCTTTTTTTTCTTTGTTCTAAATAAAGTCCTTCAGATGTGTATTTCTGATAAAAGTGCACTGATATTAATCAAATACTTCTTTTACATAAGCAGTAGATAAAGTAAAATGTTACATACTAACATCCTATAATATAGTGCATTTTTTATTCTATAGAATAATTTTAGTGGTATAAAACGTACAGAGCTATTTATTGATTCCCAATGCTTTTTATAAGTTTAATTACTGTTTTGGAAATTTGCTCAGTTAGCTGAAGCAAATATGGAACAAGTCCTTAAGTACTTGCTTGTATGCATTGCAGAATTTGCAATGTTTGGAGGCTCTGCAGGAACTCTACCTGGCTAACAATAATTTAACACAAATAGGAGACAGTTTGCAGCATAATCAACAACTGTGCACTCTAAACATATCAGGAAATCCTCTTACTTCATTTAAGGTGAGTAGTATATTCACTTGTAATTTAGAGGTACATCTACTTTAATTCCTGCACCATGATGCAGTAGGGTAGAGCATGGAGTTTTAGTCTCCAGTCACGGAATGCACCTGAGTTTTATCCCACCCATGGAGATGCAGATTTTAAGTCCCAGATATAGGTACTCACTCAACATCATGTAGAAAATAAGGAGCTGCAATTCTGGTTATGAGAGCCAATTTTCCTCTGAGGGATGTGTGATGCAGACCACATCTCCTCGTATCTATTTGCTAATTGGCCACTTCTGGCAAAGTGCGCATGCAGGCAGCAGTTGGTTTGGTAGGCCAAGACCTTTCATATAGGATGTATTATAATTAAGATCCACCAAATGGATTAGTTAAGTGTTGACTTTTATATGAAAAGAGTTAAATCCTGCTTAGTGAACTTCAATATACCGACAGAAAATAACTCATTATTAAGCTTATGAGAGTGCCACCAGATGTTTGCCAAATTTTTGCCGTAAGCAGCAACAAGGAAAGCACCAGTTGACAACTTGCTGGCAATTCCCTCAAATTAGGGTGAAACATGTTCAATCTTTCTCTTACATCCTTGGAATATGGAGAAATTAAATACCAAGATATTACTCACAGACACAAACATAACCTTTTTCTAACGTTTTTTTATTGAGGGGACCTCAAAACATATTTCCAGGAAATCCTGACATAAAATTTTGGGTGGAATACAATTCTTCCCCTACTAACTATACTTATTAGAGAAAATAAAAACAAATGATTAACAAGGTGTTGCCACATCAACAGACTCTTCTGCTGGCCTTGTCATTCCTTCAATATAGGAAAATTTTTTGAACAGGACTAGATATAATTATATGAACAATTTTCACGAACTAATTCATCCACAAAAAGGCACTATACCATATTCACAGATTCCTTAAGTGTACTGCTTGCCATCCAAAGCTCCGAACTAAAACACATACTGATCCACGAAATCTGTTTATTAAGCTATAATATAAATAAGACCGATAAAAAGTATCCTTCGTAAGGACTCCCTCTCACATTGGCATAAAAGGAAATGAAATAGCAGACGAAGCTACAAAAGAAGCAACTAAACATCCCATCAGATTTGCCAATAGTCTCTCCACACCAAGACATCATCAATTACAGCAAACACATGTACACAGAAAAATGGAAATTGGAATGGTCAACTAACAGTAAACTTCAGGAAGCTCGCTCTGGCTACACCAAACCCCTACACCTACATCCCCGAACTCTCAAAAGAAGAGATCAAGAGACTCAGAATCGGTCACTCAAAACTGATGCATTGTCATCTTCTGACTATGCAACAACCTCCAGACTGTACGAGCTGTGACAGGCCTCTAACATACACCACATCCTTGTAGACTGCCCACTGCACAGCAGAAGGAGAAAAGAAGCCAGTCTTCCTAATGCGGTCAACATGCTGAAGAAGACGCTACCGTTTATAATGCATACAAAACTTTCTGATTTATTGTAAACGTATGATATACAGTGTATTTATGATCGGTCGTGATAAGATCTATAGTCAAAAGTACCTTAAATAAACATTAATAAAAAAAAATGTTTTTTCACAAGCAGTGAAAAAACACATTTATCATAAATTATAGGCTGTTGTTTCCAATAAGATTTGGAAAAATGAGGATTTACAAATTGCCGGATGAATAAAAGATATTTGCAATTGACACAATGATATTCTAGTGAAAAGCAGAAGAATTATGAAGATATTTATAAATTTTGTTGGCTTTTTCTTGAAACAAGAGGCTGCTTCTACAATCCACAATCAAAGCAATGAATCATTAAATAAGGGAAATACCAGGAGCCAATTCATTTCTTCAGCTAATTTGAATTGATTTGAAAGTTCAACTCAAAAGGTCATAGGTATTCAAAATAATTTGATTTTGGTTTTGTCAAGTGCCATTATGTGTAAAATTAGAAATGAAAGTAAAGATAATTTAATTGTTTTCTCACAGAAACTGTGTATAGGACAGGAGTTGGATAGGTAGAGTCAGACTGAAAAATTCAATGCCATAGCCGGGATTTGAACCACAGATCTCCCAGTCTCTAACCAGAAGCTCTACACTGAGCTACTTTGTCAACATAGCATTGAATTTCTCAACTGACTCGCATGTTTCCTGGTAAACCACAAGGTGATCTCAAACTATTTTGAGATGACTACCCCAATGGTGACTTACAATGTTGTAAGTACTTAAGTCCCAGGATTCATAGTATAGCCAACTATTATGGCCAATTGTGATAATTTTGGTGGTTCTCTCATAGAAACCGTGTGTAGGACAGGTAGCTCAGTGGTAGGGCAACCAGCAAGAGACCGGGAGATCCATGGTTCAAATCCTGGCTATGACATTAAATTTTTCAGTCTGACTTTACCTATCCAAAGTAAAGATAGTTTCATTTCAATTATAAGGAGATTATGCATCATGCTTCAACCTCCCAAAGCAGGTGGGAGGAGTGTGTTGGAAGCAAGGCAAATAGCTGCATTCCAGATGCATAATTTCCTGAGCATTCTATTCTTTAACTTTCATTAGTCCATGATATGCACACAATCATTATTTTATTTCACTAACTGGTTACAGAAGCTGCTCAGAGTGGTGTGCTTCAGCATTCGCACATTCCTGACACATTTTAATGAACTTAACATTTACATGCAAAAGTTCTTCTGTAATCCATCTAATTTCTGCTTTTATATGTCTTTAAGCTCAGCTATACTGTGTATGTTATTTCTTTAATACATTAATTAATAACATATATTCATTAATGTTCAATTCTTACAATGTAGAACTTTTCCCATAACGAAGACCATGGCAATTCTACAATGGAACATACACGGAATAAGAACGCATCGACCAGAACCTGAACTGGTGCTTAACCAAAATGATCCTTTGGTCGTATGTTTACGAGAGACTAAGCTCCATCCACAAGCTTGAAAATTAAATGGTACACCCCTGTGAGGCGTCATCTATCACCAGAAGAGGGTGTACCTACTCTCGGGGGCACTATAATGCTTGTCAGAGACGATATATTTGCGGAATCTGTATTCTTACAGTGTGACATCCAGTCAGTCACTGTAAGGATTAAACTTCCATTCACTATGTTCACCATTTGTAATATATATCTGTCTCCATCTGATGATCTCCTGTTCACTTATTTAGGGGATCTAGTTTACCAGCAGCCAACACCTTTTCTTTTGGTAGGTGATGTGAATGCCCACCATCCACTTTGGGGCTCACCTCGGGCTTGTGCTAAAGGTAAGCTATTTGCCGATTTCTTGGACGATTATAACCTAGCTCTCCTGAACACAGAGATTTCTTTCTAATGCTTTCAACATCACACCTGTTAGTAGTTTGTTCACCACAGCTAGCATTTTCCTTACAGTGGAATATCATCTCTAATTTGCATTGTAGTGACCACTTTCCATGTCTTATTAGTCTCTTAACACAAGGTACATGTTCCACATGTTTACCTAGATAGCGCTTAGATCAAGTCAACTGGAACCATTACTCCCAGTTGGCTGTTTTTAAATTACAACGTGCACAAACTCTGTGAATGTTTTACTGAAACGTATCACGAAAACAATCCTTGATACTGCTGAGCAGTCTATTCCTTGGTCGATGGTCCAACCCTGCTGCCGATTTCGGGTAGCTTGGTGGATGAATGCTGGAACTCCATTCGTGCTCGCAGGTGTGTTCGCAGGGTTTTCCAGCTTCGCCCAAGACTGGATAACCTGATGCAGTATAAAAGTTGTGTGCCAAATCTAGGCAGGTTATTAAGAAGAGCAAAAAGACATCATGGAACAAATTTGTAGCTTCATTTAATCGACATTCACCTTTCTCTGTTGTATGGGATAAGTTAGAGTTCGTGGATGGAAAAACCAGTTATATGCTAATTGCTGTCTTAAACAGCTGAAAGAGTTGTCATTGATACGCTTGTGTGGCTAACAGATAATTATTCGCCTAAGTTTCTTTCTGTTAAGGCTCAGGTGGAATCTCAAAAGTTTCTCTTTTTGTGCTGAAAATCTTGAAGATTACAATCGACTCTTCACCATGGCAGAGTTAAATCATGCACTATCATCTTTGCGAAACTTGCACCAGGTCTTGATGAAATCCACAACCAAATGTTACATCTCTCTTCTGAAGGTAAGAATGTTGTGCCCGAGGCCTATAATTGTATTGAGGTTGATACCACTTTCGCAGAAAAGTGGCAAAAGGCCCTATTGTACCTATTTTCAAAGCTGGAAAGGATCATCTTTTTCCATCCAGCTGCATCCTATTTCCCTTACCAGTTATTGTTGCAAGGTGATGGAATGCATGATCAATGAACGATTGATATGGTGGCTGGAAACTCACAACCTACTGACCAATACCAGTGCAGTTTTCGACGAGGTCGTTCAGCAGCTGACTACCTGCTCTCGATTTTAGCGCAGGTCACGCAGGTGATTGGATTCATGAAGAACTGTCAAACCCTTGGAATATTTGTTTACCTCGAAAGGGCTTATGATACATGTTGGTGAACTGGAACATACGTAGACGCCTACCGTTATTCATTGAGGAGTTTATGAGTGACCACGTTTTCCCAGTAATAGTGGGCTTGGATTTATCAAATGGTTTTGTTCAAGAGAGTGGAGAGCCACAGGAATCGGTACTAAGCATCACGCTATTTGCTATAGCAATCTGGAAATATATTCCCCCAGGAGTATCATCCTGTTTATTCGTAGACGACTTTGCCCTCTTCTGTACTTCTCAGCATACGCCTTTTTTTGGAGCATCGTCTGCAGCAGTGTTTGGACAATCTTTCAGATTGGAGCCTAAAAACAGTTTTCGCTTTTCAATTAAGAGGTCACTCTGCATTAACTTCTGGCGCTGCAGTAGGCGATCACCACCTTCACTGCGATTTGGTCCATTCGCAGATGAGATAAGATTCCGTGGGCTGATATTCGATACAGAATTGTATTGGCCACCACATATAGCACAGCTAAAAGTGCAATGTGACCTTTCTCTGAATATTTTACGGATACTAAGTGGCAAATCTTGGGGAGCAGATCGAACAGTCTTGATGCCACTTTATCGTGCACTTATCCAATCAAAGTTAGATTATGGATGCATCGTTTATTCTTCAGCACAAGAATATTAGACACTGTCCATAATCAGGGCATCTGTGTGGCTGTTGGAGTTTCCAATCAGTCCAGTACAACGAATTGACAGAACCCCCTCTGCAATATAGGCGTAATGTCCTGTTAACAAATTATGACTGTGAGCTTAGGTGCATGCCTTTGCATTCAACGTTCACTCTATTTTTCAATACTGAGCTGGGCGAATATAGAAACATCTCAGTTAGTTCAAGGCTTGCATGTATTTGTTTCAGAGAGCTTCTTCATAAGATTGATATCGAAACGGCCGAGAATGTTTCCTAAGGGAAAGAGGGTCCACCCACCTTGGCTACATGCCACATCCCATGTAAATCTTAGGATGAGTGAATCCCAGAAGTCTACAATGCCTGTATCTAGTATCCATATGTGTTTATTAAAATTTTTGTCAAACTACAATGACCGAATTTGTATTTACACTGATGGAAGTAAGTGTACTGATGGTGTTGGATGTGCCTTTGTTTATGGAATCGAACAATATACATTCTGTTTTCATAGTAGCATATCCATATATAGTGCAGAGCTGTATACAATATTGGTACTGAGCCATTCTGCATGGTGGCCACCGAAATTTGCGTGACTGCCTCATTATGAGTGATTCCCTTAGAGCACTTTAGACCCTTAGTGATCTTCACAACTACCATCCTTCATGCAGCATATCCAGGATGCCCTCCACACTTTATATGCTTCTGCATTAATGTGGAATGTGCATGGATCCCTAGTCACGGTGGCTTGCCAGGGTATAAAGTGGCAGCAAAGACAGCAACCACAGAACCCAATACTAAAATTTCTTGTATAACATCAGAAGATTTTAAGCTCATTGTGCATAAAGCAATACTTTCGTGCTGGCAAAAAGAGTGGTCAGCTCTCTCTGGAAACAAGCTCTTTATAAATTCAACTATCTATGGCTGTTGCCATGAGTACCTTTATATATATTGAATTTTATATTTAGCTTTCACTATTATTTATATTTAAGCTATTTTTTTATTGGTCTTTATCTCTGGCTTTGGCCATGATTTGTTTCATAAAGGAGCTAGTGATCTTGTAGTTGAGCACCCTTAAACACCAACCATCATCATCCACTTCCAGTTGAAATAGAACTTTCACAGCCATTACAAGCTAAATTTTTTGTGTTTTCTATATTTCATTATTTCCTCAGAGCATGTAACACATTAACAATTGTACCTACGTTGAATATTTTGACATCTTCATGAGAGATGAGCTAACTGTTCTGAATTCAACAACAAATCAGGAATTAGATGTTTATATTGTGATACAAAAATTGTTCAACCAAAAGAGAATAGCTATTTCATGTTTAAATAAAGAACTGCTCCTAGGTGAAAAGTTTGGAAAAATGTAAGAGTATGTGAATGCTAGTTTAATGTAATTCAGCTATTTCTCTTGTCATAATTTAGTTTCTTGGTTCATATTTTGATATAGCTGTCTATAAAGGTTGTGTAAATAATGTAATATTTATTGCTGTAAGTCCTACATAGGAATTCCTGAAGAATGATGCCATTCATGCCATTTATCCTGGAAAACTGGGATTGTTGGAAAAAATGTCCCTGTCAGGTTGGTAAATATCCTGAATTTACAGAATGCACAATTTTACAATATTATGCCATTTCCACAATTACAAGTCTGAAATATATTTAAAATGTCTTCCTTAATTGCCATATTAAAATATAATTCTTATTGGTTCAATAGAAATGTTATTACAAAGCCTTTGGCTTAAATTTATCAATTAGTGTTGACAAGGTAGGTACTAGATCAATTATTTGTGCACCAATTGTTGGAATTGATGTTTGTGGACCATGTGCCGGTTGACTTTGAAAACTGAGGGAGAGAGTAAATATTTACTCTGGTCTCATAAAAAGCAAAATTGGAAGTAACCTGTAAAATCTTCTTAAAAGTGTATTTGATGTAAGAAAATGTAATGTTTATAAAATTAAAGTATGCAAAATTCATAAGAAAGGAAAAAAAATCAAAATACATAAACATTTAATTAAAAACGTAAGTTGCATAATTCTAAAGTTCTGAACTTCTCTAGCAATCTCTTAAAATTTAGACAAGCACTTTATTCACACTGCTATCATTAACAATTTAAACTCATAATAAGAATATGTGGTATTAATTTGTTGAGTTGTTTTTTAACACTACGTAACTTACATTTTATTATGAGGGACTAGTTTTGGAAGTCTATGCTTCCATTTTCAACTTCACAGGCCAAAACTAGTCCCTCATAATTAAAAATGTAAGTGACGTAGCGTTAAAAAACCAACTCAACAAATTAATACCACATATAATTTGACCATCACTGTTACTAAATTCCTCCAAATATCAATCATAATAAGTACTTAAATATGTATCTTTATTTTTGTTTTTTTTTTGTTTTTTTTGTTTTTTTTGTTTTTGTAGCTTAATATCCTTTAACCCGG
This sequence comes from Hymenopus coronatus, assembly GCA_030762935.1. Lineage (NCBI taxonomy): Eukaryota > Metazoa > Arthropoda > Insecta > Mantodea > Hymenopodidae > Hymenopus > Hymenopus coronatus. The sequence goes on from CM060884.1 coordinate 14,433,152, forward strand.
ATGGCCATGATAATGAAATTTGTGTAATGATGCTCAAACGATCTCGGGGTCCATGGAGCCCAAAGTTACTCGACATTCGTCTTCTCAGGATAAGAGAAATAATAATAATAACAATCTTTATGCACCTTTCGATTTATACATAAATCATGGCTTTGTCAGTATATATATTTACAGTAGTATGTATAAGTAACAATACCCGAAAAAAACCTTATCCGGGTAATTCACCCTAAGTGAGATTCGACCTGTAGAATATGAGGCAGACACGCTACCACCACACTACCCAGGCGGGCTATCCTGGTTTTAAAGCAAATAAATACAACAACCTTATACTCAAAACAATTGTATAACAATTATTCAAGAAACATGACAAAATTGATTAAGAGTTGAGGGTTGCCAGCCAAGGTCAATGACATTTTAAGTGTGTACTTAAAATGCATATTTACTGACATGTTAAAGAATTGACAGATGAAATTCCAGCAAATTGATGGCAGGGCTTAAATGCAGAACCTCATTATTATTAAATATAAACATTATTAATTATGCATGATAAAAACACACTATGTTATAGACAAGAGGTAGAATTGAAGCTGTAGCTTTGAACTTAGAAATAATGCTCTACTAAAATGCCACCATAAGTGATAAGGAGATGTATGGAATTTATACAAAAATGTATGCATATTACCCACTTTTCAAAACCACACTTTACCACTACTATACAGGGTATTTTATTCATATATGCTAAATTTAAACTATGCATCTAGGATACTTATTTTAACAAAATGGTATTTTATGTTATTGCCACTAAAATAATTTCAGGATACCCTTCATTTGAAGAAAAACATCAAGTTGCTTTCTTTGTCATTTGCTGACCCAGTTTATGGATTCTGCCCACTTGCAAGGCTTTGCAATTATAGATCATTTATTATTTATCATCTACAGCCAAAAAACTTGGATACATACAAAGTTACACTGGAAGAAATGAACGCAGCCAAGGTAAAATAATTAGACAAATGAATTAACTGACAAATATGAAGTACCAACTTCATACAAATAATATTTTTTAAATGTTATAGGAGTTCTACAGCAACAAGCTTATGTACTATAATGCTATGTATCAAGCTAATCTCACTAAACATCAAAAGCAACTTAAAACTAAAGAAGAAGAACATAATAAAATGCTACGAAAATTTAGAAAATGTCTCTTTAAATATAAAATACAGTCTCTTGAGGTTAGTATGAAATGAAAAGTGTCACACTAGGGTTATAAATAGTTGATGATCATCATTCATAACTAAAGCATTCATTTATAGTTCCCTTGCATTTGTTGTATGTTCATGGAGTTGACACCAATCCTTGTTGACATCTTCATGGACACATTGTGCAGTGTTTCCACAGTTTGCTGTCCAACCATGACTCTGTGTTGCTGAGGCCACATGCATGCAGGATCTGCTCTCTACCTTGTTTATGGTGCTAAAAATGAATGCTTCATTCAAGAAATACATGTCTTGTATGTTAACTTATTGTTGTAATTTAACTTATGTAAATACTAGGGCCGGCTTGTAAGTCCTGAGCCTTTCAATGAAAACAGCATTTAAAGAAAATGTTTTTGCTTTATTTCTCAACATAATCTCCAGAAAGGTTAATACATTTGTCATGTCAGTGTTCTAATTTAATTAAACCATCTCTGTAGTGCGATTTATCAAGGTCCTCAAAATAGCTGTTTACCGCATCAATGACGTCCTTGTTGCTGTGAAATCTTCGTCCTCTAAGACATTTTATGAGATTTGGGAACAGGTGTCAACAAACGCGGCACCCATCTGGCACAGACCTTGTGAAAACCCAAAAAATTACTTAAAATATTACCTTTGCATTCTTTTGATATGTTTACAGCCACTGTTATCTCAAACGACCTTAATCTGCGGTCTTCCAGTGCCTAACGATAACTTTTTTTCAATGATCTCTGGAGTTGTTACTTCTACAGAATGTCCAGAGTGAGGTTCATCACTAGTGCTTGTATGTCCCATTTTAAACTCTTCAACCCACCTTTTAACCATTAAATATGAAGGGGCAGAGTCTTTCAATGTACTGTCCATTTCCTCCTTGATTTCTTTAGGCGTTAAGCCTTTCAAATGAAAGTATTTAATCACTGCTCGTTTTTCCAAATCCTCCATTTTCGTGAAAACTCTAAGTTATCTTATTTAAAATGCTGTCATTCAAAAACTAAACAAGCTATTGACCTGTAACAATGGATACAAGCTAATCTAGAGTTAAATTATACGATGCTACCGTCTAACTGACCTAGTGGTGCCATATCTGTGTGAGGCCTGGGACTTATCAGGCAACCCTCATATTACTATAACATGAGAATGTCAGATATTCTGTATGAATCTATTGACAGTAATAAACTAAACTAAAACTAAACTTCATATGAACAGCAAAATGTTTAATGAATGGGACAAAAAATTACCTTTCATACAGTTATTTTAAAAAGCAAATCCTCTTAATTTTCCATTGTATAAGATGACTATGTATCTACATAGTTTTCATATTTGTAAATATTCAGACCCATTCTGAAAGCACATTTTTTTCCAAATTTGTCAATTTGTCCATTCTTGTTTTGTTCACATTTCACTGTATTAAATTACTACATATCTAGTGATATCATTTTGTTTTAAACTGTTGAAAGGATAGAATGACATATAATTTATATTATTGTAATATTGACATGATTAACTATTATTAGGTAATTGATTTACTTACAGACAGAAGACATCAAAACAAATAAAAAGGAAAAACAACAAGAAATAAAAACAAAAACAGAAAATGCATTTGTGAGGCTGAAGTACTGGAATGAACATATTAAAGAATGGGCATTGTTACATGAAGAGAAAAGAAAGGTTTGATTTTATTTTAATGTATACAGTGTGCAAGCCTGCTCTGATAAACTCAGGGCGCGCTAACAAATCAAAGTGAGGGGCCCCATTTATCATAAAATCCCACATAAGTTGATGTAACAAAAGAAAGATAATAACATATTTGCAGAGTGGAATAATTGTAAATAATAATATTGCATGGTAAAGTGACATTTTATTATTCTAAAATACTGGATCCTTCCCCCCCCCTCAACATGTGTGTTTCTTTTTGTAAGTGTCTATGATATAGCTATCTAATATGAAAAGTAGGAATATCCATTAGCACAGAAAGTATAAGGAAAGCAATAGGTAGATATTTGTTTTGTCCATAAGCATATATTATTACTGCAGATGAGCAAATTTTAAGCTAGTACTCACTTAAAGAGCATCTCAGAGGATTCCATAGTGGTTTATTAAAATGTAATTCATTATCTCTCACTGCTACAGATTCTATGAGAGGAAAGTTGATTTAGTGATCACATATATACATTACAATTTTGGAGATAAATATTAAATATCTCCTTTCAAACTATTATGTTTGGAAAGCAGTTGGCTATACCATTTCTTCCTTAACTAACATATAGCATCTGAGCTTTACCATGATGTAATGTAATGCAATTTATTTGTATCCAGTTATTAATTTTACATCAATTTTGTATATGTAAGCGTTATTTTCTAAAGTTTATACAATTACAGATTTCTACACTTGTACATTTATAGCTCATTTAAATTATGGTTGGTTGGTATCTAATGTTGAGCAGTTAGCAGTGAAGCCATTCACTCTCTTGCATTCCAGTATTTTGGTGTTATATTATCTTGTCGACTCAAGGTTGGGCAGCACAGTAGATGGTTTCCATTCATATCTTCTTTAAGTGTACAGAAAGGACACAGACATCTCACTATACTGAATAAATGTGCACTGAGACAGTCATGGCCTGTTAGGAGTCTAAAAGTTGCTACAGAGGATTTTCTTGGTAAAGTAGTGATTCTGGTCATGTTATTACATAAATTTTCCCATGGTTTTCCTTTTGTTTGTAATACATTATCTTCTTTAATTTTATTATTATGTTGATGTAATGATTCTTTTGATAGAGTGATAACATTGGATCAGATGAATTTTATGTAATTTTATTACCTTTCTTGGCTAGAAAGTCAGCTGTTTCATTACCCTGTATTCCGCAATGTGCTACTATTCATTGAAGTATTGATCTTTTATTTAAATTTATTAGTTGTTTTATGATTTTGCGGCACTCTGCAATATTTAAGTTATTAGGTGTACATCAGATGTTATGGATATGATAGCTGCTTTAGAGTCAGAAAATAATACAACTTTTTAAAATTTATTTATATGATATATTTTGTAAGCTCTGAAGTATTGCCGAAATCTCTCCATCAAAATTTGCAGTATTCATATAAATTATACAGATCCTTATTTATTAAATATTCTTTTAATTTATGTTTAAAATTGTATAATTGTTTAAATTGTATTTTTTAAGTATTTGCAATAGTTTTTAACTAAGATGGTAATCTATTGTATAGACAGGAGTTGACAAATTCCTGTAGCTGAAACCAAAAACAAGGAATATCTAAAAAACAATCCACTCCGTGAAAAAAATGTATATAACATAAATTGTGTGTTTTAATGTGCTCTACATTTTCTGTTAGGTAAGTTTTTGTCCATCTCTTATGGTTTAGCAGTTATGCAAAATTCAATAAAAATCATTCAGAATAAAGAGATCTTTAGAGGCTATTCCCAGAAAATTCAAGATATATGTACATTTTATTTGGAATGTAAATATCTTAAATATAAGAGATTTTAATGAAAATTGTTAAGAGTCATTTTTGAAAAAATCAACATTTTCTAAATTTTTTCCATGTAAAAGGTAGTTTGGGGTGGGGGGATTTTCTTGAAAACCGTGTTGCATCCTTGGAAAATGCCAAACTTAAATACCAAGTTTGTCATTTAAAGGTCTTTTCGTTTTTGAAAAACATACACACACGCACACAGACCTTTTTCCAAAAATGTTTTTTTGGATTCAGGGGGACCCAAAACATGTATTTCCGGTTAAATCTTGGTATTGAATTTTTGGGTGGAATGCAATACCTTCTCTATATACTATGTACATAGTACGTGTAGAGAAAGTAATAAGTGATTTGGTACCATTTCTGCTGAAACGTATAAAACTAGCAGCATTATAGAATATATGTTATTGTTTAGTTAACCATGTTAAAAATATATTTTTCAAGTAAATGTAACCCATGTTAAATCCATGTCTTGAAAAATATGCTAGTGGTGCAAAACTTAGCACCAAATCATTTTAATTTGGCACCTCCCTCCCAATTTCTTCAAAGCACTGAAACAACAATTACCATTCTTAATACCTGAGCCGCTATTATGACAATTGCTTGCTGTTGACCAAGAGATGCGTGCAGATACTTGATAGTGTCAATGGAGTTGGAGTTAGATCAGTTTTCAGAGGATTGATTAGAAGATTCTTATTTTTCAAATGTTATTTATTTTTTCTGATGATGTTTTAGTACTTAGTGGGTATCCCGTTTACCTTGATAATTGTTAGAAGCTGTTTGGCATATTGTATAAGTTTTTTACAAGATTACTGAATTTCAGAATCTATATGCCAAAATGAATGAGTCTCACCTTTATGGTAATATTGATTTTCATAATCTGTTCTTAACACTTGCTCAATGAGATTCAAATCAGAACTGTCTTGCAAAGCGTTGGTAAACTTTTTTGCCTTCAGCACATAATGGTGAATATGAACTCATCTAGGAAGCAAAGCTTTAAAATATTAGGCCATTAGAAGAAGTTATGCCTGCTTGATTTTTAAAATGACCATTAACAAAGCTTGCTTTTTACTTTCTCTATACATACTATGTACATAGTGTATAGAGAAGGTATTGTATTGCACCCAAAAATTTGATACCAAGATTTCACTGGAAATATATGTTTTGAGACCCCCTGAATCCAAAAAAAAGCCTTTTTAGAAATATGTGTGTGTGTATGCGTGTGTGTGCACATGCGCGCACGCAGCATAGCTAAAAAATGAAAAGACCATTAAAAACTAAACTTGATATTTAAGTTTGGTATCTTCCAAGGATGCGACATGAAGATTTTCAAGAAAACCCCCCACTCCAAACTACCCTTTCTTTTCACAGAAAAAATTCAAAAATTTTGATTTTCTTAAAAATGGCTCTTAACGATTTTGATTAAAATTTTGTATGTTTAAGACATTTACTTGACAAATAAAATGTATATCTTGAATTTTCTGGGAATAGCCTCTGAAGACTACTTTATTCTGGATGAATTTTACAGATTTTCGCATAACTGCTAAACCGTAAGAGATGGACGAAAACTTACCACACAGAACATGTAGCTCACATTAAAACACACAATTTATGTTATATACATTTTTTTCATTTAGTTGATTGTTTTTAAGATATTCCTTTTTTTAGTTTCAGCTTTGAAAAACATACGTTTCTCATACAGGAATTTGTCAACTCATGTCCATACAAAGTTGCTATGTGACTGAAGTTAGTCACATCAGCAACCAGCTTTTGACTATCACTTTAACCTATGGTACTCCCTTATTTTGCTTCTACTTACAAGAAAGCAAGTAATACGACTATTTTTGCTCATGTTTTCTCAATTAGCAGGAAGTAAATAGAAGAATAAGCTTTTTAACAATAATTTGTTGCAGAGATGTAGAGAAAGTCATGTGAATGGAACATATCAGATTTTTATAAACTGTGCATGTGTGTAGGTGCATGTGTGTGTATTTGTGGACAGCAAAACTTAATAACTCAAAGAAACTCTCTTGGTATTTCTGCATTCCACCTAAAACCTCAAGTAAATGTATTATCTTAGTGTCTTTATACTAAAATAATGAATTTAAATAACAAATGAAGTATTGGGAGTTTA